>CM035155.1:103994454-104594454 GCA_020205615.1 Panax quinquefolius | reverse complement strand
TAATATCGGGATATTATGTGATATATTAATTTGTTAAATTAACCCTTGTTTTGAAGTATTCTAGAATGATATCTCGAAATACGGGAGATGAGCAATGGAGAAATCATGATGATGGGGAGATAGAATGCAAAATGAAAACAAGGTATTCTCGACTCTTTGAAATACCGAGTGCGTAAATTTCGGGGACGAAATTTCATAAGGAGGGAGATTGTAAGACCCAATTTTTTGAAATAAAAGTATTCAATTTTTTTAATTACTATTAATGAGTTCTTATTCACGAGTTCTTATTCACGAGTTCTTATTCACGAGTTACTATTCACGAGTTACTTATTCACGAGTTCTTATTATTCAGATTCTTATTCACGAGTTCTTATTCACGAGTACTATTCATGAAGCATGATAATTTTTTTTTTTTAAATGAAAGGCATTACTCGATAATTATTCACGATAATTCTTTTTCGATATTTTATTTTATTGATTCGATAATTGCTACGTTGATATTTTATATTATTGTTGTTTGATAATTGTCACGTACGATATTTTTTCCATTATCGAGACAATAATTCATATTATCTGAATAATATTATTGGATAACATTATTAGCGATGCCTAGAAAGTTACTGTCTGAGAGAGGTTTGGTCACTTTAATTGCGGCAGATGAGGAGAAATTCTTATTGGAAAGCCCCTCTTTCTGAGAGCTGCTTTTGGTTGTTAATATTGTGATTATGTAATATTATTTGTGAATAATTAATTATTGATTTTATGATGAGAAAAATATTTATTTTATGTGGATATAGATGGAAAAATTTTTTAAAGTGACAATTGTTGAAAATTAATATTTTATCTTTTTACGATAAAATAATTCATTTAAATATATTATTTTAATAATATAATAATGGTGATATTTTTACGATGAATGTGGAATATATGAGTATATGAGGAGGAAGAATATTTTTGTTACAATAAATGTTTAAAACATATTAAACATGTCGGTGGACCCCATTTCTTGGTGAAATTTGATTATAGGCATGTAAAATCGTCCCGTTTGTGGATTTGATTCAATTTCTGTTTGGAATTTGGAAAAACTTTCTTACGCAAAGTTGTAGAAATTGAATTTCCTATAAAAACTCGCGAGATTCAAATTTTTTGATAAAAGGGCTATTTATTATGAATTATTGAAGTTACGAAGCTACGAAATAATTGATTTTGGAAGTTTAAAATAATTTAAATAACAAAAACGTTTTTTGTGCAAGTCTTGTGAGGTGGGCTGTTTGGTGGCTGAGGTTTTGAAGCAAAATAAGTGTGCTTTGGAATAAAAATAATATATATTAATATTTTATTAAATTTTACGCTTTGGTGTTCTAAGTATTTTCTATAAATAGGGTCTTGGGTTAGAATTGAAAATCACACGAAGCTGAAGTTTTCTCTCTCTATATTATCGGCGTATTCTTGTGAGTATTTTGAGTATACTTTGAGTATTGCTATCTGGTGCAAGTTAGATTCGGTATTATTCGGTCGAAATCTTTGCTCTTTTGAGGTAAGGGATAGTAAGGGATTTTAAGGGTTATTATGTTTTTAGTTTCAAAATTTTTCTGAACCTTCAAAAATTCTGGAAAAATTTGAAATGATATTTTGATGAGTTTTGTAGAGTGTGTCCAAAAATGGCGATTTTTGGATGTATAGATTAGGAGTTATGGATTTTATGAGAAAAGACTATTTTAAAAATAACTATTTATAACTCCTTGTGATTAACTCAAAATTGATGAAATTTTTATTGGGAGTACATCTATATAATATCAGTATATATCATGTAAATTTCAGAATTTTTGGATAAAAGTATAATTTATGATAAATGTTTAAATATTAAATTGGTTTTGGCCATATGAAAAATAGTAAATGAATTTTTAAAATTTTGAGAAAATATATATTCAATATGGGACTATGTTATGCTAAATCCCAGAAAAGAAATATTTTTGGAACTGATTTGGTATTTTTCATGAAAATATTCTAGTTATGAGTAAATGAATTAAATATGTTATGTGAAGTAAGAAAATTGGAAAATATGATTTATTGGCTTGAGAATCATATATATGAGGTATATCTGATTTTTATGAGGGTTTTGGTTAATGATGATGAAATCTTATGAGTTTGGCATTTTAGATGATTAAATGCATTAATTATTAAAGTGTAAATAATTGGATTAAATTATTTATAAGTTTAAGAAATGATTAAAATATTATTATAATATTAATAATATTAGATTATGAGATTTCTAAGTGATTTATAACATTTGGATTAAGGTGTTATAAATATGGATATGAATTTTATTATGAAACTTTATCTTTTAGGTATAGAGAGTTCTTATGCGCGTATCTGGTACTATGTACGAATACGGAGAGTCTTATTCACGACAAATTGGTTTCTTCTACGACCAAATTATCGTTGATTTATGAATCTTACTCTTGAAATTAAAACCATGTTTTGATTATATTGTTTTTATATAACATTCTTATAACCCTAATGATGATATTTCTCTTTGACTTGAGTGTAAAGATGGGTAGATTATTGGTATGATCGTGACCATAGGTTCTCTTTGGCGATGGTGCAAAAGTTGAATTGTTGGTTGTATGATCATGACCATTGAATTTACAATTGAATATTTTTAGCTTAAGTGCAAAGGTGAATTGATCAACATGGTTATAATTATTGTTATATAACCACGAAATGATTATGTATTTCTTTGATATATGAATATCTTTGGCTCGTAGTGCAAAGATGACTTGTTGATGAATATCTTTGCTTTGTGAATTAAAGATGAATTATTGATGAATATATTTTGGCTGCGTAATGCAAAAGATGACTTGTTGATGAATATCTTTGCTTTGTAGTGTAAAGATGAGCTGTTGATGAATATCTTTGGTAGTGAATATCTTGCAAGATGAATTTATTAGTATGATTATGAACATGAGCGTGATTTGGTATAACCATGATCTTTGATGTTTGGGTAAAGACAAGTGATGAAAATTATCTTTGTCTTGGATGAGAAAGGAATTTAGAACTACAATTATGATTATGAGTTATACATGTGATTGTGGGCGAAATTGTTGATTGATGTTACGAGGATAAAACATTGTTGGTGGACTTTTAACATGGAGAAGATAATAGATTTTATGGTCTATTTGACTCTTCTAATGGATTGCTCGTTCATTTATGACTATGGTTGAAAAAGTTTTATCATCTACCATATGTTCTAAATCTACGATTTATTCTTGATGAAGACTATTGATAATTTATTTATCTTTAGTCATAATATTCTTCTTGAGCTAGTTGTGCTCACCCTTTTTGTTTCACAATTCCTTTCGGGTAATAAAAAAGTATATTTGGGTCGGCGGGGATAGCGAGGGAATAGAATGGTGGTCTATAGATGTTGAGGTGAGGTGAATTTAACTTGGAAGGGTGTTTTGCCACTATCATACAAGATGTCTAATGACATACTGACTTCGTGTTATCATAAGACATGGTTGTGCTCATCCACTTCTTTGAGTATATTTACAAGCACTACTATATAATCTTGGTGTTTGTTTGGAGTATAATACCCAATTAGAGGCAGTGGAGATAATGATATGTCGAGAAGACTCACCATTGGGAAGAATATGATAGTAATCTTCTCGTTTTTCTTTGGGGTCTATTATTAGATTGACCAGGATAATTACGTGGCCATATGATATCTACCATAACCTAAAAGCATGGCCTCCCATATACGAAGGTTTCCTTGAGCACTTCCCAAAGATTCTAATTTCTAAAAGCAGTTTTTGACTATACCTTTATGTAAGGTGTCATTGTGACGTCTTCTGAGTTGGTATATATTTGTATCCAAACTCATATATGTATGTGTTGTTGTATTTTTTTTAAGTGCATGACAAATTGTTGTAATAAAGTTGTAGTTGTTTTTCGTACCATATATTTGGCGACTCGAGAATGGGTTGGATGGAATGGACCTATTTTGGGGTGTCGTTACATTTGATATCGAGCTTAGGGATATGATCTCTGGCGGAGATCGGGATTAGAACTAGGAGGAGAGATGAGTAAATCTTTAGCTTAGTGTGTCTACCTAAGCTTATTTGTTGGTCGATCATAATATCGGGATATTATGTGATATATTAATTTGTTAAATTAACCCTTGTTTTGAAGTTTGTATTCTAGAATGATATCTCGAAATACGGGAGATGAAGCAATGGAGAAATCATGATGACGGGGAGATAGAATCGAAATGAAAACAAGGTATTCTCAACTCTTTGAAATACCGAGTGCGTAAATTTGGGGACGAGAAATTTCATAAGGAGGGAGATTGTAAGACCGAATTTTATGAAATAAAAGTATTCAATTTTTTTAATTAATTACTTTATTTCAAGTTCTTATTCACGAGATTCTTATTCACGAGTTCTTATTTCATTTCTTATTCACGAGTTCTTATTCATGAGTTACTATTCACGAGTTCTTATTCACGAGTACTATTCATGAAGCATAATAATTTTTTTTCGTAAGAAGGCATTACTCGATAATTATTACGATAATTCTTTATTTCGATATTTTATTTTATTGATTCGATAATTGCTACGTTGATATTTTATATTATTGTTGTTTGATAATTGTCACGACATGATATTTTCCATTATCGAGACAATAATTCATATTATCTGAATAATATTATTGGATAACATTATTGGCGATGCCTAGAAAGTTACTGTCTAAGGAGAGGTTTGGTCACTAAATTGCGCTTGCCGATGAGGAGAAATTCTTATTGGAAAGCCCCTCTTTCTGAGGCTGCTGCACAGTTGTTAATATTGTGATTATGTAATATTATTTGTGAATAATTAATTATTGATTTTATGATGAGAAAAATATTTATTTTATGTGGATATAGATGGAGAAAATTTTAAAGTGACAATTGTTGAAAATTAATATTTTATCTTTTTACGATAAAATAATTCATTTAAATATATTATTTTAATAATATAATAATGGTGATATTTTTACGATGAATGTGGAATATATGAGTATATGAGGAGGAAGAATATTTTTGTTACAATAAATGTTTAAAACATGTTAAACATGTCGGTGGACCCCATTTCTTGGTGAAATTTGATTATAGGCATAAAATCGTCCAGTTTGTGGATTTGGTCAATTTACATTTGGAATTTGGAAAAACTTTCTTACGCAAAGTTGTAGAAATTGAATTTCCTATAAAAACTTCGCGAGATTCAATTTTTTTGATAAAAGGGCTATTTATTATGAATTATTGAAGTTACGAAGCTACGAAATAATTGATTTTGGAAGTTTAAAATAATTTAAATAACAAAAACGTTTTTTTGTGCAAGTCTTGTGAGGTGGGCTGTTTGGTGGCTGAGGTTTTGAAGCAAAATAAGTGTGTGCTTTGGAATAAAAATAATATATATTAATATTTTATTAAATTTTACGCTTTGTTTTCTAAGTATTTTCTATAAATAGGGTCTTAGGTTAGAATTGAAAATCACACGAAAGCTGAAGTTTCTCTCTATATATTATCGGCGTATTCTTGTGAGTATTTTGAGTATACTTTGAGTATTGTTATCTGGTGTGCAAGTTAGATTCGGCGTTATTCGAGTCAATCTTTTGCTCTTTTGAGGTAAGGGATAGTAAGGGATTTTAAGGGTTATTATGTTTTTAGTTTCAAAATTTTTACGAACCTTCAAAATTCTGGAAAAATTTGAAATGATATTTTGATGAGTTTTGTAGAGTGTGTCCAAAAATGGCGATTTTTGGATGTATAGATTAGGAGTTATGGATTTTATGAGAAAAGACTATTTTAAAAGTAACTATTTATAACTCCTTGTGATTAACTCCAAATTGATGAAATTTTTATTGGGAGTACATCTATATAATATCAGTATACCATGTAAATTTCAGAATTTTTGGATAAAAGTATAATTTATGATAAATGTTTAAATATTAAATGGTTTTGGCCATATGAAAAATAGTAAATGAATTTTTAAAATTTTGAGAAAAATATATATTCAATATGGGACTATGTTATACTAAATCCCGGAAAAGAAATATTTTTGGAACTGATTTGGTATTTTTCATGAAAATATTCTAGTTATGAGTAAATGAATTAAATATGTTATGTGAAGTAAGAAAATTGGAAAATATGATTTATTGGCTTGAGAATCATATATGAGGTATATCTGATTTTGATGAGGGTTTTGGTTAATGATGATGAAATCTTATGAGTTTGGCATTTTAGATGATTAAATGCATTAATTATTAAAGTGTAAATAATTGGATTAAATTATTTATAAGTTTAAGAAATGATTAAAATATTATTATAATATTAATAATATTAGATTATGAGATTTCTAAGTGATTTATAACATTTGGATTAAGGTGTTATAAATATGGATATGAATTTTATTATGAAACTTTATCTTTTTAGTATGTAGAGGATTCTTATGCACGTATCTCGGTACTATGTCACGAATACGAGGTCTTATTCACGACAAATTGGTTTCTTCTCGACCAAATTATCGTTGATTTATGAATCTTACTCTTGAAATTAAAACCATGTTTTGATTATATTGTTTTTATATAACATTCTTATAACCTAATGATAATATTTCTCTTTGACTTGAGTGTAAAGATGGGTAGATTATTGGTATGATCGTGACCATAGGTTCTCTTTGGCGATGGTGCAAAAGTTGAATTGTTGGTAGGTATGATCATGACCATTGAATTTACAATTGAATATTTTTAGCTTAAGTGCAAAGGTGAATTGATCAACATGGTTATAATTATTGTTATATAACTTCACGAAATGATTATGTATTTCTTTGATATATGAATATCTTTGGCTCGTAGTGCAAAGATGACTTGTTGATGAATATCTTTGCTTTGAGTGCAAAGATGAATTATTGATGAATATCTTTGGCTCGTAATGCAAAGATGACACATTGATGAATATCTTTGCTTTGCTTTGTAGTGTAAAGATGAATGCAAAGTGAGCTGATGATGAATATCTTTGGTAGTGGTGCAAAGATGAATTTATTAGTATGATTATGAACATGAGCGTGATTTGGTATAACCATGATCTTTGATGTTTCGGTAAAAGACAAGTGATGAAAATTATCTTTGTCTTGGATGAGAAAAGAATTTAGAACTACAATTACGATTATGAGTTATACATGTGATTGTGGGCGAGGAATTGTTGATTGATGTTACGAGGATAAAACATTGTTGGTGGACTTTTAACATGGAGAAGATAATAGATTTTATGGTCTATTTGACTCTTCTAATGGATTGCTCGTTCATTTGCAACTATGGTTGAAAAGTTTTATCATCTACCATATGTTCTAAATCTACGATTTATTCTTGATGAAGACTATTGATAATTTATTTATCTTTAGTCATAATATTCTTTCTTGAGCTAGTTGTGCTCACCCTTTTTTGTTTCACAATTCCTTTCGGGTAATAAAAGTATAGCTTTGGGTCGGCGGGGGATAGCGAGGAATAGAATGGTGGTCTATAGATGTTGAGGTGAGGTGAATTTAACTTGGAAGGGTGTTTTGCCACTATCATACAAGATGTCTAATGACATACTGACTCGTGTTATCATAAAAGACATGGTTGTGCTCATCCACTTCTTTGAGTATATTTACAAGCACTACTATATAATCTTGGTGTTTGTTTGGAGTATAATACCCAATTAGAGGCGAGTGGAGATAATGATATGTCGAGAGAAGACTCACCATTGGGAAGAATATGATAGTAATCTTCTCGTTTTTTTTTTAGTCTATTAGATTGACGAGGATAATTACGTGGCCATATGATATCTACCATAACCTAAAAGCATGGCCTCCCATATGAAAGGTTTCCTTGAGCACTTCCCAAAGATTCTAATTTCTAAAATAGTTTTTGACTATACCTTTATGTAAGGTGTCATTGTGACGTCTTCTGATTGGTATATATTTGTATCCAAACTCATGGCATATGTGTTGTTGTATTTTGCACGACAATTGTTGTAATAAAGTTGTAGTTGTTTTTAGTACCATATATTTGGCGACTCGAGAATGGGTTGGATGGAATGGACCTATTTTGGGGTCGTTACATTTGAATATCGAGCTTAGGGATATGATCTCTGGCGGAGATCGGGATTAGAACTAGGAGGGAGAGATGAGTAAATCCTTACGCTTAGTGTGTCCTACCTAAGCTTATTTGTTGGTCGATCGTAATATCGGGATATTATGTGATATATTAATTTGTTAAATTAACCCTTGTTTTGGTTTTATTCTAGAATGATATCTGAAATACGGAGATGAAGCAATGGAGAAATCATGATGATGGGGAGATAGAATCAAATGAAAACAAGGTATTCTCAACTCTTTGAAATACTAGTGCGTAAATTTGGGGACGAAATTTCATATGGAGGGAGATTGTAAGACCCGAATTTTATGAAATAAAAGTATTCAATTTTTTTAATTAATTAAGTATTCAATTTTTAGTTACTATTACTTATTCACGAGTTACTATTCACGAGTTACTATTCACGAGTACTATTCATGAATGATAATTTTTTTTTAAGTGAAGGCATTACTCGATAATTATTACGATAATTCTTTATTCAATATTTTATTTTATTGATTCAATAATTGCTACGTTGATATTTTATATTATTGTTGTTTCATAATTGTCACGGCACGATATTTTCCATTATCGGACAATAATTCATATTATCTGAATAATATTATTGGATAACATTATTGGCAATGCCTAGAAAGTTACTGTCTAAGGAGAGGTTTGGTCACATAATTGCGCCAGCAATGAGGAGAAATTCTTATTGGAAAGCCCTCTTTCTTGCACAGTTGTTAATATTGTGATTATGTAATATTATTTATGAATAATTAATTATTGATTTTATGATGAGAAAAATATTTATTTTATGTGGATATAGATGGAGAAAATTTTAAAGTGACAATTGTTGAAAATTAATATTTTATCTTTTTACGATAAAATAATTCATTTAAATATATTATTTTAATAATATAATAATAGTGATATTTTTACGGTGAATGTGGAATATATGAGTATATGAGGAGGAAGAATATTTTTGTTACAATAAATATTTAAAACATATTAAACATGTCGGTGGACCCCATTTCTTGGTGAAATTTGATTATAGGCGTAAAATCGTCCGTTTGTGGATTTCGGGTCAATTTACATTTTGAAATTTGGAAAAACTTTCTTACGCAAAGTTGTAGAGAATTGAATTTCCTATAAAAAGCCGCGAGATTCAAATTTTTTGATAAAAGGGCTATTTATTATGAATTATTGAAGTTCTGAAGCTCCGAAATAATTGATTTTTGGAAGTTTAAAATAATTTAAATAACAAAAACGTTTTTTGTGCAAGTCTTGTGAGGTGGGCTGTTTGGTGGCTGAGGTTTTGAAGCAAAATAAGTGTGCTTTGGAATAAAAATAATATATATTAATATTTTATTAAATTTTACGCTTTGGTGTTCTAAGTATTTTCCTATAAATAGGGTGCTTAGGTTAGAATTGAAAATCACACGAAAGCTGAAGTTTTCTCTCTATATATTATCGGCGTATTCTTGTGAGTATTTTGAGTATACTTTGAGTATTGTTATCTGATTGCAAGTTAGATTCGGCGTTATTCTAGTCGAAATCTTGCTCTTTTTTGGTAAGGGATAGTAAGGGTTTTAAGGGTTATTATGTTTTTAGTTTCAAATTTTTTTGAACCTTCAAAATTCTGGAAAAATTTGAAATGATATTTTGATGAGTTTTGTAGAGTGTGTCCAAAATGACGATTTTTGGATGTATAGATTAGGAGTTATAGATTTTATGAGAAAAGACTATTTTAAAAGTAACTATTTATAACTCCTTGTGATTAACTCAAAATTGATGAAATTTTTATTGGGAGTACATCTATATAATATCAGTATACCATGTAAATTTCAAATTTTTGGATAAAAGTATAATTTATGATAAATGTTTAAATATTCGTTGGTTTTGGCCATATGAAAAATAGTAAATGAATTTTTAAAATTTTGAGAAAATATATGTTCAATATGGGACTATGTTATGCTAAATCCCAGAAAAGAAATATTTTTGGAACTGATTTGGTATTTTTCATGAAAATGTTCTAGTTATGAGTAAATGAATTAAATATGTTATGTGAAGTAAGAAAATTGGAAAATATGATTTATTGGCTTGAGAATCATATATGAGATATATCTGATTTTTGATGAGGGTTTTGGTTAATGATGATGAAATCTTATAAGTTTGGCATTTTAGATGATTAAATGCATTAATTATTAAAGTGTAAATAATTGGATTAAATTATTTATAAGTTTAAGAAATGATTAAAATATTATTATAATATTAATAATATTAGATTATGAGATTTCTAAGTGATTTATAACATTTGGATTAAGGTGTTATAAATATGGATATGAATTTTATTATGAAACTTTATCTTTTTGTTAGTATCGAGGTTTCTTATGCGCGTATCACGGTACTATATGTACGAATACGAGTCTATTCACGACAAATTGGTTTCTTCTCGACCAAATTATCGTTGATTTATGAATCTTACTCTTGAAATTAAAACCATGTTTTGATTATATTATTTTTATATAACATTCTTATAACCCTAATGATAATATTTCTCTTTGACTTGAGTGTAAAGATGGGTAGATTATTGGTATGATCGTGACCATAGGTTCTCTTTGGCGATGGTGCAAAAGTTGAATTGTTGGTAGGTATGATCATGACCATTGAATTTACAATTGAATATTTTTAGCTTAAGTGCAAAGGTGAATTGATCAACATGGTTATAATTATTGTTATATAACATGGTTATAATTATTGTTATATAACTTCTAAAATGATTATGTATTTCTTTGATATATGAATATCTTTGGCTCGTGAATAGTCGTGTGTCTGAAGATGACTTGTTGATGAATATCTTTGCACATAGTGCAAAGATGAATTATTGATGAATATCTTTTTGCTCGTAATGCAAAAGATGACTTTGTTGATGAATATCTTTAGCTTTGTAGTGTAAAGATGAATCTGTTGATGAATATCTTTGGTAGTGGTGCAAAGAGATGAATTTATTAGTATGATTATGAACTTGAACTGTGATTTGGTATAACTATGATCTTTGATGTTTCGGTAAAGACAAGTGATGAAAATTATCTTTGTCTTGGATGAGAAAGGAATTTAGAACTACAATTACGATTATGAGTTATACACGTGATTGTGGGCGAGGAATTGTTGATTGATGTTACGAGGATAAAACATTGTTGGTGGACTTTTAACATGGAGAAGATAATAGATTTTATGGTCTATTTGACTCTTCTAATGGATTGCTTCGTTCAATTTATGACTATGGTTGAAAAGTTTTATCATCTACCATATGTTCTAAATCTACGATTTATTCTTGATGAAGACTATTGATAATTTATTTATCTTTAGTCATAATATTCTTTCTTGAGCTAGTTGTGCTCACCCTTTTGTTTCACAATTCCTTTCGGGTAATAAAAGTGTAGTTTGGGTCGGCGGGGGATAGCGAGGAATAGAATGGTGGTCTATAGATGTTGAGGGTGAGGTGAATTTAACTTGGAAGGGTGGTTTGCCACTATCATACAAGATGTCTAATGACATACAAACTTCGTGTTATCATAAGACATGGTTGTGCTCATCCACTTCTTGAGTATATTTACAAGCACTACCTATATAATCTTGGTGTTTGTTTGGAGTATAATACCCAATTAGAGACAGATGGAGATAATGATATGTCGAAGAGAAGACTCACCATTGGGAAGAATATGATAGTAATCTTCTCGTTTTTCTTTAGGGGTCTATTAGGTCAACCAGGATAATTACGTGGCCATATGATATCTACCATAACCTAAAAGCATGGCCTCCCATGTACGAAGGTTTCCTTGAGCACTTCCCAAAGATTCTAATTTCTAAAATAGTTTTTGACTATACCTTTATGTAAGGTGTCATTGTGACGTGCTACAGTTGGTATATATTTGTATCCAAACTCATAGCATATGTGTTGTTGTATTTTGCACGACAATTATTGTAATAAAGTTGTAGTTGTTTTTCGTACCATATATTTGGCGACTCAGAATGGGTTGGATGGAATGGACCTATTTTGGGGTCGTTACAAATACTTTCAGGAAATTACTTGTCATTGAACAGTTTCTGAAATGTCTCCCAAGACATACTGAGTGCGGCTGGCTGGATACGCTTCACAGATTCCCACCAGTAATCTGCCTCACCACGGAACATAAAGGTGGCGAATGGAACCTTTTGTTCCTCCATGCATCCCAAGACATCAAATAACTTGGTAATTTACTTAACCCACGTTTCTGCTCTGATCGGCTCCGGCTTTCCCCAAAACTCTGGCGATCCCAAATCCTTGAATTGCTTAGCAGTCACCAGCTGTGAGTTGCCATTGTTTCTACCCGCATTTTGAATAGGAGTCACCCTCGTCTAGTTTTGCATGAACCGCAAAAAGCTTCTAAACATCTCATTGTTCATTGTCTACTCAGTGGTGTTGTTTATAGGAGGAACATTGCCATTCTGTTGCACGTTCTCCTAGTTTGTGAGTAAAGGTGTTTCCACGGTCTCATTCACTCCATCATTAATATTTTCAGCTGCCATTCTTAAATACTACCACAAAAAAAGGGTTAATTAAAGAAAATGATATACAATATAATAACCCTATACTCTGACCAACCAACAAAAAAGCATTGGTAGGACATACTAGCGAAGGATTTACTCGTCTCTCCTCTCCTAGTTCTATTCCCCGATCTCCGCCAGAGACCATATCCCTAAGCTCTGATACCAACTGTGACGCCCCCAAAATAGGTATACATCACCCATTCTGAGTTGCCAAATACATGGTACAGAAACAACTACAACTTTATTAATACAATTGTCGTGCAAAATATGGCAACACATAAACTGTGAGTTTAAATACAAATATTGTCTTCTATAAAATATCCACACTCAAAAAAGTCCTCATTACAATTATTGATACATTATTTTACAAAAATAGTGAGGACTACTAAAACAACTTTTTAGAACCATCATTCCATACCCCCGACTAGTACTCGCTACATTCTCGCCTCCTGAGAAGAAAAATGGAACAAATAGGAAAAGGGTGAACTCAACTAGCCCAGTAAAGAACATTATGACTAAGATAATATAAAACAAATTATCGTTAGTCCTCAATAGGGAAAAATCTGATAGAATTTAATAGACAACAAGTTTTAGATCAATATTTACAGTGAAAATAACAATTCATTAGAAGTGTTAAGTAGAGAATGAAATCTACTATCATCTATGAATTTAAAAGTCCATCATCAATATTTTATCCCTGTAACATAAATCGATATTCATCTTGAATCAAATATTCATCTTTTTGCACTACATGTGCCAAAGATTTTCATCGATTAGTCATGTTCATCTCAACACCTGTTCATCTTTGCACTACGGGCCAAAGATATTCATCAGAAAATCATTTATCTTTGCACTACAAGCCAAAGATATTCAGTTATATCATCATTTAGGACTGAGGATGATGAAAAATATTTTAAAGAAATGAATCCAGTGAGACAAAAGAACAAATATTAAGGATTCATACTTCGGTTTATTCATGTTCAAAAACACCCCATAATATACTATGGTAGAATAAAATTCAAGAATAATTATCAAAACATGGATACAATCAAAGATAATAACAAAAATAGACATCTGGGATAAAGAACAAAAATTTAATTTTTCTATGAATAGTGCCGTATTCGTGAATAGTGTCGTATACATGAATAGTGCCATATACGTAAATAGTAACCTCGACACAAAAAGGTAGAAATTTCACAAGAAAAATTATACTAATATTTCGGCATAATGATATTGAAAGAAATAATATCATTTATAAAAAAATAACATCCCTTACCTCAAAAGAATAGTACTTACATTGGAATATCGATATAACGTCATTTGAAGGGAACTTGCAGATATAGCAACACTCAAAGTATCAACATACTCACAAGAATACGCTTGATAATATAGAGAGAGAAAACTTCAGTTTCTGGTGTGATTTTCAATTCTAACCTAAGCACCCTATTTATAGGAAAATGCTTAGAACACCAAAGCAGAAAATTTAATAAAATATTAATATAAAAAAAAAATTCACGCCCACCTTAGAAAATCTGAATTCAGCATGTTTCCCACTCATGTGGGGCCCACTAACATAATAAAAACATTTTTCTTTAAAAAATATTTAAAACTTCAAAAATCAATTATTCCATAACTTCAATAATTCATAATAAATAGCCCTTTTATCAAAAAAAATCGAATCTTATGTCCATTTCATAGAAAATTCAATTCTCTACAACTTTATAAGTTTAAGTTTTTCCAAATTCCAAGCAGAAATTTACCTAAATCCACATACGGACGATTTTACAAGTTATAATCAAATTTCAGTCAAAAATGGGGTCCACCAACATGTTTAACATGTTTTTAGCATTTATTGTAATAAAAATACTCTTCTTCCTCATTTATTCATATATCACACATTCATTGTAAAAATATCACCATTAGTATATTATTATAATATAATAATATATTTAAATGAATTATTTTATCGAGAAAGATAAAATATCAATTTTTAACAATTGTCACTTTTCTAAAAATTCCTCTATTTCTATCCACATAAATAAATATTTTTCTTATCATATAAATCAATAATTAATTATTCACAAATAATATTACGAATCACAATAATGACAACCTGTGTCGTTCCCAAGAAAGAGGGGATTTCGATAAGGATTTCTCCTTCTTGGCGGCGCAATTAGGTGACCAAACCTCTCCTTAGACAGAACTTCTTGCCAATAATGTTATCTAATAATATTATTCAAATAATATAAATTATTGATCTGATAATGGAAAATACTGTATAGTGATAATTATTAAAACAACAATAATATAAAATATCAACTTAGCAATTATTGAATCAATAAAATATTGAACAGTAATTACTGTAACAATTATTGAGTAGTGCCTTCTTCACGTAAGAATCAATAATTGGTGTAATACCGTAGTCACTTTGTGCTGACACCATGTATTCGTGTTTTAACCAACGGGTATTCCAACATTGTTAATCAGTAATAACTACGCCAAGTTATTTATAAAAAAAACTTATACTTGTCGTTTTCTTCATCTAATCGCTTTTCGTTATTGGGCCCACAGAAGGCTACGCCGCAGTATTTAATATTCCCGACGGTAAGAATATTCAACGACCAAACGAATATTCCCAATGATGACAATGAATATTTTATAACCACATGCTTATTTAAGATATTTGTGCATTTTACCCATAACTAACCACATTAATCAAATCAACCCTTACTATTTCAAAATAATAAATAGAGAAAATTCAATTTCATTTATAATAAGTTGGAGTCTTACAAATACCGTGTGCTACTGTGCAATACTGCGTACCACTATGGAACAACAAGTATTATTGTATTTTTATCACTGAGTATTTCAACAGTTTAACGATAAAAGTCTTGTCGTTATTTTTATAAAAAAAAAGTTATTTTTTTCGTTTTCTATATCCAACAATTATTTTGTTGTGGGGTCCACCAATGATTGTGTCGTCGTACGAATATTCTCCGATAAAAGAATATTCCCCGACCAAACGAATATTCCCCGACACAACGAATATTTTATGATAACTTGCTTACTTTGTAAAATTTGCACATATCACCCATAACTATAACATTTATTAAATTATTACCTTACTATTTAGAATAATATTTATAACAAAGATTGAATACTTTTATTTCATAAAATTCGGGGTCTTACATGTGTATTCTCTCAACTCTTGGAATAAAGTATGTAACCCTAATCCATAATAAGACTTTCTTTTTTATAGATGTAGGCAACCCTCCTAAATAATTTAGGAATATGATTTTATTTTAATTAATTAAACTTTTTAATTAATTAGGCTTCCTAATCTAATTAGTATTAATTAATTAAACTCTATTAATTAATTAGCCTCCTAATCTTATTAGGAATATATGAGAGTACTTATATTAATTAATTCTCAAACTTCTTTAGAATTAAACTAATAATAATAATAATAATAATAAGACTTACATTATTAATTTATATTTAATATTTCCTAAATATTAAATAATAAATATTAAGCTATTTAATTTATTCTATAATCATAGATTAAATTAAATACACTTAATTATTATTACGATTATGCCATTTGCTTCTTAAATAAATATTTTTCTTTTATGGTGTGACTCTTTTAGGTTATCCATATTAAACCGATTGTAAATAAATTAATTAGAACAATTCTAATCTTATTTAAATAAATAAATATAACTATTTAATTTATTTAAATAAATAACATTTATTCTACAATAAGGATAAGCCTGCTTAGCAATCAACAACTTTCCAGATAATATAGATTTCAATATTAATCGTAAAAGAACCTTTGAGTAAATAATTACTATACAATTCAATCATTTCACCATACAATGTTCAAATTAAATATAAGACATGAAATTACTATCAAGTCTTATTTTATTTAATTATATGTATTTCGATTCTTAAATGCACAACTCCAAATAATACAAATTAAAAACTCCTTTCTAATTTTATTCTACCTTGGTCAAGGACTACTGGGTTGTCATTTATCGAATCACATAGGACATTCCCTTCTTTTACTATAAGCGATATATTCTTTGTTGACCATTCATTATCTCCATATACAACTTATTACACTCAAGCATACCCTTTGATATACCCTAAGGGTCTTATAAAGGGATATGTCAAAGCATAACTCATCATACACAAGATACTATGATGATCTCAAGTCTAAGAATCACTTGTACTACTATCATTATAAGAATTCCTATTGACATGCAAGTAAAACTCCATTAGCTATTAGCAAGCCACGTTCAGTGAACTTATTCTCTAATAAGCTCCTACATACTTGTTTTAGTGTCTCCACACAAATGATCATAAGATCAATCATCCTCATCCAATGAGCAAGCAACGTATGTACCAATCTATCTGGATTTACTAATCCCCTTTTTAGTAATCAAACGATTTGGAACTATTTTAGTTTTAAGCTATCTAAGAATTTAGATTTCATTAGCATGATCATTATCATGATTCTAAAAGCATTTCTTAAAACTATGGATTTATCACATATTATATAATAACAATATGTAGATAAATTAAAACATTTAATAAATGAATAAGATTGTTACAAAGTATATACTTTATCATATCAAATATGATTGAGTTATGTGCATGCTACTTTCAGCTACAACATATTAAAAACCCCTAAATTAATTGTACTCATTCCCAACCCATGTCCACAAATCCTAAATAAAAGAAATCTAGCATACCTCACAGAAGATTCGCACTAGCAGATTCGTATCCAAGAACAAAATTCGCTAGTAAGATGACAAGTTCGCGCTAGGAGTGATCATTAGGTTATAACCGAACCGAACAGGCTATTCGGTTATAACCGAATACCGAATTATTCATAATTTTACTTACCGAAATACTAACCGAAATTTAGAACTAACCAAATTATCGAATACCAAATTGTACATTTGGATATTCGGGTAATAACCAAATTTGAGAGAAGAATCCCACCAGCCAAATAAAACCCAGCCAAATCCAGCCCACATGAAAGCCCAACAATAGCATTAAGCACCCAGTCCACTGTCAACCAAGCATCTTTGCCCAACTTGAAATAACAGTAATTTAAAATTGTGGATCTTAATGCTCATTACTCAGCCCATCATCAACCATCAGCAGTTCAGCACACGACCCCATTCCCCATGACCGGCAAAGAAACAGAAAACAAATAGGCAAATGAAAACAAACAAAGCAATCACCATCTCCAGCAAATGAAAATAGGCGACGAGCAATCACCGGTCGACGAGCTCCGCCGGAGTCCGGGTCTTCGACTTGAAGAAAAAAATAAAGGATTTTGGGACAGATGAAGATGACACCATTTGATTGGGGTTGATTGGGGTTCCTTCATCTGATTTGATTCTGTATGTACAAACAGAAGCATGTGTAATTTTATTGGCACCCATTTGATTGAAGAAACAGATGATGTTTTCTTTTGGCATGAGTAGTGTTAAGGAGGATGAAGATCGAAGTTTTAGGTGGAGAGGGTTTCAGGGTTTTGGAGAGAGAGGTGAGAGAAAAGGATATGGCCATTGTTTCCATTTTGTTTGTCGTAAAGTTTGAGATCGGGAAAATATTTTAGTCGGTTTGACTTTGTGAGATAGGGAATAAACAAAGAGGTGGGAGAATGGAGATGGAGATCGAGTCGGTCTAATATATAGATGAGAAATCGAGATCTGACTTGTGAGAGTGATGACATGGGAGTTTTAGATCAGATCTGGGTTGAGACTTGAGAGTCTGAGATAAGAGATAAAGACAGAGACGGAGAGAGTAAGGGCGAAAAGTTATTAAGATAAGGCTTATTCGGTATTCAGGTAGACCAAATAATACAAAAACCCCAAACCAGTAACCGTAAGTCGAAAAAAAATTCAGATATAACCGAATTGTAAAAAATACCCGAATTATTAAGAAATTTGGTTAAATTATTTCGATTTGGTTCAGTTATTCGGTTATATCCATTTTTTGCTCAGTCCTAATTCGTGCCTCAATCTCTCTCTCATTCTCTCCTTTACGCGCTTTTACTTATTATCTTTGTCTAGCCTTTTGTCGACCAAATGGGTTTTAACCATTGAGTTTCTATCGTGACCATGACTAGGACTAAATCACGTGAAGTAAATGATGAGTAATTAGATGTGCGGTAGGTCAAATCTGATGTCATAGGTTTTTGTTAAAAGTCAACTCATTTAACGAATTCTATAACGATTTGACAAATATTTGTAGTTCACTGACTCGATTGTAAGAAAAAAATCATTCTAGTGATGCATTTGTAAACCGATGTCGAGTAGAGTGGGAAAAAGTGTATTTAACTCCATTTTTAAATATTAGAACTTGTTGCTTAAAATTCTGCTACATAAATCCAAGACCAACCACTTCTTAAAATTCATAACAAATCATATGTTAATCTTTAACGGTTCAAAATTGGTGAACATATTCTCAGCTTATATATGTAAGGATGTAAACGAGTTGAATCGAAGCGAATAGAGAGCTGCTCGAATTTGACTCAAAAACATTAAATTTATACTTGAATTTGAATTGTATTTGAAATTTTTGACTCAGATTCGACTCGACTCAAATATTTATTACTCGAATTCGATCCGATCCGGATCGAATTATATTCAAACTACTCGCAAACATCAAATTCAAGCTCGAATTGGAGTCTTCACATAATAACTAGCCTTATAATAAATATAATTATAAATTAAATTTTTTATTTTACTTAGAGATTATAAAATATATTTACTATTATATTTTATAAATATAAAATCACAATTAAAATTAAAAATAAAATAAAATAATAATAAGTAATTATCTTAAATTGATTTAATTTTGAACATATTATAAGAGAATGCGACGCCCCCAAAATAGGTATACATCACCCATTCCGAGTAGCCAAATACATAGTACAGAAAACAACTACAATTTTATTATTACAATTGTCGTGCAAAATACGACAACACATACTGTGAGTTTAAATACAAATATTGTCTTCTAGACAATATCCACACCCAAATAAAGTCCTCATTACAATTATTGATGCACCATTTTACAAAAATAGTGAGGGCTGCTAAAACAACTATCTAGGACCATCACTCTATACCCCGACTGGTTCCTGCTATATTCTCGCTTCCTGAGAAGAAAAATGGAACAAAAAAGAAAAGGGTGAGCTCAACTAGCCTAGTAAAGAATATTATGACAAAGATAATATACAAAAAATTATCCTTAGTCCTCAACAGGAAAAAATCTGATAGAATATAATAGACAACAAGTTTTAGATCAACAACTGCAGCGAAAACAACAATTCATTAGAAGAGTTAAGTAGAGAATGAAATCTACTATCATCTATGAATTTAAAAGTCCATCATCAATACTTTATCCCTGTAATATCAATCAATATACATCTCGAATCAAATATTCATCTTTACACTACGGGCCAAAGACATTCATTTGTATCACCAGTTGATCATGTTCATCTCAACACCTGCTCATCTTTGCACAACGAGCAAAAGATATTCATCAGATAATCATTCATCTTTGCACTACAGGCCAAAGATATTCATCAAGTATCACCATTAAGGACTGAGGATGATGAAAAACATTTTAAAGAACGAATCCAGTGAGATAAAAGGACAAAGATTAGAGATTCGTACTTTAGATAATTCAAGTTTAAAATACTCCATAATAAACCATAATGGAGTAAAATTCAAGAATGGAGATCAAAATATGGATACAATCAAATATAGTAATCATAATAGACATCTGGGACAAAGAAGAGAAAATTTCATTTTTCGGTGAATAGTGTCATATTTGTGAATAGTGTCGTATACGTGAATAGTGTCATATACGTGAATAGTTACCCCGACACAAAAAGGTAGAAATTTCACAATAAAATTCGTATCAATATTTTGGCATAATGATATTGAAGAAAATAATATCATTTACAAAGAAAATAACATCCCTTACCTCAAAATAACAAGATTTTACGATCGGAATATCGGATGTAAAGCCAAAGAAAACTTGCACTGAATAGCAACTCTCAAAGAATCTAAATACTCACAAAATACGCTCGATAATATAGAGAGAGAGAAAAAAAAAACTTGTTTCTAGTGTGATTTTCAATTCTAACCTAAGCGCCTATTTATAGAAAAATACTAGAACGCCAAAGGAGACTAAATAATAAATAAATTATTTATTTTTCCTTATTTCTACGCCCACCCATTTTGAAAGCTGAGCATGCCATCTTGGAAGAAAACTTGCAGCCCACATGTTTTAAACAAAAGTGGGTCCCACCCTTTTTAATAAAAATATTTAATTTCTGAAACTTCAATAATTCATAATAAATAGCCCTTTTATCAGAAAAATACGAATTTTATGTCCATTCCATAGGAAATCAAATTCTCTACAACTTTGCAGAAGAACATTTTTCCAAATTCGAAACAGAAAATGTCTGAAATCCACATACGGATGATTTTTAATACCTCCATTCCGATAAAATACTGATAAAACACCTCAGCTTTAATTCCTTCATTTATAACCACATAAAATAAATATATCCATCAATTATATCCACATAAAATAAATATTTCCTTATCATATAAATCAATAATTAATTATTCACAAATAATATTACGAATCACAATTATGACAACCACGTATGCTCCTGGAAAGAGGGGCTTTCAGATAAGAATTGCTCCTTACTACGCCTTGCATTAGGTGACCAAACCTCTCCTTAGACAAAACTTCCTTAGACATTGCCAATAATGCTATCTAATAATATTATTCAAATAATATGAATTATTGATCTGATAATGGGAAATACTGTGCAGTGACAATTATTGAAACAACAATAATATAAAATATTAACGCAACAATTATTGAATCAATAAAATAAAATATTGAATAGTAACTATTGTAACAATTATTGAGTAGTGCCTTCTTAAGTAAGAATCAATAATTCAAAAATATTGTGCAATCCCGTGTGCTACTGTGCAACCACGCATATTACGATATTTTAACCACCAGATAATCTAACAGTGTTAACGGTAAAAATTACGCCGTTATTTATAAAAACTCAAACTTGTCATTTTTTTCATCCGACAGTTATTTTGTTATAGAGCCCGCAAATGGCTGCGTCGTCATTGTTTATGCATACAAGGACAAAGTCTCTACCACTTGTTTTTTCAACCTTGTGTTTTCTGTTTTTCCTTATTGAATGTAGCCTTATTACTTGTGTTAGAATTTTTTTGTTTTTGTAAGTTTGATGTATTTTGACTTCAAACTCATTCGGATCTGATATGACCTCATCACATTGTTCTCCAGTGTTTGTTATGTCATGTTGTCTGTCTTGTTCTTTATCAATAGCTTCGATGGCCAGCTGCTCAACATATTGTGATCCAATTTGGTAATTTTGTGTTGCCAACGATACAAGTTCAGAATTCAATTGTGTCAATCTCTTTGGCGTTTCAGCTTGCATCCTATTTTCTTCTTCATTTATCATGTTTTGTAATATTGTAGTGCCTCCAATGCTGTATTCAAAATCTATAATTAGTGGAAACTTGTCATGTTCATCTGATTTTCTACTGACTTCCATATAGAATCTTAAGGTTGCTTCATTTGTCAAATTGATCAGAGGAATGTTGCTTCTAATCTGAAATTTGATTGACAATTCTGTTGTGTTGCAGTCTAGACTTAATGCAGTGCATATCAAGTTGTGAATTTCTGTGAATGAACAAGTTGAAGGGACTAGTAGGCCGATAACTTCAAAATTTTGATATTGGCTACTGTCAGTCCACGTACCGTTGAAGTAAATTACAACTGAAATCATCTCCATGGTCCGACAACTGAAACATTAAAATTAATACAATAACGTAAATAGTGACCAAATCAACATTATACAGGAACCAAATTCATGTTTGTAGTAATCATAAATATTCAACCCAGTGTTTGCATTCAGTTTATAAAAAAAATAAGTGAGTATCATGATGCGTTGTCAAATTAAAGAATGATCAAATAAACGAAGGTAACCAAACTATTATATGAATGCAGCCGAAATATGAATGTGTAACAAATACGCTTTGATTACTGAAATTAATACTATTATTTAATTGGTGACCAAATCAACATTATACAGTAACCAAAATAGATGTTATTAGTATCCATGCTTCTGCAACATATTGTTTTCATTCAGTTTATAAACAAATCACAGATTATGATGTCGTGAAAGTGAAATATTAAAGAATGAACACTTAAATCAAGGTAACTAAACCTTTATATGAATGTTGCCAAATTATGAATGTGTAATAAATACGTATCAAAATTGTATTGAACCTGCAAAGACTAATTTAAAAGTTCCATTATATAATCGTTTTTTATACTGATTTGAAAGCCATTAATAAAAAGCTACTAATCCTTATATTTAGTTTTGTTTTAGTTACTGTTATAAATCTTACAGTCTTTGTTGGATTCAAAGTTAAATTAAGAGATTTCAATATATAGATTCATATTAATGGATACGTACCTTTGTAGTCACTTTCCAGATTCAGTTTGCAGACTCAATTTTTTTTATTCTATTTCGGAATCCTTTGATCGATTTGTGCATGTCGATTTCCGGCTGCTCTGTTTTTCCTTCTTTCTGGTTTCGAATTCGGCTTCTCTTCTATTAATGATTATGTTTCTTCTCGATTGCTCCTTTGTAACAGATTTTACTGATCTATGAAGTTTTCTATTCTTCTTCTATGGATTCTTCCTTTTTTAACATGAATTTTGAATGTTTGGATTAGTTGGTAACTACCGGAGTAGTTTTCTCCTTGATTTAAGGGTTTTCTATTTTTATTGGGTTGGATAATATGACGTGTTTACTGTATTGCACTATTCTTGTAATTATTATATATTATTGCACTATTATTGTAATTATTTTATTAATGCACTATTTTTGTAATTATTTACTATTTGTTGTATATTATTGTAAAGAATTCTTTTTTTTTTAATAAATCAGATGACGTATAAGTATTCTACTCGAGAATTCAATAAATCAAATTAGAATATGATTAAGATTACATCTCTACTCTTTAAATATAACAAGGAAACATATAGGAGTTACCAAAATCTTAATGACTCTTCAATTTTAATTAATTCAATTATTTGATTAGCTACTAAAAGAATTTAATTTTCTAAGCGAGAAAAAAAAAACTTACATTTTCTAATTTAATTGTGCTTTTAAGAAATCTCAAATAAATATTTAACTATTAACAAAATTCACATTATTAAATTTTTAACATATACGAAACAATTTGAGTCAAATCTTGAGTCCAGAGCAAATCTTCAAATTCCAAGTCCAAATCGAATAAAATTTGAATATGATTATGCTTACATTTTTTACTCTTTAAATATAACAAGAAAACAATAAGAGCTACCAAAACTATAATGGACTCTTCAATTTTAATTAATTCAATTATTTAATTAGCTACTAAAAATTTTAATTTTCCAAACAAGAAAAAAAAACTTACCATTTTCAATTCAATTATGCTTTTAAGAAATTTCAAATAAATATTTAGGTGCAGTATTGAATTTTTTGGCAAAATATAAGTTAATAAAGAATGTAAATATTTAACATGAGGGATTAAAAATGGTAATACGAACATTTAGTCAAAGGCAAAGGGAGTTGTTAGGAATTTTAGTTTATAAACAAAATTATATCTTTAATTTTAAAGTAATATGAAAAGATAAATAAATCATTAATTTTGAAATATAAAAAATATTTTTTAAAATATAACTTTTGTAATTGAACAACAGTCTTTTAGCGTCAATCATGGTGTGAAAGTCGGTACGGTGAGGATAATGCCTACTCCATTGAATTTATATGTACTCGTTAGTTGACTAGTAGGAGAATAATCTTTTAACACCCAGTAGCAATATTCATACAAGATAATACTACTCTAGTACTAATGTACTATTCAAAGAGATGAAGATTCCGCAACATGGCCTTCCCTAGTGGATTCATAATTAAAATAAATAAATAAATAAATTGCAAGTAAAATTGTTGACCATATTTTTTGCTGAGCTCCCGTAAATCAAAAATAAGAAAATTGATAATATAATAAATAATATTTATATTTTATATGGTTCTGATAGTATAAAAAAGAGTTGTTTACGTCGAATTATAATTGCATGGAACATATCAATATATTATTAACAATAATCTTCAAAATATTACGGAGTATTAACTAAATAATATTCAAAATACTATTAATTAAATTAATTAACATAATTAATAATAAAAAATCGATATACTTACAAATAATGAGTGGATCACATACATACATACATAAATATCTAATTTTTAAGTTATTTATGAAACATCAATGTTCATTTATGAAGATAACAGTTCCATAAAACAATGAATAACTCTAGACAGACAGGAATACTAGACAGGAGTATTGGACCGGTTGCACTTTTATTTTTTATTTTTATTTTTTTGTAACTTAAAAAATATATAATATTTATTTTAATAAATTTTTTTATAAAATATAGTGTTTTAGGTGTAATTTGAATATATATACAAAAACAAAGTTATATAATTTAATTTGTCTGTGTAGCAAAACTCTAAAACAATTAATATGGGATTCTTATACTCTAGGACTAGGAGGCAGTAGCAGCTTAAGAATAGCCCCACTTCTCCCATCAGATATTATAAACCTTCTCTCTCATGGGTGGGCCCCTATTTTATTGGCATTTTGCTATCTTTTATGACTTTTACGTGCGTTTACTTGACTACTTGTTTACTTCTATCCTCCAGTCCCCACAGTATTTAACGTTGATAAATTTAAAAAGGGATGATTTTTATCGTGATATCTATTGAGTATTTTATATTTTTTTTAATCTAAAAGTACTTCTAACGTTATAATTTTTAGATCGATTATATCCCTGTCGTTGACAGACATACCAAATAGACAAACAGAATTAACATTTAGACATATTTTGCTTACGTAGCTACCACATGGACGGATTAAATACTAATATGTAAAATACTAATAATAAAAACAATAATAATAATAATAATAATAATAATAATAATAACATTAACAATAACAATAATAATAATAATAATAATAATAATAATAATAAAATAGTAATAATAATAAAATAAAATAAATAAAATAAATAAAATAAATAAAATAAAATAGTATTTTGGTATTTAAAAATATATAATACTAATATTTAGTAAAATAATTAAATAAAAATATTAAACTTCCTGCCTAGTGCCTACTGCTTCCACCAAAATTAAAATGGGTAAAACATTAAACTGAAATATCATGTTAATCTAAAATGGGTAAAACAAATTGGAATATCAAAATTAAATTTTCAATTCAGGGAAAAAATAAACAAGCAATAAATTAACCCATTTCAATTTTTAAGAAAAAATTGTTCTACAAACAACCCTAGAAATCAAAACAACTCCAATTAATTTTTTTTTATACAAGAGTCGATGAGAGAATCAAGATGAAAGCTTATTACCTGAGAAAGATGTCGATGAGATGGAGCAGAAGGCAGCCGTGGCCCGTTAGCAGCAGAAGGCAACTAGAGGGACGGAGAGATATGGGTCGGCCGAGATATCGGAGAGGGAAAGACCAGATTCGTGAATTAATGAGCAAGTGAAAGTAACTAGGCCCCCACTAAATTTTACACAACGCAATATAAAGACTAAAAGAGCAAATGAAACCTCTGATTAGTTTGCACAAATAATGTATCTGGAGATTTATAATAATAATAAAAACCTCTGATTACATTGTAATTTTTTTTGATCGGAGTGAAGGGAGGAACGAATTGGGGGCCATGGCTGCTGCTCCTTTTTTAATTAGTGTAAGCAATGTAATTAGTATTTTATATATTTACAATGTAATATGTAAATATATAAATATTTTTATTTAATTATTTTACTAAATATTAGTATTATATATTTTTTAAATACTAAAATATTATTTTATTATTTTTATTTTTTTTATTATTACTATTTTATTTTATTTTATTATTATTATTATTATTATTATTATTATTATTATTTTTATTATTAGTATTTTAATATTTTAGTATTTAATCCGTCCATGTGGCGCCACGTAAGCAAAATATGTTCAAGTGTCAACTCCGTTTATCTATTTGGCATGTCTGTCAACTGAAGATATAATCGAATTCAAAAATTGTAACGTTAAAGATCTTTTGGATAAAAAAAAGTATAGAGTCTTTCGATAAACATTGCGATAAAAGTCGAGGCGTTTTGATATACTCCCAATTTAAAATATACACTCCCACAATTTCAATTATAAGAGTAATATTAAATTTTAAATATCAATTTACGGTATTTTTAAATTTAAATTTAATATAATTTATTTAAATTTAAAAAATAATAATATTTTTAAATAATTTATGATGTTTATAATTATATTGACATAAATTAAATAAATTAATATTAATTTTAAATTTAAAAACATTAAAATTATTTTAAAAAAAATTAATATTAATCTTACCATTTAAACCAGAGATAGGATAATAAGTACGCCATTTGCAGTACAGCTTATCCACTGCATCGAGATTCGTGCGAGCGAGAACATTTGGCAGAAAGGTCCAATTTTTTTTAATTACATCCTTTATTTATTGAGTACTTTTACGCGGACATTGAAATTAAATATTTTTAATTTTTTTTGATTTTTAGTGATTTTAAAAAAATATATAGTATTTATTTTAATTAATTTTTTTTTATAAAATATAGTGTTTTAAGTATAATTTAAATACATATACAAGAATAGAATACATGTATCCAATTATAATGTCCAAATTACATCTAAAACACTATATTTTATAAAAATTTCAATTGAAATAAATACTATATATTTTTTGTAGTCACTAAAAAACAAAAAAACTGAAAATGTCGGTTCCAATATCCATGTAAACTTATTATTATTTATTTAGACCAGGAGTAAATATATAAATACATCATAATTAATCTCTCCTTGCCGAATACACTATAAAAAAAATTAAATAATTTGAATGACATAAATATGTAATTACACCCGATTTACTTCTTCTTTCTGGAATGTAATATAAAAGAAAAGAAGAGAAGAAGAAAAAAATCAAGTTGAGTGAAAGACCGGAAGTCCACCTATAAATTATCTTCATCTAATTTTTTTTTTTTCATAATGCAGTCGAGTAAGAGTAAATTTGATATATTTATAAATTTACTCTTTAGACTCGCACAAATAGCATGAATAACTTTAGAACGAAGAACGTATGATCACATTTAGTTTTTATACGTTTAGACAAGTATTCAAATAAAATTTATTGTACTTTTAAACAAGTTTTATAACATTGATTTTGACCACGATTATTATCCCCTCCCTCCATAGGTGCCAGATTAGGCCTCAATGATACTTAAATATAAAAATGATTAGACCTCAATGATACTTAAAAATAAAAATAAATTCAAGGACAGAGAGAATACTACGTATACATCTACTTTTATACTTTTATATGCATCAGAAGCAAAAAATCTATGCATGAAACAACAAATATATTTTCTGCCTCATCAAATTAAGATTTAAATAGTATAACTGTATAACAATATATGAACAAATTTCCCCATATGGTACAAAAATAGTCAAATTTCATTCTCATTTATAACAAAAATACTTCACCAAAACACAATCATACATATTTCTGTTGTATCTAACATTATGTCACAATATACTTCACTGAAACACAATCACACATACTTGTTGTTTGTTTACATCTGATTACTTCTTAATAGACTGTCTCTTATTCGCTAAGAGACATAATATTGTTTATTTTTTTTGTTAGCTTTAAATGCCTCTTAATCGGTAAGACAAAAAATAAAATCTTAATAATTAAGAAGTACCTCTTAATGAATTTTTTTTGATAATTTTTTTTAGATAAATGTATTCAACAATATTATGTACTCATTTTTATTAAATTGAATATTTAAAAGTATTAAATAAAATTTTACCCTTTAAAATAGTAAAATAGTGTCATTAAGAGACAACTTACTTTTTAATTATCAAATAATTTTTAAAATTAGACCTCATAACAATTCAGATAATCTAATTTATTAAGACATCATAATTATTCAGATCTTAATTCCCAGGTTTATCAAACACAACCACAACCATGTCACAGTACATAATTTCACTTTTTATATTACTAATTAACATTTAGTCACAAAATAAATCACGCTCTAGCCCATCTCCCCATTTTTTTTTTCCCTTCTTTTTTAACCAGAACCCACAACCTATTTTTAACCCAATTTACTCAAAATGTTAATATGTACTTAAAAATCTAATCAAAATCTCTAAAAGTACAAAAAAATAAAAAAGTAAAAAACAAATCACAAAACTAGTTTTTTTAGCTTAGCTCATCCTTATCAGAACTTTACAAAGAGTGATTTTTTCAACTTAAGCTCCTTACCTCTGTCTTCCTGTAGCTGCTCCGGGTCCAGGATAACCCGACCCGGGACCACTTTTACTGGATCCGTTAGCGATTGGATAATAAGAACCCGATCCATATACGTGTCCTTGATGCTGATGGCCCATTATCATCATATTCGAAGGCATCCCACTATACATCCCACCACCACCACCACTACCCTCTCCATAACCACCCCCATTATTCCCCATATTTACCACACTGCCATTGCCGCCACTCGCTGCCACGGACCCGTCCTTCTCGCCGGCCGGCCGGTCGGCCAAGGCGCTTTTCTCGCCCTCCATCTCTCTGAACCTCTGCAAATACACCTTCAGAGGCTCCACGTAGTCTTCGAACCCTAAAGTCGTCATCGCCCAGAGCAAATCGTCGCCGTTGATCGTCTTTCGCTTCTCCCGCTGGCACTTGTCGGAGGCTTCGCCAGTGACGAAGCTGATGAACTCCGACACGCACTCTTGCACTGTTTCCTTCGCGTCTTTTGAGATTTTCGCGTTTGCCGGTAACGCTTTTTTCATGATTCGGCTAACGTTCGCGATTGGGAGGAACCTGTCTTGCTCCCGTTGCGAATATTCGCCACTGTTGTGGCCGCCTCCGCCGGATTCATTGTCGGAATCCGCCATTGATAACGATCAAGCAAATCGAAATTTCTGCAATTCTTCAACTTAACCGCCTTTGATACACTTACTCCGAAAAGCAAGCCTCCGGATTTTCTAGACAACAGCTGCGCTTTATCAGGGAAGAGTAGTATAACTGGATAATTGGGGATTATTCGCTGAAGTTTAGAAAAAATCGAATTCGAACTTTAAATTTGATGAAATTCAGCAATTTCAATTCAGAATCACAACTAATTCAAGAAGGAAATACGCTATGTACCAGAATAAACAAGTGGAAAAATTAGGGTTTCTGCAAGGTGTGAACTAATAATTCTCAGCTGAAGTATATAGAGGATGAAATTCATAAGATCTTAACTACCAATCGAATAGCTCAGATTTTGAGTAGTAATCGAATAGCTCCAAATTCAGCACTTCGTAATCAATTTTTCGTTGATAATTGGATTTTACCAAGTAAAAAATAGAAGTTTGAGGAACCTGACGGAGATTTGGTTTTCCGGCGAGCTTTCCTGCAGCGAGAAAGTTCCGTTGTCGTTTTCTTCTTCAAATTTCTGAAAATACAGAGAGAGATTGCAAGCTCCGTCGGATCAAATGATATAATGACGTGAGTATTTGAGACACGTGGAATTTTCTGGAGCGTTGGTTACCGATAACTGTAGACAAAGTTTAGGCCGTTGGATTGGTTGTAAAGAGAAAATCTGGACCGTCCATGCCACGATTGCCAAGTGGGCTGTTGTCTTTAAGTGGATATCTAAAAGCCAAGTTGGGCACTAACAGATGGCATCACTGCTGACGTGGATTACTGAGCTTAGGGGTGTTCAAAACAATAGAATTTTTTTTTATTTTTTCGGTTTTTCGGACCAGACCGAACCGATCGGTTCGGTATAAAAAAGAATTGGTCCGGTTCGGTACAAAAAAACCGATATATATCGGTTTTTCAGTATCGGTTTCAGTCCGACGTTTTTATGATTTAGTTTTACCGAACCGGACCGGTATATACCGATTTTCTAATTTTTTATTATTATTAATAATAATAATAAAATAATAATTATAATAATAAAAATAATATTAATATTAATAATAAAAAATAAAAATATTAATAAAAATAATAAAATAATAAAATAATAATAAAAATAATAATTATATTAATTTTCGGTAAAACCCAGATCGAACCTAGAATCTTGTCGATTCAGATATCTGGAGTTCAACTGATATCGGTATCGGTTCATGAAATTGGCTACTATCGGTATTTGATTCGGTTCGATTCGGGCCGATCCGGTCCGATTTTTTACCGATGAACACCCCTAACTGGTCTATAGATATTTGTTGAAATACTCTATGTAAACATAAAAATTGGATATGAATATTTTATAATTTCATATATTAATATTTTTATTTTTCATTGAGGGGATAAAAATATATGAATGATAAAATATTCGTATCCAATTTTTATTTCTACATAAAAGAGCTCATATTTGTTTAATTAATTAATTTGCCTGACGATTAAATGGTGACCTTTAACCAACTCAGAGTTGATCTTAATTTTGTGCGTGGCAAAAATAAAAGAACAAGAAAAAGAGATGCCAACTTCTAACTAATTATGAATAGGAGTTATACTTTGAAATATACATAAAAGAAGACAGACGAATAGTCGGCGTTTACAGAAGAATAATTTTCTCTTTTTTCTCCATATTCCCAAATTTAAAATTGATCAAACTTGATGTCATTGTGTAACTCTCAGAAATAACTTTTTAGATTGATATGAATTTTTTTCTAATTCTTTTCGCTTTTGAAATTATGAACGTTTTCAGCGCACAACACGAAAAATTGATATCGCGACATGAGAAGCGATGCAGGAGGGCCCCGCCATAAGGCTGTTGCACGTGGACCTAAGGTTGTTGCATATAGACCCCAGCAGGCCTAAGGTGCCGATATAAGGCTGTTTTGCTCATTTTTTTGAAGAAAAAGAAGGCATTTTAGAGAGATAAATTGTGTTATCTAGAGAGAAATAGAGAAAGGAAGAGTAAACCCTCTCTAAATCCAAATCAAGTTTTTTCTTATCAAATCTCCCATCAATCTAGAGTCATGCCTTCCATACAAAGCTTAAGGAGGAAGAAACTATCATTCCCAAGGTTAAAGTTCTCATCTTTATACTAGATCCAACTTATTTTATCAATTATTATGCTTGGGCTTTGTTTGAATCCTATTTTTGGGATTATGGATGGTTAGAAAGGATTTCTCACGGATGAAATCTCCTCCTAATTAGTCGATGATATCCTTTTAGTAATTTATTGATTTTGACTTTGATTCGACTCCTTTTCACCAAAAACTTTTGTTTGGGAGTTGTTTTTTTATTGATTTCTAGGTCACCAAAATATCCTAGATCAATATCTAGTGGTGAGGGGATCCCACCATTTGGTCGGCGAAAAATTCTCATGAATATAATATAATGTAAGACCCCAAATTTTATTAAATGAAAGTATTCAATTTTCTTATAATTATTATTTTATTTAGTAAATGGTTAAATTAATAAATGTTAAAGTTAAGGGTGATATTTGAAAATTTTGCAAAGTAAGCAAGTTGATATAAAATATTCGTTGTGTTTTAATATTGAAAATTCGGGGAATATTCGTTTTAACGAGAGAATATTCGCATGCAAAGACAATCATTGCAGTGGATTCCACAACGAAAGTATTATCGTAATTAGAAAATAACTAAAATATTTTATAAAAATAACTACGAAAGTTTTCTTTGTTAAACTGTTGAACTACCCTAAGTAAAAGTATAAGAATACTGGCGTGGTTCATAAGAAGACACAAAGATTAATTATCGATCTTACGTGAGAAGTCACTTAGTTATACTTTCGATTATTACTTCTGATAATTCTTTGCGATAATATCTCTCTCATATTATTGATTCAATTATTATCACGATGATCATCTGCATAATATTTATTATTATTAAATTAATAATTGAGACGACAAAGTTATTCATATTATTATTTGCAATATCGACGATGTCTAGAAAGTTACATCGATGAGAAGTTTGGTCACCTAATTGCATACCAATAGGAGAAAATTCTTATCGAAAAGCCCCCTCTTTTCTGGGAATGATCTGGTTGTTAAATATTGTGAGTTATAATATTAATGATGAATAAGTTCGTGTTGATTAAAGATAAAATTGATAGTTTCATTGTGTTGGGATTATTAGTGTTAGTGGAAATCGACATTTATTCCGATAATAATTGATGTCTGGAGGTTATATTGACCAATCGGATAATTAATCAGATAAATGAGCAATTAATTGCTATTAATTCACATGTTTATAAATATTTGTTCACATGTCTGTACTATTAATTCACATGCATGTACTATTATGGGAGGTGGTGCAAGATTGATAATACTTGCATGACTAAATTAAAAATGGAGGTATAGATAAATGCACTATACTGTAATTATTTTTTTCACATGTATAGAACTATTGAGTCACATGATTGTACTATTGATTCACATGATGTACTATTAGGGGAGGTGGTGCAAGTTTGATAATACTTGCAGGACTAAATTAAAAAAGAAGAAAAAGATGAAGGTATTATACTGTAATATTTTGAGCCCCAAAACGTGTGATTATCGAAACTATATTTTCCTATAAATAGAAGCTCATTCTTCTTTCATTCTCACCAATTCACTAAGACTCACAAGAGCAATTATAGAGAGATAAGCTATAGAGAGAAAGAAGAAGAGTAGTCTGCTACTTCACTATTCCAGTATCTAGTCTTCTTCCAAGGTAAGAGGTATTATTTATTTCATATTCTGAAGAGATATTATTTTTCGTATTCGTATGAATATTATTTTCGTTCAATATTCATAAGGAATATCATCTTCGTTCAATATTCGTAGGAATATTATTTTCGTTCAACAGTCATAAGGGATATTATTTCTTTCATATTCGTAAGGGATATTATTTTTCGTATTTGTATGAATATTATTTTCGTTCAATATTCATTGTCTTCGTTTAATATTCGTAAGGAATATTATTTTCATTCAATATTCGTATGAGATGTTATTTATTTCTTATTCGTAAAGGTTTTTATTTCTTACTATTCACTCGAGTACTATTCACTCGGGGTATTATTTACAGGGTACTATTCACTCGGGTACTAGTCACTCAGGATATTATTTACGGGGTACTATTTACTCAGGTACTATTTGTGACGCCCCCAAAATAGGTATACATCACCCATCTTGAGTCGCCAAATACATGGTACAAAATTCAAATACAACTTAATTATACAACAGTCGTGTAAAATACGATAATATATAGGCTGTGAGTTTTAATACAAACATTGTCTTCTAGATAATATCCACTCTCGAATAAGTCCTCATTACATTTATTAACACACTATTTAACGAGAATAGTGAGGACTACTAATCTTGTCTATCCGGACCATCACTGTTCCCGATTAGTCCCACTTTTCGTTCTCATTTCCTCAAGAGAAAAAGTGAAAGAAAGGGTGAGCTCAACTAGCCCATGAAATATTATGACTAAGATAATGCGAAATAAATTATCAATAGTCTTCAACAATGTTAAACCGATAAAATACATAGACATCAAGTTTAACTAGCAATGAACAAGCAATCCATTAAAAGAGTCAAGTAGAGAATAAAATCTACTATATTTTATGATTTAAAAGGTTTTTCATCACTTTTATCACGGGGACTCAAACAATAAATAATCCACCTCATCCCCGCACTACGACCAATGATATTCATTAAGTATCACGACCACAAATTATCCAATGCACTACTACGGCGAGGATATTCGTGTATTCATCAACCAGTCTTGATCATACGCCATAAAATAATTCATCTTTGCTCAAGTTGGTAGAAGAGAATCCATAGACATAATCATACCAAAAACCGTCCATCAATGCACTACTACAGACGATGATGACTTTTTTTTCACATTATTTGTAACATTACTTACCATGATTATATTAGAATAATCCTCGGTCATAATCATACCAAGTCCATCTATGCACCATCTGCCACATATGACTTTCAACATAATATAAACATGAGGATGATGGCAATGATATAAGAATTGATAAAACAAGTTCAAGAATTAATTTATCCAGGAACTAATAACGTCCAAATTGTCAACACGATACTTCTTTATAGAGTAAAATTCAAGAATGCTCGGAAGAATATTTTCATGAGAAGATCTTTGGATGAAGCGCAAATATCGAGGATATTCCACTAATTTCATGGAGTATAAGTCAAAAAACCTTAACCAACCGAAGAGTATAATAAAGAATGGAATAATAAAAGAAATCACCACGCATGCGATTACTTAGCGCCAAACGAGTTATTCCAACGAGAATAATAAATAATGGAATCGAATCCCACAGAAACGCATGCATACGACGTGATATTCCAACAGAATAATAAAGACGGAACCGAGTCCGACGTAAAAGCATACGCACGGGATATTCCAATGAATAATAAAGATTTTAACCCGTCCCCAGGCAGAAACGCATGCATGACGAGGATGTTCCAATGAATAATAACGAATGGAATAACCAAGTTCTTCTTCATGAATATGAAAAAAAATAATACCCTTACCTTATAAAGAAGAGTATTCCGCTTCGGTAAAGCGGGGATATACTTGAAGAAACTTGCACTACGCTTCAAAGCTTTTTAAACGCTAAAGAAATACGCCAAGATTATAGAAGAAGAATTATCTCTACGGTTTCTCTCTGTAGTTTCAAATTGAATTTGTAAGAAATAATGAAGGAATGAGCTTATTTATAGAAGAATGGACCTGAATAATAACTAATTCCTAAACTATCTGGATTGATTTACTTTTAAACGAACGATCCAGATTTAAAACAAAATCTTTTAAATAAAATATAATATATATTATATATATATTACATTTATACAACATGATGTCTTTGCAAATTCACGGATAAAAATTTTAATAACACACTGATGCAACTTTCAATCAACCCACCAATAGGATTAAAAATAAAATAAAATATAATACATATATATATATATATATATATATATATATAAACACATGCTAGATATCTATATATATATATTATATCTACACCATTTGATTTTTTTCCCTCCCGGGACCAACATAATTCTCCCACCCCAAATGTCACTTTCACCACCAATTATATATATATATATATATATATATATATATATATTTTCACACAAATTTCACTTTCCCACCGACACATCACTATCACTCTTTTCCACCACCCCACTCATACACACACACACACACATCACACACCTATCATTTTCACTTATCGTTTTCTCCCACCACAAACTCATTACATACATATATACATATATATCTTCCCTATCTCATATGTATATTCTTTCTCTCCCCATTTCCAAAATCATTTTCTTTTTCAACACATATGGGCCCCACTTTTATTAAAAAAATTCTACCGATTATTTTGGAAAATGGGTAAATGGGGATCCATAAAATACTTCATAAAAAAAATCCCTTTAAATATTTTAACAACATTTATTATCATTATTATAATTCACAATATTAATCGACTAGGTCGTTCCCAGGAAAGATGGGGCTTTCCAATAAGGATTTCCCCCTATTGGCGCACAATTAGGTGACCAAACCTCTCTTTAGCAGAACTTCTAGACATCGTTAATATTGCAAATAATAATATTAATAACTCTGTCATCTCAATTATTGATTTAATAATATATAAAATATCAACAATAATTGAATCAAATAACGTGAAATACTATTCAACAATTACTGTGGCAATAATTTAACAAAACTGAGTGACTTCTCACGTAAGCATGAATAATCAATGCCGGTATTGCTACTATGCAACCACGCCAGATTCCTCAGTACTTTTAACACCGGGTGTTTTAACAGTTAATGGTAAAACTTCCGCCGTTATTTTCATAAAAATATTTTTGTTGTTTTCTCAATCCGACAATAATTCCGTTGTGGGGTCCACCAATTATTGTACTGTTGTACGGATATTTCCCGACAAAAAGAATATTTTATATCAACTTGCTTACTTTGCAAAAATTTTCACATATTACCCTTAACTTTAAACTTTTATCAATTTAACTATTTACCAAAATAGAAAAAAATTGAATACTTTTATTTCATAAAATTTGGGGTCTTACAATCTCCCCTCCTTATGAAATTTTGCCCTTGAAATTTACGTACGTACCTGGTATGCCGAACAGATGAGGACACTTCGTCCGATTCTAACTCTTGAGGTATAACCTTTGAGTGTCGAATAGGATCCTTCTTATCCAAGATTTTAACATGTATCTCCTCAAACGTTAAATCTTCTGCTATCTCGTATAGTTCCAATTCAATAATGTGGTTTGGGTCGTCCACATATTTATGTAACATTGATACGTCATAAACGTTATGAACACGTAACATATTTGGGGGTAAAACGAGTCTATAGGCCACTGTTCCTACTCGATCGAGGATTTTAAATGGGCCAATTAAATTGAGGGTTGAGATTTCCTCTCTTCGTTGATTCCTGCTTCTAGAATAACGCCCTCTTGAACCTTCTTCTTCACATTCATCAGCTCTGAGTATGTAGCTTGAGCGACTTTAACTTTATCGATTAAAGTCGATTCTAATTGAGATTCGTTATCTTCACGTGGGTCCTTAAAGTCTTTAACTCTATCTTCATCATTTATACGAAATGGGTCTTTGTGTTAATAACATCTCACTCGTAAAAATATATGATCTTCTACTCAACGCGTCAGCTACCACGTTCGCTCTTCCATAATGATATTGAATGGTACGATCATAATCTTTAATAGCTCGAGCCAACATCTTTGGCGCATGTTACGTTTGTTTTGGGTGAAGAAAATATTTGAGGATTTAAGAAATGGGTTTTGTACTGGGGTTAGTACAAAATTCGATTTCACGCTCTGGGGTAGGCCAAGAAGTCTTCAAGAATACTTCAGGAAATTTATTAACAATAGAAATGTCATTCAAAATTGTGACCCTCATCCAAGACTTGGATAGCACGTCATATTGATACCTATCAACTTGCCACCGTCATTCACGACGTCGCCTACAGAAAGTCTGGCTTCGGTGCATTCCACACAAGGAAGTCAACAACGAAAGGACCGGGGCTCTTTACTTATGCCTTAATATGACAATGATTGACTTTAGTGGTTTGGTTGCTTGAATTCGCATAACAGGTTGGTTAGGAATATGAAAGCTAACAACCTTACTAAAAGCATGATGAGTAGTTAACCAATCGATTCCTAAAATCACATCAAAAGCAAGTATTTTCAAAGAGATAAGATCGACTGGTAACGTGAAAGTGTTGATTTGAATCAAACAAGATTTATAAATAGTGCAGGTAACGAAGGTTTCTCCCAACTGAGTTTCAACAGATAAATCAAAGTCTAAATTTTCCAGAGTTAAATTCAAGTATTGAACACAACTAGGTGAAATGAAAGAGTGAGTAGAACCGGTATCTAACACGATATAAACTTCACAAGAGTTTATGATAAGCTTACTCGTGATAACTTCATTTGGGTTCCTCACTTGTTGGGAAGTCATGACAACCGCTCTCCTTTGAACTACCCGACTTTGACTTGTCTGGGGTAGCATTTGGTGTCATCACTATAGTTGGAATTGACTTTTATATAGGGTATATTCCACCCTTAACTGCTTCATCGTACTCCTGTTTCATGATCTGAATCATCAATCTTCGATCCATATCAAATTGAGATTGACCGCTCTGTACAGGATAATTTAAAACACGATGTTGGGTTCTCCCAATTGCTGTCCAAAAAGAGAAATGTATATCATCTATTTTAGCCTTTTTGGATCAGACGTCTCTTTCTACAATATCAACATGTCGTGCGGCTGTTACCCACGCATCCTTCATTCTCACTCGTTCAGTTGTTTCTTCTTTCAGCTGATCCTTGATATTTGAATTCTCAGATTCCAACTTTAATATCTTACACTCTGCCAAAGAGTGATTTTGTTCGAGCATCACATATCGGGTAACACAATTTTGAATTGTTGCATCCCTTTGTTCCACGACCGCTTGTCGTTCTTCAACCTGTTCTTCTAACTCACGAATACGATCTTCCAGTTCTACATTTTGATCGAAAATTTCTTCTAATAAATTCTCATCAGGTTCCTCTTCTTCCTCACTCTCAGCTGCTACCTCTGCGACTAGCTCGGGAGCAACTATTAATTCTTCCTTCACCACATGGATATCTCTAATTCCTTCTTCGCCTGATATTACATTATCCTGGTTGGTGATTAAAGGTGTCTCCACGGTCTCATTCACTCCATTGTTGACATTTTCAAATTTGCCATTTTCAAATACGCCACAAAAACAAGGGTTAATTAACATGTCACATATTACCAATATACTCTGCAGAGCCAATTAAATAACAAATAAACTTAGGTAGGTCAAATTAGCAAAGGAATTTCCGTCTCTCCCCTCCTAGTTCTTGTCTCACATCTTAGCCAGGGATCATATCCTAAGCTTTGATACTAACTGTGGCGCCCCAAAATAGGTATACATCACCCATCTTGAGTGCCAAATACATGTTACAAAATTCAAATCAAATGACTTAATTATACAACGATCGTGTAAAATACGAAAAAATACAATCGTGAGTTTTAGTACAAACATTGTCTTCTAGATAATATCCACTCTCAGAATAAGTCCTCATTACATTTATTAACACACTATTTAATAGAATAGTGAGGACTACTAATACTATCATCTGGACCATCACTCCGTTATACGACTAGTCCCGGCTACGTTCTCATTTCCTGAATAGAACAGTGAAAGAAAGGGTGAGCTCAACTAGCCTAGTAAGAAATATTATGACTAAGATAATGCAGAATAAATTTTCAATAGTCTTCAACAATGTTAAACTGATAAAACACAATAGACATCAAGTTTAACCTGCAGCGAACAAGCAATCCATTAAAAGAGTCAAGTAGAGAATAAAATCTACTATCTTTTATGATTTAAAAAGGTTTTTCATCACTTTTATCATTTGGGACTCGACAATAAATAATCCACCTCATCCATGCACTTCTGACCAGGATATTCATTAGTATCACGACCACAAATTATTCATGCACTACTGAGCGAGGATATTCGTGTATTCATCAATCGGTCCCCGATCATGCCATATAACAATTCATCTTTGCTCCTTGGCGAAGAGAATCCATAGCCATAATCATACCAAAAGCGTCCATCAATGCACTACGCCAACGATGAGGACTTTTTCCACATCATTTGTAACATTACGGTTAAGTGATTATACCGAATAATCCTCAAATTCATAATCATACCAAGTCCATCTATGCACTACTGTGCCACGGATGACTTTCAACATAATATAAACATGAGGATGATGACAATGATATAAGAATTCAATAAAACAAGTTCAAGAATTAATTTATCTAGAACTAATAACGTCCAAATTGTCAACACGATACTTCCATGAGAAGATACTCGGAAGAATATTTCCATGAGAAGATCTTTGATGAAGCCTTGAATATCGAGGATATTCCACTAATTTTATGGAGTATAAAATCAAAACTTTAACCAACCGAGTATAATAAAGAATGGAATAATAAAAGAAATCACCATGCATGCGATTGCCGCGCATAGACAGGTTATTCCAACGAATAATAAATAACGGAATCGTGTCCCGTAAAAGCGCCAACGATGCATGATATTCAAACGAATAATAATAAAGACGGAACCAGTCCGGTGTAAAAAGCATTATGACTGATATATTTCAATGAATAATAAAAATTTTAACCAGTGTCCCGCCGTAAACGCATGTGACGTGATGTTCCAATATGAATAATAATAACGAATGGAATAACAAAAGTTCTTCTTCATGAATATGAAAAAATAATACCCTTTACCTTATAAAGAAGAGTATTAAAATTGGTTCCAAGGCGGGGATATACTTGAAGAAACTTACTACGCGCTTCAAAACATTCTTAAACGCTAAAGAAATACACTCAAGATTATAGAAGAAGAATTATCTCTACACTTTCTCTCTAGAGTTTCAATGAATTTGTAAGAAATAATGAAGGAATGAGCTTCTATTTATAGAAGAATGGATTGAATAATAACTAATTCTGAGAAGTCCCAGATTGATTTACTTTTAAACGAATCGTCCGTATTTAAAACAAAATCTTTTAAATAAAATATAATATATATTATATATATATTACATTTATACAACATGATGTCTTTGCAAATTCATGGATCAAAATTTTAATAACACACTGATGCAACTTTCAATCAACCCACCAATAGGATTAAAAAATAAAAATAAAATATAATACATATATATATAAACACATGTTAGATATCTATATATATATTATATATCTACACCATTTGATTTTTTTTCTTCCCTCCCGGGACCAACATAATTCTCCCACCCCAAATGTCACTTTCACCACCAATATATATATATATATATATATATATATATATATATATATATATATATATTTTTTCACACAAATTTCACTTTCCCACCCACACATCACTATCACTCTTTTCCACCACCCCACTCATACACACACACACACACACACACACATCACACACCTATCATTTTCACTTATCGTTTTCTCCCACCACAAACTCATTACATACATATATACATATATATCTTCCCTATCTCATACGTATATTCTTTCTCTCCCCATTTCCAAAATCATTTTCTTTTTCAACACATATGGGCCCCACTTTTATTAAAAAAATTCTACCGATTATTTTGGAAAATGGGTAAATGGGGATCCATAAAATACTTCATAAAAAAAATCCCTTAAATATTTTAACAACATTTATCATCATTATTATAATTCACAATATTAATCGACTAGGTCGTTCCCAGGAAAGAGGGGGCTTTCCAATAAGGATTTTTCCTTATTGGCGCGCAATTAGGTGACCAAACCTCTCTTTGGTAGAACTTCTAGACATCGTTAATATTGCAAATAATAATATTAATAACTCTGTCGTCTCAATTATTGATTTAATAATATATAAAATATTGACAATAATTGAATCAAATAACGTGAGATACTATTCAATAATTACTGTGGCAATAATTTAACAAAACTGAGTGACTTCTCACGTAAGCATGAATAATCAATACCGTGTGCTACTATGCAAACACGCGTATTCCTGTACTTTTAACACCGGGTGTTTTAACAGTTAATGGTAAAACTTCCGCCGTTATTTTCATAAAAATATTTTTGTTATTTTCTCAATCCGACAATAATTCCGTTGTGGGGTCCACCAATGATTGTACCGTTGTACGGATATTCCCCGACAAAAAGAATATTTTATATCAACTTGCTTACTTTGCAAAAATTTTCACATATTACCCTTAACTTTAAACTTTTATCAATTTAACTATTTACCAAAATAGAAAAAAATTGAATACTTTTATTTCATAAAATTTGGGGTCTTACAATCTCCCCTCCTTATGAAATTTCGCCATTGAAATTTACGTACGTACCTGGTATGCCGAACAGATGAGGACACTTCATGCGATTCTAACTCTTGAGGTATAACCTTTGAGTGTCGAATAGGATCCTTCTTATCCAAGATTTTAACATGTATCTCCTCAAATGTTAAATCTTCTACTATCTCGTCTAGTTCCAATTCAATAATGTGGTTTGGGTCGTCCACATATTTATGTAACAATGATACGTGATAAACGTTATGAACACGCAACATATTTGGGGGTAAAACGAGTCTATAGGCCACTGTTCCTACTCGAACGAGGATTTTAAATGGGCCAATTAAATCGAGGGTTGAGATTTCCTCTCTTTGTCGATTATTGCTTCTAGAATAACGCCTTCTTGAACCTTCTTCTTCACATTCATCAGCTCTGAGTATGTAGCTTGATCGACTTTAACTTTATCGATTAAAGTCGATTCTAATCGTAGATTCGTTATCTTCACGTGGGTCCTTAAAGTCTTTAACTCTATCTTCATCATTTATACAAAATGGGTCTTTGTGTTAATAACATCGCACTCGTAAAAACATACGATCTTCTACTCAACGCGTCAGCTACCACGTTCGCTCTTCTATAATGATATTGAATGGTACGATCGTAATCTTCAACAGCTCGAGCCAACATCTTTGGCGCATGTTACGTTTGTTTTGGGTGAAGAAAATATTTGAGGATTTAAGAAATGGGTTTTGTACTGGGGTTAGTACAAAATTCGATTTCACTCTCTGGGGTAGGCCAAGAAGTCTTCAAGAATACTTCAGAAAATTTATTAACAATAGAAATGTCATTCAAAACTGTGACCCTCATCCAAGACTTGGATAACACGTCACATTGATACTATCAACTTCCACACCGTCATTCACGACGCCGCTTCTGAAAGTCCGCTTCGGCATTCCACACAAGGAAGTCAACAACGAAAGGACCGGGGCTCTTTACTTATGCCTTAATATGACAATGATTGACTTTAGTGGTTTGGTTGCTTGAATTCGCATAACAGGTTGGTTAGGAATATGAAAGCTAACAACCTTACTAAAAGCATAATGAGTAGTTAACCAATCGATTCCTAAAATCACATCAAAAGCAAGTATTTTCAAAGAGATAAGATCGACTGGTAACGTGAAAGTGTTGATTTGAATCAAACAAGATTTATAAATAGTGGAGGTAACGAAGGTTTCTCCCAACTGAGTTTCAACAGATAAATCAAAGTCTAACTTTTCCTGATTTAAATTCAAGTATTGAACACAACTAGGTGAAATGAAAGAGTGAGTAGAACCGGTATCTAACACGATATAAACTTCACAAGAGTTTATGATAAGCTTACTCGTGATAACTTCATTTGGGTTCCTCACTTGTTGGGAAGTCATGACAACCGCTCTCCTTTGAACTACCCGACTTTGACTTGTCTGGGGTAGCATTTGGTGTCATCACTATAGTTGGAATTGACTTTTCTATAGGGTATATTCCACCCTTAACAGCTTCATCGTACTCCTGTTTCATGATCTGAATCATCAATCTTCGATCCATATCGAATTGAGATTGACCGCTCTGTACAGGATAATTTAAAACTCGATGTTGGGTTCTCCCAATTGCTGTCCAAAAAGAGAAATGTATATCATCTATTTTAGCCTTTTTGTATCGGACGTCTCTTTCTACAATATCAACACGTCGTGCGGCTGTTACCCACGCATCCTTCATTCTCACTCGTTCAGTTGTTTCTTCTTTCAGCTGATCCTTGATATTTGAATTCTCAGATTCTAACTTTAATATCTTACACTCTGCCAAAGAGTGATTTTGTTCGAGCATCACATATCGGGTAACACAATTTTGAATTGTTTCATCCCTTTGTTCCACGACCGCTTACCGTTCTTCAACCTGTTCTTCTAACTCACGAATACGATCTTGCAGTTCTACATTTTGATCAAAAATTTCTTCTAATAAATTCTCATCAGGTTCCTCTTCTTCCTCACTCTCAGCTGCTACCTCTGCGACTAGCTCGGGAGCAACTATTAATTCTTCCCACACCACATGGATATCTCTAATTCCTTCTTCGCCTGATATTACATTATCCTGGTTGGTGATTAGAGGTGTCTCCACGGTCTCATTCACTCCATTGTTGACATTTTCAGCTGCCATTTTCAAATACTGCCACAAAACAAGGGTTAATTAACATGTCACATATTACCAATATACTCTAACCGACCAATTAAATAACAAATAAACTTAGGTAGGTCAAATTAGCAAAGGAATTTCCCGTCTCTCCCCTCCTAGTTCTTGTCTCACATCTTAGCCAGGGATCATATCCCTAAGCTTTGATACCAACTGTGATGCCCCCAAAATAGGTATACATCACCCATCTTGAGTCGCCAAATACATGGTACAAAATTCAAATACAACTTAATTATACAATAGTCGTGTAAAATACGACAAAATACAGGCTGTGAGTTTTAGTACAAACATTGTCTTCTAGATAATATCCACTCTCAGAATAAGTCCTCATTACATTTATTAACACACTATTTAATAGAATAGTGAGGACTACTAATACTATCATCTGGACCATCACTCCCGTTATACGACTAGTCCCATTACGTTCTCATTTCACGAATAGAGCAGGTGAAAGAAAGAAAGGTGAGCTCAACTAGCCTAAGTAAGAAATATTATGACTAAGATAATGCGAAATAAATTTTCAATAGTCTTTAACAATGTTAAACTGATAAAATACAATAGACATCAAGTTTAACTGCAGCGGAACAAGCAATCCATTAAAAGAGTCAAGTAGAGAATAAAATCTACTATCTTTTATGATTTAAAAGGTTTTCATCACTTTTATCATTGGGACTCAAACAATAAATAATCCACCTCATCCATGCACTACTGACCAAGGATATTCATTAGTATCACGACCACAAATTATTCATACTAATCTGAGCCAAGGATATTCGTATATTCATCAACTGGTCCCGATCATGCCATAAAATAATTCATCTTTACTCCTCTTGGTAGAAGAGAATCCATAGCCATAATCATACCAAAACCGTCCCATCAATGCACTACTACAGCCGATGAGGACTTTTTCCACATCATTTGTAACATTACTATTAATGATTATACCCGAATAATCCTCAGTCATAATCATACCAAGTCCATCTATGCACTACTGTGCCACATGACTGACTTTCAACATAATGTAAACATGAGGATGATGACAATGATATAAGAATTCAATAAAACAAGTTCAAGAATTAATTTATCCAGGAACTAATAACGTCCAAATTGTCAACATGATACTTCTTTGTAGAGTAAAATTCAAGAATGCTCAGAAGAATATTTCCATGAGAAGATACTGGATGAAGCGCAAATATCAAGGATATTCCACTAATTTCATGGAGTATAGAAGTCAAAACCTTAACCAACTGAGTATAATAAAGAATGGAATAATAAAAGAAATCACCATGCATGCAAATTACTTGAGATAGACAGAGTTATTCCAATGAGAATAATAAATAATCGGAATCGGTCCGTACAGAAAACGCATGCATACATGATATTCCAACGAGAATAATAAAGACTTTTAACCAGTCCGGCGTAAAAGCGTACATCTGAGATATTCCAACAGAATAATAAAGATTTTAACCAGTCCCGCAAAAACGCATGTATGTGATGTTCCAACGAATAATAACGAATGGAATAACAAAGTTCTCTTCATGAATATGAAAAAATAATACCCCTTACCTTATAAAGAAGAGTATTATTCCGCTTGGTAAAGGCGGGGATATACTTGAAGAAACTTCAGACTACGCCAAAAGCTTTCTTAAATGCTAAAGAACTACACTCATGATTATAGAAGATGAATTATCTCTACAGTTTCTCTCTCTAGAGTTTCAGTGAATTTGTAAGAAATAATGAAAGAATGAGCTTCTATTTATAGAAGAATGGACTGAATAGTAACTAATTCCTGAACGGTCCAGATTGATTTACTTTTAAACGAACGGTCCAGATTTAAAATAAAATCTTTTAAATAAAATATAATATATATTATATATATATTACATTTATACAACATGATGTCTTTGCAAATTCACGGATCAAAATTTTAATAACACACTGATGCAACTTTCAATCAACCCACCAATAGGATTAAAAAATAAAAATAAAATATAATACATATATATATAAACAAATGCTAGATATCTATATATATATATTATATATCTACACCATTTGATTTTTTTTCTTCCCTCCCGGGACCAACATAATTCTCCCACCCCAAATGTCACTTTCACCACCAATTATATATATATATATATTTTCACACAAATTTCACTTTCCCACCCACACATCACTATCACTCTTTTCCACCACCCCACTCATACACACACACACACACACACACACATCACACACCTATCATTTTCACCTATCCTTTTCTCCCACCACAAACTCATTACATACATATATACATATATATGTTCCCTATCTCATACGTATATTCTTTCTCCCCCCATTTCCAAAATCATTTTCTTTTTCAACACATATGGGCCCCACTTTTATTAAAAAAATTCTACCGATTATTTTGGAAAATGGGTAAATGAGGATCCATAAAATACATCAAATACTTCATAAAAAAATCTCTTCAATATTTTAACAACATTTATCATCATTATTATAATTCACAATATTAATCGACTAGGTCGTTCCCAGGAAAGAGGGGGCTTTCCAATAAGGATTTCTCCTATCATGCGCCAATTATTAGGTGACCAAACCTCTCTTTGGTAGAACTTCTAGACATCGTTAATATTGCAAATAATAATATTAATAACTCTGTCATCTCAATTATTGATTTAATAATATATAAAATATCGACAATAATTGAATCAAATAACGTGAGATACTATTCAACAATTACTGTGGCAATAATTTAACAAAACTGAGTGACTTCTCACGTAAGCATGAATAATCAATACCGTGTGCTACTATGCAACCACGTGTATTCCTGTACTTTTAACACCGGGTGTTTTAACAGTTAATTGTAAAACTTCCGCTTATTTTCATAAAAAATATTTTGTTGTTTTCTCAATCCGAAATAATAATTCCGTTGTAGGGGTCCACCAATGATTGTCTTAGTTATACGGATATTCCCCGACAAAAGAATATTTTATATCAACTTGCTTACTTTGCAAAAATTTTCACATATTACCCTTAACTTTAAACTTTTATCAATTTAACTATTTACCAAAATTGAAAAAAATTGAATACTTTTATTTCATAAAATTCGGGGTCTTACAATCTCCCCTCCTTATGAAATTTTGCCCTTGAAATTTACGTCGTGCGTACTGGTATCTTAGAATGTATAAGGACACTTCGTCCGATTCTAACTCTTGAGGTATAACCTTTGAGTGTCGAATATTATCCTTCTTATCCAAGATTTTAACATGTATCTCCTCAAACGTTAAATCTTCTGCTATCTCGTCTAGTTCCAATTCAATAATGTGGTTTAGGTCGTCCATATATTTATGTAACATTGATACGTGATAAACGTTATGAACACACAAAATATTTACCGGTAAAACGAATCTATAGGCCACTGTTCCTACTCGATAGAGGATTTTAAATGGGACAATTAAATCGAGGGTTGAGATTTCCTCTCTTCGTCGATTCCTGCTTCTAGAATAACGCCCTCTTGAACCTTCTTCTTCACATTCATCAGCTCTGAGTATGTAGCTTGAGCGACTTTAACTTTATCGATTAAATTCGATTATAATCGTAGATTCGTTATCTTCACGTGGGTCCTTAAAGGCTTTAACTCTATCTTCATCATTTATACGAAATGGGTCTTTGTGTTAATAACATCGCACTCGTAAACACATATGATCTTCTACTTAACGCGTCAGCTACCACGTTCGCTCTTCCACAATGACATTGAATGGTACGATCGTAATCTTCAACAGCTCGAGCCAACATCTTTGGCGCATGTTACGTTTGTTTTGGGTGAAGAAAATATTTGAGGATTTAAGATATGGGTTTTGTACTGGGGTTAGTACAAAATTTGATTTCACGCTCTGGGGTAGGCCAAGAAGTCTTCAAGAATACTTCAAGAAATTTATTAATAATAGAAATGTCATTCAAAACTGTGACCATCATCCAAGACTTGGATAGCACGTCACATTGATACCTATCAACTTGCCACCGTCATTCACGACGTCGCCTGCAGAAAGTCTGGCTTCGGTGCATTCCACACAAGGAAGTCAACAACGAAAGGACCGGGGCTCTTTACTTATGCCTTAATATGACAATGATTGACTTTAGTGGTTTGGTTGCTTGAATTATAATAACAGAGTTGGTTAGGAATATGAAAGCTAACAACCTTACTAAAAGCATGATGAGTAGTTAACCAATCGATTCCTAAAATCACATCAAAAGCAAGTATTTTCAAAGAGATAAGATCGACTGGTAACGTGAAAGTGTTGATTTGAATCAAACAAGATTTATAAATAGTGGAGGTAACGAAGGTTTCTCCCAACTGAGTTTCAACAGATAAATCAAAGTCTAACTTTTCCAAAGTTAAATTCAAGTATTGAACACAACTAGGTGAAATGAAAGTGTGAGTAGAACCGGTATCTAACACGGTATAAACTTCGCAAGAGTTTATGATAAGCTTTCTCGTGATAACTTCATTTGGGCTCCTCACTTGTTGGGAAGTCATGACAACCGCTCTCCTTTGAACTACCGGACTTTGACTCGTCTGGGGTAGCATTTGGTGTCATCACTATCGTTGGAATTGACTTTTCTATAGGGTATATTCCACCCTTAACTGCTTCATCGTACTCCTGTTAATGATCTGAATCATCAATCTTCGATCTATATCGAATTGAGATTGACCGCTCTGTACAGGATAATTTAAAACTCGATGTTGGGTTCTCCCAATTGCTGTCCAAAAAGAGAAATGTATATCATCTATTTTAGCCTTTTTGGATCGGACGTCTCTTTCTAAAATATCAACACGTCGTCAACATTACCTACCCGCATCCTTCATTCTCACTCGTTCAGTTGTTTCTTCTTTCAGCTGATCCTTGATATTTGAATTCTCAGATTTCAACTTTAATATCTTACACTTTGCCAAAGAGTGATTTTGTTCGAGCATCACATATCGGGTAACACAATTTTGAATTGTTGCATCCCTTTGTTCCACGACCGCTTGCCGTTCTTCAACTTGTTTTCTAACTCACGAATACGATCTTGCAGTTCTACATTTTGATCAAAATTTTCTTCTAATAAATTCTTATCAGGTTCCTCTTCTTCCTCACTCTCAGCTGCTACCTCTGCGACTAGCCCGGGAGCAACTATTAATTCTTCCTTCACCACATGGATATCTCTAATTCCTTCTTCGTCTGATATTACATTATCCTGGTTGGTGATTAGAGGTGTCTCCACGGTCTCATTCACTCCATTGTTGACATTTTCAGCTGCCATTTTCAAATACTGCCACAAAACAAGGGTTAATTAACATGTCACATATTACTAATATACTCTAACCGACCAATTAAATAACAAATAAACTTAGGTAGGTCAAATTAGCAAAGGAATTTCCCGTCTCTCCCCTCCTATTTCTTGTCTCACATCTTAGCCAGGGATCATATCCCTAAGCTTTGATACAAACCGTGACGCCCCCAAAATAGGTATACATCACCCATCTTGAGTCGCCAAATACATGGTACAAAATTCAAATACAACTTAATTATACAACAATGTAAAAAAAAATACGACAAAATACAAAAATGTGAGTTTTAATACAAACATTGTCTTCTAGATAATATCCACTCTCGTATAAGTCCTCATTACATTTATTAACACACTATTTAATGTAATAGTGAGGACTACTACTAATACTATCATCGGACCATCACTCGCTTCCCGACTAGTCCCGGCTACGTTCTCATTTCCTGAATAGAACAGTGAAAGAAAGGGTGAGCTCAACTAGCCCAGTAAGAAATATTATGACTAAGATAATGCAGAATAAATTATCAATAGTCTTCAACAATGTTAAACTTATAAAATACAATAGACATCAAGTTTAACTGCAGTGGAACAAGCAATCCATTAAAAGAGTCAAGTAGAGAATAAAATCTACTATCTTTTATGATTTAAAAAGGTTTTTCATCACTTTTATCGTTGGGACTCAGCTTAATAAATAATCCACCTCATCCCTGCACTATGGCCAAGGATATTCATTAGTATCACGACCACAAATTATCCATGCACTACGAGCCAAATATATTTGTGTATTCATCAACGGTCCTGATCATGCCATATAACAATTCATCTTTGCTCCCTTGGCCGAAGAGAATCCATAGCCATAATCATACCAAAAACTGTCCATCAATGCACTACGGGCCAATGAGGACTTTTTCCACATCATTTGTAATATTACGGTCATGATTATACCGAATAATCCTTGGTCATAATCATACCAAGTCCATCTATGCACTACAGGCCACAGATGACTTTCAACATAATATAAACATGAGGATGATGACAATGATATAAGAATTCAATAAAACAAGTTCAAGAATTAATTTTTCCAGGAACTAATAACGTCCAAATTGTTAACATGATACTTCTTTGTAGAGTAAAATTCAAGAATGCTCAGAAGAATATTTCCATGAGAAGATACTGAATGAAGCGCAAATATCAAGGATATTCCACTAATTTCATGGAGTATAGAAGTCAAAACCTTAAACAATGAGTATAATAAAGAATGGAATAATAAAAGAAATCACCACGCATGCGATTATTGCGTAGGCAGTTATTCCAATGTAATAATAAATAACGGAATCAGTCCGGCGTAAAACGCATGAGATGTGAGGATATTCCAACGAGAATAATAAAGATTTTAACCCAGTCCCGTAAAACGCATGTGAACAAGATGTTCCAATGAATAATAACGAATGGAATAATCAAGTTCTCTTCATGAATATGAAAAATAATACCCTTACCTTATAAAGAAGAGTATTATATGTGAAGCGGGGATATACTTGAAGAAACTTGCACTACGCTCAAAGCTTTCTTAAACGCTAAAGAAATACGCTCAAGATTATAGAAGAAGAATTATCTCTACAGTTTCTCTCTCTAGAGTTTCAGTGAATTCGTAAGAAATAATGAAGGAATGAGCTTCTATTTATAAAAGAATGGACTGAATAATAACTAATTCCTGAACGGTCCAGATTGATTTACTTTTAAACGAACGGTCCAGATTTAAAACAAAATATTTTAAATAGAATATAATATATTGTATATATATCTATATATATATTACATTTATTCAACATGATGTCTTTGCAAATTCACGGATCAAAATTTTGATAACACACTAATGCAACTTTCAATCAACCCACCAATTGGATTAAAAAATAAAAACAAAATATAATACATATATATATAAACACATGCTAGATATCTATATATATATTATATATCTACACCATTTGATTTTTTTCTTCCCTCCCGGACCAACATAATTAATTCTCCACCCCAAATGTCACTTTCACCACCAATTATATATATATATATATATATATATATATATATATATATATATATATATATATTTTCACACAAATTTCACTTTTCCACCCACACATCACTATCACTCTTTTCCACCACCCCACTCATACACACACACACACATCACACACCTATCATTTTCACCTATCCTTTTCTCCCACCACAAACTCATTACATACATATATACATATATATCTTCCCTATCCCATACGTATATTCTTTCTCCCCCCATTTCCAAAATCATTTTCTTTTTCAACACATATGTGCCCCACATGTGGGCCCCACTTTTATTAAAAAAATTCTACTGATTATTTTGGAAAATGGGTATATGGGGATCCATAAAATACATCAAATACTTCATAAAAAAAATCCCTTCAATATTTTTACAACATTTATTATCATTATTATAATTCACAATATTAATCGACTAGGTCGCTCCTAGGAAAGAGGGGCTTTCAATAAGGATTTCTCCTGATCAAGTGCAATTAGGTGACCAAATCTCTCTTTGGCGTAACTTCTAGACATCGTTAATATTAAAAATAATAATATTAATAACTCATCATCTCAATTATTGATTTAATAATATATAAAATATCGACAATAATTGAATCAAATAATGTGAGATACTATTCAACAATTCTTTGGGCAATAATTTAACAAAACCGAGTGACTTCTCCGTAGCATGAATAATCAATACCGTGTGTTACTATGCAACCACACGTATTCCTGTACTTTTAACACTGGGTGTTTCAACAGTTAATGGTAAAACTTCCGCCGTTATTTTCATAAAAATATTTTTGTTATTTTCTCAATCCAACAATAATTCTGTTGTGGGGTCCACCAATGATTGTACCATTGTACGGATATTCTCCGACAAAAAGAATATTTTATATCAACTTGCTTACTTTGCAAAAATTTTCACATATTACCCTTAACTTTAAACTTTTATCAATTTAACCATTTACCAAAATAGAAAAAAATTGAATACTTTTATTTCATAAAATTCGGGGTCTCACAATCTCCCCTCCTTATGAAATTTTGCCCTCGAAATTTACGTACGTACCTGGTATGCCGAATAGATGAGGACTCTTCGTCCGATTCTAACTCTTGAGGTATAACCTTTGAGTGTCGAATAGGATCCTTCTTATCCATGATTTTAACATGTATCTCCTCAAACGTTAAATCTTCTGCTATCTCGTCTAGTTCCAATTCAATAATGTGGTTTGGGTCGTCCACATATTCATGTAACATTGATACGTGATAAACGTTATGAACACGCAACATATTTGGCGGTAAAACGAGTCTATAGGCCACTGTTCCTACTAGATCGAGGATTTCAAATGGGCTAATTAAATCGAGGGTTGAGATTTCCTCTCTTCGTCGATTCCTGCTTCTAGAATAACGCCCTCTTGAACCTTCTTCTTCACATTCATCAGCTCTGAGTATGTAGCTTGAGCGACTTTAACTTTATCGATTAAAGTCGATTCTAATCGTAGATTCGTTATCTTCATGTGGGTCCTTAAAGTCTTTAACTCTATCTTCATCATTTATACGAAATGGGTCTTTGTGTTAATAACATCGCACTCGTAAACACATATGATCTTCTACTTAACGCGTCAGCTACCACGTTCGCTCTTCCACAATGACATTGAATGGTACGATCGTAATCTTCAACAGCTCGAGCCAACATCTTTGGCATATGTTACATTCGTTTTGGGTAAAGAAAATATTTGAGGATTTAAGAAATGGGTTTTGTACTGGGGTTAGTACAAAATTCGATTTCACGCTCTGGGGTAGGCCAAGAAGTCTTCAAGAATACTTCAGGAAATTTATTAACAATAGAAATGTCATTCAAAATCGACGACCTCATCCAAGACTTGGATAAGACGTCACATTGATACTATCAACTTGCCACCGCCATTCATTTCTGACGTCGCCTCTGAAAAGTCCGGCGGTGCATTCCACACAAGGAAGTCAACAACGAAAGGACCAGGGCTCTTTACTTATGTCTTGATATGACAATGATTGACTTTAGTGGTTTGGTTGCTTGAATTCGCATAACAGGTTGGTTAGGAATATGAAAGCTAACAACCTTACTAAAAGCATGATGAGTAGTTAACCAATCGATTCCTAAAATCACATCAAAAGCAAGTATTTTCAAAGAGATAAGATCGACAGGTAACGTAAAAGTGTTGATTTGAATCAAACAAGATTTATAAATAGTGGAGGTAACGAAGGTTTCTCCCAACTGAGTTTCAACAGATAAATCAAAGTCTAACTTTTCCAGAGTTAAATTCAAGTATTGAACACAACTAGGTGAAATGAAAGAGTGAACACGGTATAGACTTCGCAAGAGTTTATGATAAGCTTACTCGTGATAACTTCATTTGGGTTCCTCACTTGTTGGGAAGTCATGACAACCGCTCTCCTTTGAACTACCCGACTTTGAATTGTCTGGGGTAGCATTTGGTGTCATCACTATCGTTGGAATTGACTTTTCTATAGGGTATATTCCACCCTTAACTGCTTCATCGTACTCCTGTTTCATGATCTGAATCATCAATCTTTGATCCATATCAAATTGAGATTGTCCGCTCTATACAGGATAATGTAAAACTCGATGTTGGGTTCTCCCAATTGCTGTCCAAAAAGAGAAATGTATATCATCTATTTTAGCCTTTTTGGATCGAACGTCTCTTTCTACAATATCAACACGTCAGTGGTCATACCCACGCATCTTTTCATTCTCACTTCGTTCGATTTGTTTCTTCTTTCAAATTGATCCTTGATATTTGAATTCTCAGATTCCAACTTTAATATCTTACACTCTGCCAAAGAGTGATTTTGTTCGAGCATCACATATCGGGTAACACAATTTTGAATTGTTGCATCCCTTTGTTCCACGACCGCTTGCTGTTCTTCAACCTGTTCTTCTAACTCACGAATACGATCTTGCAGTTCTACATTTTGATCAAAAATTTCTTCTAATAAATTCTCATCAGGTTCCTCTTCTTCCTCACTCTCAGCTGCTACCTCTGCGACTAGCTCGGGAGCAACTATTAATTCTTCCTTCACCACATGGATATCTCTAATTACTTCTTTGCCTGATATTACATTATCCTGGTTGGTGATTAGAGGTGTCTCCACGGTCTCATTCACTCCATTGTTGACATTTTCAGCTGCCATTTTCAAATACTGCCACAAAACAAGGGTTAATTAACATGTCACATATTACCAATATACTCTAACCGACCAATTAAATAACAAATAAACTTAGGTAGGTCAAATTAGCAAAGGAATTTCCCGTCTCTCCCCTCCTAGTTCTTGTCTCACATCTTAGCCAGGATCATATCCTAAGCTTTGATACAAACCGTGACGCCCCCAAAATAGGTATACATCACCCATCTTGAGTCGCCAAATACATGGTACAAAATTCAAATACAACTTAATTATACAACAGTCGTGTAAAATACGACAAAATACAGGCTGTGAGTTTTAATACAAACATTGTCTTCTAGATAATATCCACTCTCAGAATAAGTCCTCATTACATTTATTAACACACTATTTAATAGAATAGTGAGGACTACTAATACTATCATCTGGACCATCACTCCGTTATACGACTAGTCCCGGCTACGTTCTCATTTCCTGAATAGAACAGTGAAAGAAAGGGTGAGCTCAACTAGCCTAGTAAGAAATATTATGACTAAGATAATGCAGAATAAATTTTCAATAGTCTTTAACAATGTTAAACTGATAAAATACAATAGACATCAAGTTTAACTGCAGCGGAACAAGCAATCCATTAAAAGAGTCAAGTAGAGAATAAAATCTACTATCTTTTATGATTTAAAAAGGTTTTTCATCACTTTTATCGCTGGGACTCAGCTTAATAAATAATCCACCTCATCCATGCACTACGGCCAAGGATATTCATTAGTATCACGACCACAAATTATTCATGCACTACGAGCCAAGGATATTCGTGTATTCATCAACGGTCCTGATCATGCCATAAAATAATTCATCTTTACTCCCTTGGCCGAAGAGAATCCATAGCCATAATCATACCAAAAACTGTCCATCAATGCACTACGGGCCAATGAGGACTTTTTCCACATCATTTGTAACATTACTTGGTCATGATTATACCGAATAATCCTCAGTCATAATCATACCAAGTCCATCTATGCACTCTGAATACGATGACTTTCAACATAATGTAAACATGAGGATGATGACAATGATATAAGAATTCAATAAAACAAGTTCAAGAATTAATTTATCCAGAACTAATAACGCCCAAATTGTCAACATGATACTTCTTTGTAGAGTAAAATTCAAGAATGCTCGGAAGAATATTTCCATGAGAAGATCTTTGGATGAAGCGCAAATATCGAGGATATTCCACTAATTTCATGGAGTATAGAAGTCAAAACCTTAACCAACCGAGTATAATAAAGAATGGAATAATAAAAGAAATCACCATGCATGCGATTGCCAGATGTATGACGAGTTATTCCAATGAATAATAAATAACGGAATCGAGTCCTGCGTAAAACGCATGCATGTGAGGATATTTCAATGTAATAATAAAGACGGAACAGGTCCTAAGTAAAAAAGCACAAAAGCGGGATATTCCAACAGAATATTAAAGAACTTTAATTCGGTCCCAAAAACCATGCATGCACAAGATGTTCCAACAAAATAATAACGAATGGAATAACTGAAGTTCTTTTCATGAATATGAATAAAATAATACCCCTTACCTTATAAAGAAGAGTATTCCGTCGGTAGGGCAGGGATATACGTGAAGAAACTTGCACTACGCTCAAAGCTTTATTAAACGCTAAAGAAATACGCTCAAGATTATAGAAGAAAAATTATCTCTACAGTTTCTCTCTCTAGAGTTTCAGTGAATTCTTAAGAAATAATGATGGAATGAACTTCTATTTATAAAAGAATGGACTGAATAGTAACTAATTCCAGAACGGTCCAGATTTAAAACAAAATATTTTAAATAGAATATAATATATATTATATATATATTACATTTATACAACATGAAGTCTTTGCAAATTCACAGATTAAAATTTTGATAACACACTGATGCAACTTTCAATTAACCCACCAATAGGATTAAAAAATAAAAACAAAATATAATACATATATATATATAAACACATGCTAGATATCTATATATATATATATTATATATCTACACCATTTGATTTTTTTTTCTTCCCTCCCGGGACCAACATAATTCTCCCACCCCAAATGTCACTTTCACCACCAATTATATATATATATATATATATATATATATATATATATATATATATATATATCACACAAATTTCACTTTCCCACCCACACATCACTATCACTCTTTTCCACCACCCCACTCATACACACACACACATCACACACCTATCATTTTCACCTATCCTTTTCTCCCACCACAAACTCATTACATACATATATACATATATATCTTCATTATCCCATACATATATTCTTTCTCCCCCCATTTCCAAAATCATTTTCTTTTTCAACACATATGGCCCCCACATGTGGGCCCCACTTTTATTAAAAAATTTCTACCGATTATTTTAGAAAATGGGTAAATGGGGGTCCATAAAATACATCAAATACTTCATAAAAAAATCCCTTCAATATTTTAACAACATTTATCATCATTATTATAATTCACAATATTAATCGACCAGGTCGTTCCCAGGAAAGAGGGGGCTTTCCAATAAGGATTTCTCCCTATTGGCACGCAATTAGGTGACCAAACCTCTCCTTGGTAGAACTTCTAGACATCGTTAATAATGCAAATAATAATATTAATAACTCTGTCCTCTCAATTATTGATTTAATAATATATAAAATATCGACAATAATTGAATCAAATAACGTGAGATACTATTTAACAATTACTGTGGCAATAATTTAACAAAACTGAGTGACTTCTCACGTAAGCATGAATAATCAATACTGTGTATTACTACTTTCATGCAACCACAGCGTATTCTGTATTTTTAACACCGGTGTTTCAACAGTTAACGGTAAAACTTCCGCTGTTATTTTTATAAAAATATTTTTGTTATTTTCTCAATTCAACAATAATTCCGTTGTGGGGTCCACCAATGATTGTACTGTCGTACTGATATTCCCCGACAAAAAGAATATTTTATATCAACTTGCTTATTTTGCAAAAATTTTCACATATTACCCTTAACTTTAAACTTTTATCAAATTAACTATTTACCAAAATAGAAAAAATTGAATACTTTTATTTCATAAAATTCGGGGTCTCACACTATTCACTCGGGGGTACTATTCATGAAGTACTATTCACAAAGTACTATTCATGGGGTACTATTCATAAAGTACTATTCATGAGGTACTATTCATGAAGTACTATTCACAAGATACTATTCATGAGGTACTATTCATAAAGTACTATTCACTAGGTACTATTCACGATGAAAATTGGATTCTTTTTCTCTCCAAATTAATTTTTGATACATGAATATTTTTCTTGAATTTTACTCCACAATTGGTGACGATGTTGACAATTTTGATATTCTTGAACTATGGATAAATTGTATTATAAATATTTAATATTTATCCTTTATCTCCTTTGATTGATTCTTTATATCATTGTCATGATCATCATGCTTATATTATGTTAAAAGTCATCTTTAGCTCGTAGTGCATAGATGGACTGTTGGTTATTGGTTTTACAGTTGTATATCTTTGGCCTGTAGTGCAAAAAAGAACCGTTGATTGATATCTTTGGTCGTAGTGCAAAGATGAACTGTTGATTGATAGCTTTGGGCCGTAGTGAAAAGATGGACAGGTGTATGACATGATCATGATCACTGGTGATACTAACGAATATCCTTGGCCTTAGTACATGGATAATTCGATGATGTGATTGGCAGGATCATGACCATTAGTTAACAGTTGAATGTCTTTGGCTGTAGTGCTTTGACAGGCAATTGATTGGTATGATCATGATTATTGGTTTTATAGTTGAATATCTTTGGCCAGTAGTGCAAAGATAGACAACTGATTGGTATGATCATTGTTATTACATTTAAATATCTTTAGTCTTTGGGGGTAAGGATATTGAGTAAATGTTCTATTAACCCTTTGTCGCAAGGAGGAAGTGATGATTCAAATTATTATAAACATGAATTGTGAATTTAACTAAAATCTTTGGTGGTTCAGGTGAAGACAGGTGATGAAAATTCTCTTTGTCTTGGGTATAATAAAGAACTGTTAATGGGTATTACAGGGATAAAGTGGATGAAAAACTTTTCAAATCATAGAAGATAGTAAATATCATGCTCTACTTGACTCTTCTAATGAATTGTTTGTTTCGTTGCAGTTAAACTTGGTTTTTATTCTATTTTATTGGTTTAACACTGTTGAAGGCTAATGATAATTTATTCAGCATTATCTTAGTCATAATATTTCTTACTGGGCTAGTTGAGCTCACCCTTTTGCTTTTATTGTTCTCCTTAGGAAATGAGAACGTAGCCGGGACTAGTCGGGGAATGGAGTGACGATCCGAGATGGTTATTTTAGTAGTCCTCATTACTTAGTGTGATAATAAATGTAATGAGAATTGAATTTGAGTGTGGATATTGTCTAGAAGACAATATTCGTTTTAAAACTCAGCTATGTTTTGTTGTACTCTACACGACAGTTGTATTAAAGAAGTTTTTATTTGATTTCTGTACCATGTATTTGGCGACTCAAGATGGGTGATGTAAACCTATTTTGGGGGCATCACAGTTGGTATCAAAGCTTAGGGATATGATCCTTGGCTGAGATATGAGACTAGAACTAGGAGAGGAGAGACAGGTTAATCCTTCACTAGTATAACCTACTTAAGCTTATGTGGTATTTAATTGGTCGGTCAGAGTATAGGGATAATATGTGGCATGTCAATTAACCCTTGTTTTGTGGCAGTGTTTGAAAATGGCATCTGAAAATATTGAGATCAGCAATGAAGCACATGAGACCATTGAGTCACCAATGATCAATCCCAAGGATAATGTGCATCCGAAAGACAATAATCCTCAGGTAAACAACAGCACCGATCAGATGATGAACGATGGGATGTTCAGAGGCTTTATGAAATTCATGCAACATCAGGTGAGAGAGACTCCGATTCAAAATGCAGGTGGAAACACTGGCAACACTCGGATGGTCACCGCTAAGCAGTTCAAGGAGCTAGGACCATCAGAGTTTTTGGGAGAGCCAAAACCACTTAAGGCAGAGACATGGATAAAGCAGATCACCAAGATATTTGATGTCTTGGGATGCTTCGAGGAGCAAAAGGTTCCCTTTGCCACCTTCATGTTGTGAGAAGAGGCGGTGACACTGGTGGGAATCGATGAAAGCGTCTTGATCGACTGCTTTGCTGAAAGATGTCTTGGGAGAAGTTCCAAGAACTGTTCAACGACAAGTACTTTCCCGAAAGTATTCGTCACACGAAGGAGGTAGAGTTCATCAAGCTGGAGCAAAACAATATGACCGTATCGCAATACGAAGCAAAGTTTGCAGAGTTATCCCGGTTTGCATCCCATTTGGTTGATAATGAGGAGAGAATGACGGGGATATTTCTAAGACGTTTGAAACCTGAGACACGTCAATACCTCATTTTCTCACAAACTTTGTTTATATTCAGATGTAGTGAATAGGGCTCAGTTATTGGAGCGCAATAATGAGTCAGCCCAACCAAAAGATAATGACCAACAACACGATAATAATCGTACCGGTGGCAATGACTATCGGAACAACGATAACCATCGTAAAGGAAATTATCAGGCAAGCAATGGTAACCACTTCGGTGGTAATCATGGCCAAGATAATAGAAGAAATGATTCAAGTGGAAAATTCAGGAAGAGAAGATTTAACGATGATGGGAAGTCGTTGGCAGTAGCACCAGCACTAGCAACAAATTCTAGGAGAGGAGAACGGCAGCCAGTTAGATGCTACAGATGCGGAGAGGAGGGACACATAAGTCCAAACTGTTCACAGGCTTCCAAGGTATGTTTTAGTTGTGGAAAAGACGGTCACATAGCTCAATTTTATTCTCTAGAGAAATTAAATCTAGCTGGGACGGTGGCACCAAAGGTCGATACAGACAAAACAAAGTCGGTGGTTTCAGGAAGAGCGTTTTTTGTGACTTCTCAAAAAGTGAGTAACCCGAACGAAGTTATTGATAAGTAGGTTTTATACCTACTTATCCAGTATCTTTTACTTGAATTAGTTGCTTATATTCATCTGTCTTAGTTACTTTTCATGCATTTTGTGTTCATGTTTTAGGTTATATGTTTGTGAGCGGTGTGAGCGACTATTGGTAAGGAAAAGCAAGGAATCACAAAGAATCGGTAGGAAAATGCAAAGAAAAGCAATTCGGATATTGTTTGTGCTTTCATGTTCATTTCATGTTCTTGGCTTGGAAATTGGACTATATTGTATAGAGTCTTTTTAGCTTTCCGGGACATCTTGAATTATTCCAATCGGAGTTCGGATGAAAGAGTTATGACATTTCTACCAACGGACGTCGTTGAACTTCATTGTTTTGGGTGGCCATTTGCATAGTAGTCATTTTTAGTCCAATTTTGACCTTTATGCGTTCGTTATTTCTCAATACTCAAAGAATAAAAGTTGTATATCTCGTCGATAGCTTCGATTTGATAGGTGGGAGGCCCCGTAACTCCTCCCGGTTTAAAAGTTATGGCAATTTTAGCGAGAGGAGGTTCCAAAGAAAAAATAATTGGCGATTTGGGGCAAGCGGGGTTTGCTCTTTTGTGCCTTAGGATCCAGCCAAGGCTTGGGGTCTGGGCAGAATAGTAGGTCACTAACAAGCCGGGCTTGCTATTTACAAACAAAATAACAAGCCGGGCTTGCTATCTTATGAAAAGAGTAGATTTTGTCCGAATTTGAGTCCGAAAAGGATTGTTTCGAGTTGTTTGATTCAAGGACTTCCAAGAGGACTTAAATACATATAAAGAGACATATAAAAGGAGGAGAATTAGAAGGATTAGAGGAAGTTTTTGGAAGAATTCCATTAGATTAGATTAGAGTATATTGGAAAAACCCTAGTTATTATGAGATTTGGAGATTGAAGCGACTTGGAGACCATTGAAGATTCAAAGTAGGAGCAAGGAGGAGCATCAAATCTATAGACAATAGATTATATCTTCTCATCTTCTTCTATCTTTGTCTTTTATTGTTTATTCAATTGTGGATTCTTAGTTTTAATTCAACGAGCTAATTCTTTGTTTGAGATTACAATGGATCTTATTGTGTAGATTATTTTAATATGCTTCGTTATCAATTATTATGTTCTATTGTGAGGATTATCTATTGTGATTTGAACTTAATTGTTTAATTGATTGGCCATCAATTATCGTGATAATCTATATGAACTCGAGAGATGAAGTATAGATTTAGATTTGATCATGATAGCATGTGTTCAAGATTTTGTTAATAGCTTAAACTTGATGAGTGTTAAGGTAGAGATATGCTTGACATCGCATGTAATCGGATAGAGAACTTATTCTTCAACCTTCTTCAATTGTAATTCACATAGAGATATAGGGGGTTAGTTGATTAAGGTGTTTAACGGATTTCTATATTAATTGTGGATTGACGTTAATACGGTATTAGTGCATCGAGAGGTGGTTAATACTACTTTAGTGTTCTTGATTAACAATTCAAAATAAAGAATAATTGATGAGAAGTGTGTTAACTTAAATGAAGCAATAAGTGAAGTTGTGATCTTAAATCTCTATAGTCTTAATTTAATTAGTGGAAGTTAATAGTAGTTTAATTTATTTAATTTGAAATTCATTCGTTTAAATAAGACTAAGTTGGTTACGGGTTAGTACTTGGTGATTTTTATTAAATAATTCTCTGTGGGAACGATACTTAACTTATCACTTTATTACTTGTTGACCACGTATACTTGCGTGTTGTGCGTAATTAGATTTTACCCAACAAGTTTTTGGCACCGTTGCTGGGGAATTAGTTTAATAATTATTTACCAATATTAATTTCAATCAAATTAGTCTTAATTTAAGCATTTTTATTTTTATTTTTAATTCTCTTCCTATATTTCTCTCTTTTCAGGTACCATGGATGACTTTGCGTATCAATGGCCATACATGAACATGACTCAACCAAGGGAAACATGGATTGATGGACTTAATACATCTTCTATAGAGCCAACACAAATTGAGGCAACTTCGAAGACGTTGGAGGTTATCGCAGCCCAACGGAGTCGAAGGATGGCAAGAATGACTCAGCCAAGGGGAGCGGAGATTGATAGACTCACGACACTTTCTGCAATGTCAGCACAGATTGAAGAACTTTCGAGGAGGTTGGACGTTATAGCAGCCCAACAGAGTCGAAGGATGGCAGTTATGTGTGACTATTGTGCTGGCAATCACCCGAGTAATCAATGCACCATCAATCTTGGGCCGGTATAGTATAGGGGTAACTACCTCAATCAGTATGCATATGATAATTATCATCAAGTTTGGGGGTATCACCCGAATTCGTCATGGAGCTACAATTATGAAGACCAATACTACGCTCCAAATCCAACATACACACCGGAATTTTCATGTAAACCTCCATTGCCACAAGAAGAAAATTCAAGGTTGGAGGAATTGTGGTCCAAGTTCGAGGAGAGAGGGATTAATCAAGCGAGGTCAATTCAAAATCTTGCGGATCAAATGAGTAATCAAGTGAGGTCAATTCAAAATCTTGTGGATCAGATAGAGCAAATGACCAAAGTTGTAAACAGCCTTCCTCCAAACACTTGGATTTATGACATGGATGACGAAATTGACGGAGAACCCGAACCAAATCTACATCGAGATGTTGAAAAAGAGGAGACAAATGGGGATAATGACAACAAGGTCGGAGAAGAACTAATTGTGAGAACCAACGATGATGAGGCGATGTTATTTATGCCTCAAGTGCCTTCTCCTCCACAGTTCAAAAATCCGGTTAGATTTATAAAACCTTGTCCGATTGGTAGTCATGTCGTTGGCAATACTCCTTGTGACGTAAAAGCGAGTACAACTTCGAAGCCATGGTGCGATGAGCTGGAGAAGATAGAAGAAGATATTGTTGTGTTTGACAAGCCTCAATGCCAGAATCTATTCGCAGACACAATGGAGAAAACACCTAGATGCTGGACGTTCTTGAATGTGATCTTATCTAAACAAAGCATGCTAGGTGACTTTAATGCAATGGTCATCGTAAATGGGAACCTACCAAAAGCTATATTATTTCCGATGGATGGAGAGTTCCTCAACTTTCGAAGAGGAATTGGATAGCATTGACCAGACAAAGTCAGGCTGAAAGACTATAAATCAAGCGCTGATTGGGAGGCAACCCAGGAATTTTTATATTTATATGCTTTCGTAGTTTATTTAATAGATAGGAATCACGTTATATCACAAAGTGCTATTCTAATCCATGTTGTCTCTCTTCATTATAGGTATTGGAGGTTCAATGGATAGGAAAATGATCGTCGCCTCCATCGCCACCATCACTTCACGCTTAGTTGATTACAGAGAAGTTCTCTTATACTTACCGCTATATTCTTACAATGAGGACATTGTAATTGCTAAGTTTGGGGGAGTTTAGTTTAGTTCAATATTGCATGTTTAGTTTCATGTTTATGTTATGTTATTTTGCATATGTTGTTAATATAGTTTAGGTTCATTATAAAAAAAAATCAAAAATCAAAAATTCAAAAATAATAGTTAGTTACTATGTTCATCTTGCATGAGTCCAGCTGTTTGATAAGTTACAGTCTATTTTGGCCAATGATGAGAATGGGATTGAGTAAGCAAGTATAAGTCTTCGACTATTAGAGCTTTGATGTGATTTTTGTTAGAATTGAGTCTTTTCTCTGCTTTGAAACCGGTATAATAAGGATATCACAAAGAAAAACAACTTGTTGATTGATTGAGTTTAAATTGATACATAATGGGACTCTAAAGGATAATGCTAGTTTAAATGAAAGAATGACAAGAACAAGTAGTGATGGCTAAAGTTAAACAAGAACCTAAGTTTGGGGGAATATGTGAGGTATATAAGCTATTGAAAAAAAAAGAAAAAAAAAGAAAAAGAAAGAAAAAGAAAAAAAAGTATGAATAAACACCGTGGCGTGCTTGTCTAGTTTTGTGGCCTTTTTTACTTGAGTAAGTAAGCCCGAGGGGATTGTCTCTACACCTAGCGCCCTAAGGTCTTAATGATCTGGGAATCGTTGGTCGAAAGCTCGTTAAGGTAGCATTGAAAAGCCTAAGGGAATAAGACATTGCATAGCTATGTGTATATATAAAAAAATTAATAAAACGGGAAATAAGAGCAAAAAGCCCCTGTAGATGAAAAATAAAGCATAAGTATCCCATGTTAATCCTCGATATTGGTAATTGTTTGATTTTAGTTAGATCTAGCTTGTTTTTGGATTTCTTGAGTTTACACTGTATGATGCCTTCGAAGAGACTTGTTATGTGTTAAATTTGATTTTATATCAGTTAACATTATTGTGGAGCACACACACACTATACCAATAATAACAGTTTAAGATTTGATGATTGACTAGGAAATTGTTGATTGGTTTTGATATGAAGTATTATCGTGTTTGCTTGATTGCTCTAAGGTCGGGTGAATAGATTTGATTCTATCAATACTGCTGGATTCGTAGGCATATAGATTAGTTGCATTTCATTGCATTGCATCGCATTGCATTATGTTGTGTTGCTTGGGGACAAGCAACGGTTTAAGTTTGGGGGTATTTGATAAGTAGGTTTTATACCTACTTATCCAGTATCTTTTACTTGAATTAGTTGCTTATATTCATGTGTCTTAGTTACTTTTCATGCATTTTGTGTTCATGTTTTAGGTTATATATTTGGGAGCGGTGTGAGCGACTATTGGTAAGAAAAAGCAAGGAATCGCAAAGAATCGGTAGGAAAACGCAAGGAAAAACAATCCAGATATCGTTTGTGCTTTCATGTTCATTTCATGTTCTTGGCTTGGAACTTGGACTATATTGTAGAGCGTCTTCTTATCTTTCCAAAACATCTTGAATCATTCCAATCGGAGTTCGGATGAAAGAGTTATGACATTTCTACCAACGGACGTCGTTGAACTTCATTGTTTTGGGTGGCCATTTGCATAGTAGTCACTTCTAGTCCAATTTCGACCGTCATCCATTCGTTATTTTTCCAAACTCAAAGAATTAAAGTTATATATCTCGTCGATAGCTTCGATTTGATAGGTGGCAGGTCCTGTAACTCCTCCCGGTTTAAAAGTTATGGCAGTTTTAGCAGAGGAGGTTCCAGCAGAAAAATAATTGGCAGATTGGGGGCAAGCCGAGGCTTGCTCTTTTGTGCCTTAGGATCCAGCTGGGGCTTGGGGTCTGCGCAGAATAGCAGATCACTAGCAAGCCGGGGCTAGCTATTTACAAGGCAAATAACAAGCCGGGGCTTGCCTATGCGCAGAAAGAGTAGATTTTGTCCGAATTTGAGTCCGAAAAGGATTGTTTCGAGTTGTTTGATTCAAGGACTTCCAAGAGGAGTTAAATACATATAAAGATACATATAAAAGGAGGAGAATTAGAAGGATTAGAGGAAGTTTTTGGAAGAATTCCATTAGATTAGATTAGAGTATATTGAAAAAAACCCTAGTTATTATGAGATTTGGAGATTGAAGCAACTTGGAGACCATTGAAGATTTAAAGTAGGAGCAAGGAGGGAGCATCAAATCTACAGAAAATAGATTATATTTTCTCATCTTCTTCTATCTTTGTCTTTTATTGTTTATTCAATTGTGGATTCTTAGTTTTAATTCAATGAGCTCATTCTTTGTTTGAGATTACAATGGATCTTATTGTGTAGTTTATTTTAATATGCTTCGTTATCAATTATTATGTTCTATTATGAGGATTGTCTATTGTGATTTGGACTTAATTGTTTAATTGATTGGCCATCAATTACCGTTATAATCTATATGAACTCGAGAGATGAAGTATAGATTTAGATCTGATCATGATAGCATTGAAAGTAATATGCATACAAGCCAAAACGATTGTGAGTACCATGTATTTGGCGACTCAAGATGGGTGATGTATACCTATTTTGGGGGCATCACAGTTGGTATCAAAGCTTAGGGATATGATCCTTGGCTGAGATATGAGACTAGAACTAGGAGGGGAGAGACAGGTTAATCCTTCACTTGTATAACCTACTTAAGCTTCTGTGGTATTTAATTGGTCGGTCAGAGTATAGGGATAATATGTGGCATGTCAATTAACCCTTGTTTTATGGTAGTGTTTGAAAATGGCATCTGAAAATATTGAGATCAGCAATGAAGCACATGAGACCATTGAGTCACCAATGATCAATCCCAAGGATAATGTGCATCCGAAAGACAATAATCCTCAGGTAAACAACAGCACCGATCAGATGATGAACGATGGGATGTTCAGAGGCTTTATGAAATTCATGCAACATCAGGTGAGAGAGACTCCGATTCAAAATGCAGGTGGAAACACTGGCAACACTCGGATGGTCACCGCTAAGCAGTTCAAGGAGCTAGGACCATCAGAGTTTTTGGGAGAGCCAAAACCACTTAAGGAAGAGACATGGATAAAGCAGATCACCAAGATATTTGATGTCTTGGGATGCTTCGAGGAGCAAAAGGTTCCCTTTGCCACCTTCATGTTGTGAGAAGAGGCAGATTACTAGTGGGAATCAATGCAAAACGTCTTGATCGACTTTTTCTTGATCAAGATGTCTTGGGAGAAGTTCCAAGAACTGTTCAACGACAAGTACTTTCCCGAAAGTATTCGTCACACGAAGGAGGTAGAGTTCATCAAGCTGGAGCAAAACAATATGACCGTATCGCAATACGAAGCAAAGTTTGCAGAGTTATCCCGGTTTGCATCCCATTTGGTTGATAATGAGGAGAGAATGATGGGGATATTTCTAAGACGTTTGAAACCTGAGACACGTCAATACCTCATTTTCTCACAAACATTGTTTATATTCAGATGTAGTGAATAGGGCTCAGTTATTGGAGCGCAATAATGAGTCAGCCCAACCAAAAGATAATGACCAACAACACGATAATAATCGTACCGGTGGCAATGACTATCGGAACAACGATAACCATCGTAAAGGAAATTATCAGGCAAGCAATGGTAACCACTTCGGTGGTAATCATGGCCAAGATAATAGAAGAAATGATTCAAGTGGAAAATTCAGGAAGAGAAGATTTAACGATGATGGGAAGTCGTCGGCAGTAGCACCAGTACTAGCAACAAATTCTAGGAGAGGAGAACGGCAGCCAGTTAGATGCTACAGATGCGGAGAGGAGGGACACATAAGTCCAAACTGTTCACAGGTTTCCAAGGTATGTTTTAGTTATGGAAAAGACGGTTACATAGCTCAATTTTATTCTCTAGAGAAATCAAATCCAGCTGGGACGGTGGCACCAAAGGTCGATACAGACAAAACAAAGTCGGTGGTTTCAGGAAGAGCGTTTTTTGTGACTTCTCAAAAAGTGAGTAACCCGAACGAAGTTATTGATAAGTAGGTTTTATACCTACCTATCCGGTATCTTTTACTTGAATTAGTTGCTTATATTCATCTGTCTTAGTTACTTTTCATGCATTTTGTGTTCATGTTTTAGGTTATATGTTTGGGAGCGGTGTGAGCGACTACTGGTAAGGAAAAGCAAGGAATCACAAAGAATCGGTAGGAAAATACAAAGAAAAGCAATTCGGATATTGTTTGTGCTTTCATGTTCATTTCATGTTCTTGGCTTGGAAATTGGACTATATTGTATAGAGTCTTCTTAGCTTTCCGGAACATCTTGAATTATTCCAATCAGAGTTCGGATGAAAGAGTTATGACATTTCTACCAACGGACGTCGTTGAACTTCATTGTTTTGGGTGGCCATTTGCATAGTAGTCATTTTCAGTCCAATTTTGACCTTTATGCGTTCGTTATTTCTCAATACTCAAAGAATAAAAGTTGTATATCTCGTCGATAGCTTCGATTTGATAGGTGGGAGGCCCCGTAACTCCTTCCGGTTTAAAAGTTATGGCAATTTTAGTAGAGGAGGTTCCAGCAAAAAAATAATTGGCAGATTGGGGGCAAGCCGGGGTTTGCTCTTTTGTGCCTTAGGATCCAGCCGAGGCTTGGGGTCTGGGCAGAATAGCAGGTCACTAGCAAGCCGGGGCTTGCTATTTACAAGGCAAATAGCAAGCCGGGGCTTGCCTATGCGCAGAAAGAGTAGATTTTGTCCGAATTTGAGTCTGAAAAGGATTGTTTCGAGTTGTTTGATTCAAGGACTTCCAAGAGGACTTAAATACATATAAAGAGACATATAAAAGGAGGAGAATTAGAAGGATTAGAGGAAGTTTTTGGAAGAATTCCATTAGATTAGATTAGAGTATATTGGAAAAAACCCTAGTTATTATGAGATTTGGAGATTGAAGCAACTTGGAGACCATTGAAGATTCAAAGTAGGAGCAAGGAGGGAGCATCAAATCTATAGACAATAGATTATATCTTCTCATCTTCTTCTATCTTTGTCTTTTATTGTTTATTCAATTGTGGATTCTTAGTTTTAATTCAATGAGCTAATTCTTTGTTTGAGATTACAATGGATCTTATTGTGTAGATTATTTTAATATGCTTCGTTATCAATTATTATGTTCTATTGTGAGGATTGTCTATTGTGATTTGAACTTAATTATTTAATTGATTGGCCATCAATTACCGTGATAATCTATATGAACTCGAGAGATGAAGTATAGATTTAGATTTGATCATGATAGCATGTGTTCAAGATTTTGTTAATAGCTTAAACTTGATGAGTGTTAAGGTAGAGATATGCTTGACATCGCATGTAATCGGATAGAGAACTTATTCTTCAACCTTCTTCAATTGTAATTCACATAGAGATATAGGGGGTTAGTTGATTAAGGTGTTTAACGGATTTCTATATTAATTGTGGATTGACGTTAATACGGTATTAGTGCATCGAGAGGTGGTTAATACTACTTTAGTGTTCTTGATTAACAATTCAAAATAAAGAATAATTGATGAGAAGTGTGTTAACTTAAATGAAGCAATAAGTGAAGTTGTGATCTTAAATCTCTATAGTCTTAATTTAATTAGTGGAAGTTAATAGTAGTTTAATTTATTTAATTTGAAATTCATTCGTTTAAATAAGATTGAGTTGGTTACGGGTTAGTACTTGGTGATTTTTATTAAATAATTCTCTGTGGGAACGATACTCAACTTATCACTTTATTACTTGTTGACCATGTATAGTTGCATGTTGTGCGTAATTAGATTTTACCCTACAGTTATCACGGGTTAGTTAATCATAAACTCTTGCGAAGTCTATACCTTGTTAGATACCAGTTCTACCCATTCTTTTATTTCTCCTACTTGCGCTCAACGTTTAAATTTAACTCCGGAGAAATTAGACTTTGACTTATCTATTGAAACTCCGTTAGGAGAAACCTTGATTACATGTGCTATCCAAGTCTTGGATGAGAGTCACGATTTTTAAATGATATTTCTATCGTTAATAAATTTCATGATGTATTCTCGAAGAACTTCCTGGCCTACCCCAAAGCATGAAATCAAATTTTGTATTGACCTCAATACAAAACCTATTTCTAAAACCCTCAAATATTTCTTCACCTAAAATGAACGTATTATGCGCCAAAGACGTTGGCTCGAGCTGTTGAAGATTATGATAATGCCATTTAATACCATCATGGAAAAAGTGAACGTGGTAGCTGACGCATTGATTAGAAGATCGTATACCTTTACGATTGTAACGTTGTTAACACAAAGACCCATTTCATATAACTTACAAATAATAAAGATAGAGTTAAAGACTCTAAGGACCCACGTGATGATGTCAAATAATACGAGTAGAATCAACGTTAACCGATAAAGTTAAAACCGCTCAAGCTACACACCCAGAGCTGGTGAATGTAAAGAAGAAGGTTCAAGAGGGCGTTATTCTAGAAGTAAGAATCGACGAAGAGAGTAAATATCAATCCTCGATTTAATTGGACCATTCAAAATACTTGATCGAGTAGGAACTGTAGCTTATAGATTCGCTTTACTGCCAAGTATGTCACGTGTTCATAACATTTTTCACTTATCAATGTAACGTAAATATGTCGACGACCCAAACCACATTATTAAATTAGAACCGTACGAGATAGCGGAAGATTTAACGTATGAAGAGGTACCTGTTAAAATCTTGGATAAGAATGAATATATTCTACGCTCAAAGGTTATACCTCAAGAGTTAGAATATGACGATGTATCATCATCTCTTCGACATACCAGGTACGTACGCAAATTTTGAGGGCAAAATTTCATAAGGAGGGGAGATTGTAAGACCCCGAATTTTATGAAATGAAAGTATTCAATTTTCTTATAATTATTATTTTATTTAGTATATGGTTAAATTGATAAAGGTTAAAGTTAAGGGTGACATTTGATAATTTTACAAAGTAAGCAAGTTGATATAAAATATTCATTGTGTTGGGGAATATTCAATTGGTCGGGGAATATTTGTTTTAACAGGGAATATACGTACGACGACACAATCATTGGTGGACCCCACAATGGAAGTATTGTCGTAATTAGAAAATGACTAAAATATTTTATAAAAATAACGGCGAAAATTTTACCGTTAAACTGTTGAACTACCCGGTAGTAAAGGTACAATAATACGTGTCGTTGCATAGTAGAACACGATATTGATTATTGATGCTTACGTGAGAAGACACTCAGTTATACTCAATTATTGCTACAGTAATTGCTGCATAATATCTCTCATATTATTGATTCAATTATTGTCACGGTATCATCTGCATAATATTTATTATTATTAAATCAATAATTGAGATGCCAAAGTTATTCATATTAATATTTGCAATATTGACGATGTCTGGAAAGTTCTGTCGAGGAGAGGTTTGGTCACCTAATTGTGCGCCAGTAGGGAGAAATCCTTATCGGAAAGCCCCCTCTTTCCTGGGAATGATCTGGTTGTTAAATATTGTGAGTTATAATATTAATGATGAATAAGTTCGTGTTGATTAAAGATGAAATTGATAGTTCCATTATGATGGAATTATTAGTGTTAGTGGAAATTGACATTTATTCCGATAATAATGGATGTCTGGAGGTTATATTGACCAATCGGGTAATTAATCGGATAAATGAGCAATTAATTGCTATTAATTCACATGCTTATAACTATTTATTCACATGTGTGTACTTTTGATTCACATGCATGTACTATTATGGGAGGTGGTGCAAGATTGATAATACTTGCATGACTAAATTAAAAATAGAGGTATAGATGAAGGTACTATACTGTAATTATTTTTTTCACATGTATAGAACTATTGAGTCACATGATTGTACTATTGATTCACATGATGTACTATTAGGGAAGGTGGTGCAAGTTTGATAATACTTGCAGGACTAAATTAAAAATGAAGGAAAAGATGAAGGTATTATATTGTAATATTTCGAGCCCCAAAATGTGTAATTATCGAAACTATATTTTCCTATAAATAGAAGCTCATTCTTACCAATTCACTAAGACTCACAAGAGCAATTATAGAGAGAGAAGCTATAGAGAGAGAAGCTATAAAGAGAAAGAAGAAGAGTAGTCTGCTACTTCACTATTCCAGTATCTAGTATTCTTCAAGATAAGGGGTATTATTTATTTCATATTCTGAAGAGATATTATTTTTCGTATTCGTATGAATATTATTTTCGTTCAATATTCATAAGGAATATCATCTTCGTTCAATATTCGTAGGAATATTATTTTTGTTCAACAGTCGTAAAGGGTATTATTTCTTTCATTTTCGTAAGGGATATTATTTTTCGTATTCGTATGAATATTATTTTCGTTCAATATTCGTAAGGAATATTATTTTCGTTCAATATTAATTGTCTTTGTTTAATATTCATAAGGAATATTATTTCCATTCAATATTCGCATGGGATGTTATTTATTTCTTATTCGCAAAGGTTTTTATTTCTTACTATTCACTCGGGTACTATTCACTCGGGGTATTATTTATGGGATACTATTCACTTGGGTACTATTCACTCAGGATATTATTTACAGGGTACTATTTAGTCGGGTACTATTCACTCGGAGTATTATTTACGGGGTATTATTCACTCAGAGGTACTATTCATGAAGTACTATTCACGAAGTACTATTCATGAAATACTATTCATGAAGTATTATTCACAAAGCACTATTCATGGGGTACTATTCACGAGGTACTATTCATAAAATACTATTCACGAAGTATTATTCACCGGGTACTATTCACGATGAAAAATTAATTCTTTTCTGTCTAAATTAATTTTTGATATATGAATATTATTCTTGAATTTTACTCCACAATTTGTGATCATGTTGACAATTTAGATATTCTTGAACTCTGGATAAATTGTATTATAATTGTTTAATATTTATCATTTATCTCATTTGATTGATTCTTTATATCATTGTCATGATCCTCATGCTTATATTGTGTTAAAAGTCATCTTTAGCTCGTAGTGCATAGATGGACTATTGGTTTTACAGTTGTATGTCTTTGGCCTGTAGTGCAAAGAAGAACTATTGATTGATATCTTTGGTCGTAGTGCAAAGATGAACTGTTGATTAATAGCTTTGGCCCGTAGTGAAAAGATGCACAGGTGTATGACATGATCATGACCACTGGTGATACTAACGAATATCTTTGGCCTTAGTGCATGGATAATTCGCTGATGTGATTGGCAGGATTATGACTATTAGTTAACAGTTGATTGGTATGATCATGACCATTGGTTTTATAGTTAAATATCTTTGGCCCATAGTGCAAAGATAGACAACTGATTGGTATGATCATTGTTATTACATTTGAATATCTTTAGCCTTTGGGGTAAGGATATTGAGTAAACGTTCTATTAAGCCTTTATGGCAAGGAGGAACTGTTGATTCACATTATTATAAACATGAATTGTGAATTTAACTAAAATCTTTGGTGGTTCAGGTGAAGACAGGTGATGAAAGTTCTCTTTGTCTTGGGTATAATAAAGAACTGTTAATGGGTATTACAAGGATAAAATGGATGAAGAACTTTTTAAATCATAGAAGATAGTAGATATCATGTTCTATTTGACTCTTCTAATGGATTGCTTGTTTTGCTGCAGTTAAACTTGATTTTTATTCTATTTTATTAGTTTAACACTGTTGAAGGCTACTGATAATTTATTCTGCATTATCTTAGTCATAATATTTTTTACTGGGCTAGTTGAGCTCACCCTTTTGCTTTCATTATTCTCTTTAGGAAATGAGAACGTAGCCGGGACTAGTTGGGGAATGGAATGATGGTCCAAGATGGTTATTTTAGTAGTCCTCACTACTTAGTGTGATAATAAATGTAATGAGAATTGAATTTGAGTGTGGATATTGTCTAGAAGACAATATTCATGTTAAAACTCAGCTATGTTTTGTCGTACTCTGCACGACAGTTATATTAAAGAAGTTTATATTTGATTTCTATACCATGTATTTGGCGACTAAAGATGGGTGATGTATACCTATTTTAGGGGCGTCACATATAATCTCCTTATAGCCAATCTGAGATATATTTTCAATTAGATCTCGATATATTCACTGCACCAAAAATGGCATCTAGTGATGGACAAATCCTTCACAAGATATAATATATCACTTACATGAGATCTATTGCGAAGAAATATTTTCTTTACACGGTTGCTTGCATACAACCTGTGACACCCCTAAATCTAGGTACTTCATTCCCACAAGACTTGGTGTTCACGTTTCATTCATTCATACTATCTACTAAAATATAATAAAAATTAAATCATAAATCCTCCCTTTAAAAGGGTTACATCATTAAATCCAAAAACATCCCAGGTTGTCTAACCTTAACATCAATCAAGTGCGGAAATTACATTACATTATTAAATAAAAAGTCTATCATCCATGACAGTAAATAAAATTACAAGTCTTCATCACTTGTACATTTTTCCCTTTCCTTTGCTTGTTGTAGGTTCGTCGACCTTCTCAACTTTAGCTGCAATGAGTGTATATATATGCAAAAGTGAGCAAAACAAATGCTCACTAGATATAACAATGAATCAAACAAGAATATAATAACTGGAAATGAATAGGCTCATCAAAACTGAATAGTACTCTGTCAATGATAACCAAAGACTGGAATCAAAATATGGAATATATATCTGAGGGTCATAAGACCACAAACTATGTCCACAGTTGTAAGTAAACTTTCAACTTCAACTTTAATAATCATAAGACTATAATGACTCGTACTTAGGGGGATCAGCCCTTCGTACAATGTATTGTGCATAATTATTTCAACGCTAAGCGTAAATTATCCCCTAATAATAGGGTTGTTCATCTCAGTATTTAGAGTACAAGTCCGCACCAAAGTAGTTTAGTTTGGATATATTTTCAAGGGTAATTTAGAATTCAACGGTCATCAACTAAGGATTAGTTGAATACAATATTGATAACGTCATGCTATGGAATAATCATAACTGAATTGACATTGTAAATTAAGATCATGCTTTAGGAATAAACTAATAGCATAAACATCGAATAATCATAACGTACCTTGCTTGAACAATATTAAGCCAAAGTTATTTAGAATTGAGTACTAAGCATGCATAACCAATAGTAATTTAAATGATAAAACTTGTTCAACATGAGTATATCAGAATATGTAAACTTTCATGCTAGATAATAAGTTAAAGACAAGAATAACTTGTTCAACATCAGAATAAGATTTAGAAATCATAAACAACTAGATACAAGAACTTGCTCAATCGTAAGAATAAACTTGCACAATGTACTAAATGAACTAGCTCAACGAAAGTGTAGAGTTAGAAAACTTGCTCAATTGTAAAAGTAGAATTAGAGAGCTTGCTCAATGTAAAAAGATAAGTTTAAAAATTTGTCTCAAGCATAAGTTATAATATAAAACTCACGTTCACCTACACATGGGTTTAGAACCACCATCTATTAGATAAATTAACATTCACGTTCCAACATAACACGCATTTCTTGTTAGACTTATTATTTTAGCACAAGTCTTATGCTACCATACAAATATCATAAATTTTAAGTGTTAACCTTCACAACACCTGTTTAGTATTCATTGTATAAACTAAGTTATAACATAACGCGTTCGTAACTTATTAATCTCTTTTACAAAATTGAAATCATCATTGACATGACACGATTCTATTTTAAACTCCTTACTACATGTTTGACACATTACCATAACCTTAGACCAAGTGGTAAGGCATTTCAAGATCTGCGTGACAGAATGCACTTCACCTGTCTCGAGATAGTAGTACGCATCGAACTTCGGGACCTACAAGTAGCAAGACGCTTTTTAGCCTTAGCACAAGCGCCTTGTTCTACGGTGCACGAATACGAGGCGAGATAGCTATGAACGATGGCCAGAACTTTAGCCCAATAAACACGAATTTCACCCACCAAACAGTAATATTAACACGTACAATTGGTTTAGAACTATCACAAACATGTTTGCCAATATATTCCTCAATATAGAACAATTTAACAACAATTATACTAGTTTAATTTCCTCAAATTCCATACTTTCATATAAAACTTCATTTTTTGACATCCTTTACAAAATTCATCACTGTGATTTCAATTCTATACCGAATCACTTCGTTCAAAGTACGTTTTCTTCGTTTCTTAATGAACTAGCATAAACAAGACTCAATTTACATTTTAGTATATGAATTAACCATAAAAATTGGTACCTACATAAGCCATATAAGAAAACATTTATATAAACATACACTGATAATTCGTCTCTTCCTTTTTAACCGAAATTAGCATAATAAACATTGACTAAACACTAGTTCTAGCATCATATCACATATAACCACCATAATTCAGTTACATAACAACAATTTGAAAGAAATAGAATTCACAGAGCATAAACAAAATTTTGCCGTAAACTCATATATACATATTCATATATAATTAGGGAAAATACCTTCAATTAGCTTGTTAATCCTTGCCAAACACTGAAGTTGTTTTGAAAAACTTCAAGAATCCTCTCTTAATTCTCTGTAAACCTTCTTCTCAGACTCTTCTTAGCTTAAGCCAAATACCAAGTCACACAAACTAACTAACTGAAAGTAGTATGCACACAAGCCAATCATGTTTGATGATAAAACATATACTTTGTAACAATCTTATTCATTTATTAATAAAAAGTATTAATTTATTAAAGGCTTTTAATTATCTACATGATGCTGTTTTATAATATGTGATAAACCCATAGTTTTAAGCAATGCTTTTAGAATAATGATGATGATCATTCTAATGAGATCTAAATTCTTAGAAAGCTTAAAACTAAAATAGTTCCCAATCATTGGATTACTAAATTGGGGATTAGTGAATCCGGATAGATTGGTACATCGTTCTTTGCTCATTGGATGAGGATGATTGATCTCATGATCATTTGTGTAGAGACACTAAAAAAAGTATGTAGGTGCTTATTAGAGAATAAGTTCACCGAACGTGGCTCGCAGAAGGAATACCTAATGGAGTTTTACTTGCTGTCAATAGGAATTCTGTAGTGATAGTAGTAAGACAAGTGATCCTTGGACTTGAGATCATCATAGTATCTTGTGTATGATGAGTTATACTTTGACTTATTCCTTAAGACCCTTAGGGTATATCAAAGGGTATGCTTGGGTATAATAAGTTATACATGGAGATAATGTATGATCAATAAAGAATCTACCACTTCTATTAAAAAAGAAGAGAAATGTCCTATGTGATTCGATAAATGACAACCCAAAGAGTCCTTGGCAAGCGTAATGAAATTAGAAAGGAGTTTCTAATTTGCATTATTTGAGTTGTGCATTTAAGGATCGAAATACATATAATTAAATAAAATAAGACTTGACAAATAATTCCATGTCTTATATTTAATTGGGACATTGTATGGTGGAAGGATTGAATTGTGCGGTAACTATTTACTCAAAGGTTCTTTAATGATTAATGTTGAAATCTATATTATCTGGAAAGTCGTTGATCATTAGGAGGCTTATCCCTATTGTAGAATAAATATTATTTATTTAAATAAATTAATTGTTTAATTTATTTATTTAAATAAGATTAGAATTGTTTCTAATTGATTTATTCACAACCTAAGTTTAATATGGAGAACCTAAAAGGGTCACACCATAAAAGGAAGAATAATTATTTAAGAAGTTAATGGCATAATCGTAATAATATATTATGTATATTTAATTTAATCTATGGTGATAGAATAAATTAAATAGCTTAATATTTATTATTTAATATTTTAGAAATATTAAATATAAATTAATAAGAGGGGTCTTATTAATATTATTACAATTATTATTATTTTAATTTCTAAAAGAGTTTAGGAATTAATTTAATATAAGTACTCTCATTTATTCCTAATTGGATTAGGAAGGAAAATTAGTTAAAGGAGTTTAATTAATTATCCCTAATAGGATTAGGGAGCTTAATTAATTAAAAGAATTTAATTAATTAAATAAATCCCAATTCCTTAATTGTTAAGGTGGGTTGCCCACATCTATAAATAAGAGGAGTCTTATTATGGGTGGTGGGGTTGTTGACTTTTACAACATACGACATAATTCCAATTTGTTGGAGAAGACGCCTTTTCTATAGAGATAGAAAACTAGGTTTAGCCAACCACCCTTCTTCTTGAAAATTCTTTTCCTTGGTGGATCACCTCTGAGGCCAAACACTTGGGTGGTGGCGTTGATCAAAGGAAGGAACCTAACCCGGTGAATTCAAGTTGAACGCGAAAGGATTTGGAGGTGAACTTGTACCTGAGGAAGCTCGATCTTCAAGGGTATGATTTTATTCTTTATCTTTTCGTTTAATTAATAATTTTGCATAAAGGGTGATCCGGGTATATGGTTTGTGAAATTTTAAACTCTGATTTTTACACGTTTCCGCTTATTTATGCAATTTGATTGCGTTCTTGAATATTACAAACCTAACACTAACACTTAAGGGCAAAGATAAAAAAACTGATAAACCTTAATATGTTTACTAATTGTAATATCAGTTACAAACTAACTTATATATTATAACTATATTATATTATTTTATTATTTTATTTTAATTTATTTTATTTATATTATTCATAATTCAAAATTCAAAAATTAATAATCCAAAAGCTATAAGGCTTTGTTTGGCAAAACCCTTTATTAAAGACTTAATATTTTAAGCCTTATTTGGCAAAAACTAAATTAAACTCCCTTAATTTATTTTAATAAACAATTTAGTTTAAAACTTATAATCACATATTATTTATTTGGATTTCCATATCCACCATTAATCAAATAAATCAATCACATACTATATTTTAAATAAATTTTCCACTTTAACAAATATCACAAAATTATAATTTTATTATAATTTTATTTATAATTTAATATACCACTTTCAATTATTAAATTAAAACAACAATATAACATCTCATGTCATATTACAACTCTTTAAATTATAAATTAATTTAATTTAGAATATTATCTAATAATATTTAACTCATAAATATTTACTAACAACCATCACATCAATAAAATATTTATTCAACAATAAATACCTCAAATAAATATTTATATAATTCAATAAATATTTAAAATTATAATTTGAAATTCCAGATCGTTACATCATTCCCTCCTTACAAGGATTCTATCCCCAGAATCATAATTTAAACAATCAAATCGTCACATTCTTCCCTCCTTACAAAGATTCTGTCCCCAGAATTGAAGACATAGACTAAACAAATAACTCAGGATAATTCTTTATCATATCCGCTTCGAGTTTCTACGTAGCCTCTTCGACATTGTGGTTCCTCCATATCACCTTCACAGAAGGTATCACTTTATTCCTGAGCACTTGTTCTTTCCTGTCGACTATTTGGATAGGAATCTCTTCCTAAGACAAATCTTTACTGAACTGCAACGGTTCATACTCGATCACATGTTTGTAATCGGGTTTATATAGTCGCAACACTGACATATGAAAAACGTTGTGAACATGTTCTAATTCTGGAGGTAAAGCTACCTCATAAGACACTTCTCCCACTCTTCGCAATATCTCAAAAGGTCCAATAAACCTTGGGCTTAGCTTTCCCTTCTTGCCGAAATGAATTTTCCCCTTCCAAGGAGAAACTTTCAGGAACACGAAATTTCCTGCTTCAAATTCACGATTCTGCCTGTGTTGATCAACATACTTTTTTTGTCGATCTTGAGCAGCTACCAATCTTACTTTGATAAGTTTTATAACTTCTGTAGTCTGCTGTACCAGTTCTGGTCCTAGCAGTTGATGTTCACCAACTTCATCCTAACATAGTGAAGTTTTGCATTTCCTGCTGTATAATGCCTCATATGGAGGCATACCAATGCTTGCATGGTAACTGTTGTTGTATGCAAATTCCACCAACGGTAGATGATCATCCTAGTTTCCTTTGAAATCCATGATGCATGCTCTGAGCATATCTTCTAGCGTCTGGATTGTCGTTCGCTCTGCCCATCGGTTTGTGGATGATATGCCGTACTCATTTTCAACTACGTTCCCATGCATTCTTGTAATCTCTTCCAGAAATTTGATGTAAACCTCGGGTCTCGATCTGACACTATTGATATTGGAACTCCATGTCTTGAGACGATCTCCTTGACGTGTATTTTGCCAGCTAATCAAGATTAAATCTAATCTTTATTGGCAAAAAGTGTGTAGATTTAGTCAGTCTGTCCACAATCACCCATATCACATTGTATCCCTTTCTGAGTCGTTGGAAGACCTACCACAAAATCCATTGTGATATGTTCCCACTTCCATTCCGGTATCTCCAACGGTTGAAGTAATCCGCTTGGCCTCTGATGCTCTTCCTTCACTCTCTGACATGTCAAGCACTTTGCAACGCATTCTGCAACGTCTCTTTTTATATTTGGCCACCAAAAATGTCGCCACAAATCTTGATACACCTTCGTACTTCCCGGATGAATCGAATATCTGGAACTATGAGCTTCTATCAAGATTTCTTCTTTAACATCCTGTACTGCTGGAACCCAAATTCGTCCCTCGAATCTTAGCATTCCTTCAGTATCAATGTTGTACTTCACTTCTTTACCCTCGATCACACCTTCCTTTATTTTTCTGCATTCCTCATCCTGTAGTTGAGCGGTCTTCACTTTGTCCACCAAAGTTGAACTAGCTTCCATCTGATATAATTTTTCATCGGATTCTTTTGGAAATTTGATTTCCAACTCTAACCTTGCCATCACTGAAATAAGCTCCTCTTTATCGGTTAACAGCATCAACTTTTCTCTTCCTTTCCTACTCAAGGCATCTGCAACCACATTAGCTTTGCCCGGGTGATAAAAGATCTCATAATCGTAATCTTTTATCAATTCCATCCATCTCCTTTGACGCATGTTCAGGTCCTTATGTGTGAAAATATACTTCAGACTCTTATGGTCTGTGTAGATCTCATATTTTTCTACATAAAGATAATGTCTCCATATTTTCAGCGCAAACACTACCGCCGCCAACTCTAAATCATGAGTCGGATACCCTTTTTCATAATCTTTTAATTGCCTTGATGCATACGCAATGACCTTGCCGTTTTGCATAAGGTCAAAACCCAATCCTTTGTGTGACGCATCACTATACACCACAAAATTTCCTGTATTATCTGGTAACGACAACACAGGTGCCACACTGAGCCTCTTCTTCAATTCTTTAAAACTCTCTTCACACTTCTTCGTCCAAACAAATTTTATAGATTTTCTCGTCAAATTCGTCAACGGAGTGGCAATGTTGGAAAAATCCTGGATAAACCGTCTATAATACCCTGCCAATCCCAAGAAACTTCTCACTTCTGATAGAGTTCTTGGTTGTTCCCAATTTATCACAGTTTCGACCTTTGATGGATCCACTGAAATTCCATCCTTGTCAATTACGTGCCCAAGGAATTATACACGTTCCAACCAAAATTCACATTTAGAGAATTTCGCATATATTTTTTCTTTCCTTAATGTCTCCAGCGTCAGACGTAAGTGTTTCATGTGTTCTTCTTGAGTTTTGGAGTACACCAAAGTATCATCGATAAATACCACCACAAACTTGTCTAAAAATAGTTTAAACACCCTGTTCATCAAATCCATGAACGCTGCAGGGGCGTTTGTCAAACTAAAAGACATCACTAAAAATTCGTAATGTCCATACCGAGTTCGAAATGCCATCATCGGTACATCTTCCTTCCCTACTTTCAGTTGGTGATACCCACTTCTCAAATCTATTTTTGAGAAATATCTAGCACCCTTCAATTGATCAAACAAGTCTTCTATTCTTGGCAATGGATATTTGTTTTTAATTGTGACTTTGTTTAATTCCCTATAATCAATGTAAAGACGCATTGATCCATCCTTCTTCTTCACGAATAACGTCGACGCTCCCCACGGTGACACACTCAGCTGAATGTACTTCTTATCTAACAGTTTTTGTAATTGCACCATCAGTTCTTTCATCTCTACCGGAGCAATTCTGTATGGGGCCTTAGATATTGGAGCGGTTCCAGGCACTAAGTCGATCACGAATTCAATCTCTCGGTCAGGTGAAAGTCCTGGCAAATCTTCCGGAAACACGTCCATAAATTTCCTAACCACTGGTATTTCCTCCAATTTTACATCCTCCTTCTTTTGAGTATCGACTATGTAAGTTAAGTACCCTACCCTAGCTCAATAACTTCTTGTCCTGCATAACCGTCAGACACCTCATTTGTCTAGGCGATTTGCTACCATGAAAAACTACCCTTGACGAAGTCATAAGGTTTACACACTTTTTTTGGCAGTTAATTATCGCTCCATAATTGAATAACCAATCCATTCCCAATATAACATCAAACTCTCTAAGTTTTATCGGGATTAAATCAACTGTCATAATATTCCCCTTTATATTCACCCTACAGTTCTTGTATATGAATCTAACATGAATTACATCTCTATTCGCGATTTCTATGTGCAAAGGAAAATTCAACTCTTCACTAGGTATTTCTAATCTCTTAGCAAACTCATCAGATATAAACAAGCAAGTAGCACCCGAATCAAATAATACATATGCATTTATATCATTGATTGGGATAATACCTAACACGACATCTTTTGATTGCACTGCGTCCTACACCGTCATGTTGAAGGTTCTTGCTGTGGGCTTATTTGTTGACGTTAGTCCAGCAATAGTCAGTGTACCTCCACTGGCATTTCCCTTGCTTCCATTTGCCTCCCCAGATTTCTTCTTTGGACACTCGCGAGCAAAATGATCCTTCAACCCGCAGGTGTAGCAAGCATTCTTCTTGGGTTGAGTGTAATTTGGGGCAATGTGACCCTTCTGGCCACAGTTAAAGCATGCCCGCTTCCCCCTTAAGCACATATCCGAGTGAAACTTCCCGCATGTAGCACATGCGTCAATCTTCTTCTTCTACTGGTTACCTTGCTGATTTCCAGCTCCCACATTTGCATTCCATTTCCTCTTCAAATTATTGTTGCCATTTCCACCATTACCACCACCATTTTTAGCTTCACCTTCATTCTTCTTCTTCCTCTACTCTTGGTTGTGCTTTGTTACAGCTTCGCCTCCACTCTCAGCGAGAATTGCCTTTTCAAGCACTGCTGCAAATGTCTTTAACTGGATTAGGGAGACTCTACTGTACAACCATGGCTTTAGTCCCTGCTCGAATCTCCTTGCCTTGCGCTCATCCGTATTCACTTAATATGGCGCAAACCTTGCTAACTCGTTGAATTTCACTGCATACTCTGACACTGTCATAGTGCCCTACTTCAGTTCCAAAAACTGTACCTCCATCTAATTCTTCGAACTCTTTGGGAAATAGGTCTCAAAGAATATCTCCTTGAACCTTTCCCAAGACATTACCCCTTGACCTCCTCGGGTTTTATTGGCTTGCCACCAATAACTCGCCTCTGCTTACAACATAAATGTTGCAAAAGTAGTCTTCTGAGTCTCTCCTACCCTAGCAACATCGAAAACCTTCTCTATTTCCATAATCCAGGTCTGTGCCTCAACTGAATTCATGGACCCATGGAATTCTGGTGGCCCAACCGCCTTAAAATCCTTAAAAGTCGTAGCTTGATTCTGTGGCTGATTTTGTAATGCTCTAGTCAGTAACGTTATAAATTGCTAAACTGGATTATCCTTAGCATTGTTGTTATTCTCAGGGTTCCTTTGTCGTGGTTGACGTCTTGATGACATTTTCTGTTAAAATACACCCATTAGATTCTATTCAGCCTTTTAAGTATTACTACTTAAGTTGCACATCATAAAAGATTATCACGCAACACATAACACTTTGAATAAAACAATAACTTTTATTCATTCATAATCTTTTAAAAACACCAAAACAATAGTATCACTGCTATTTACATTACTTTCTTGAACTATAAAAGTTTCAGGACAACTTCGTCATCATCATCCTATCCTATTGGTTATATCAAACCCGGGATTAACATCTTACTTACTCACTAATCACATAATGATTACATTTATAACGTCCTACTAAAATGCTGCATAGCCTTACGACGCTCCTCTTCCATAATTCAGAACATTGTTTGGCGATCTGATATGTACGATGGCAGCGTCTCGAACTGAATAGGATAACATATGACCCGATCCTGAGCTCAATTAATCACAGTGTTGAATACGTTATTCATCTCTTCCATCTTCATCCTCTTTGCTTGTGCGTCTCTCTCTGCTATTCCGGCTCGTTAATAAGCTTCATTGTACGCGTCTTCGGCTCTTGCCCTCTTAGTAGATAACTCTTCCAACTTTTTCTTCAGCTCTGCAATCTCTGCTTTCATTTGCTCGTTCTCTCCTTCAGTGTGGACCAGTTTCTCTTCAACATTATTCAGACGTTCCTCTCGATCCTGGATCTCGTCGTCCTTCTGTTCGATCGAGGTCTGTTGTTCAGCTACTATCTCTTGCAACTCCTCGACGGTATCTTGAAGTTCCACATTGCGGTCATATACTTCGTCGTACATACGGGAGGCAATCGAGTTAAGTGGAATCTCTTCCTCCTCGTCCTCCTCATCCTCCGACTATGGCAGCTCAATGGGGTCATCCTCGTTCGTCTCTATCTCATCATCCTCATCAGGTAAACCCTCCTGCTCAACTATTGTGACCAACAGAGTTGCTTCCTGTGGCAGTAGTTGTTCCCACACCACCTGAATATCTCGAGACTCCTTCTCTCTAGGCATCTGGGATCCTTCCTCCCTAGCCTGACTTGATCCTCCTACATTAGCCATCCTGTCAACCAAATTTTTAAGTTTTAATTACTAATCATTACTACTCGACACTCACGAGCACATAAGTGTTTTATTACTTTTTTTTTAAAACTGGATAAGAGTTTATCACCACTATCTTATCAAAGGTTCCTTCCTAAGGCTTTTCCCCGCCTAAGGTTCATAACCTAAAGCTTTGATACCAACTTGTGACACCCCCGAATCTAGGTACTTCATTCCCACAAGACTTGGTGTTCACGTTTCATTCATTCATACTATTTACCTAAATATAATAAAAATTAAATCATAAATCCTCCCTTTAAAAGGGTTACATCATTAAATCAAAAAACATCCCAGGTTGTCTAACCATAACATCAATCAAGTGCGGAAATTACATTACATTATTAAATAAAAAGTTTATCAACCATGATAGTAAATAAAATTACAAGTCTTCATCACTTGTACATTTTTCCCTTTCCTTTGCTTGTTGTAGGTTCGTCGAGCTTCTCAACTTTAGCTGCAATGAGTGTATATATATGAAAGAGTGACCAAAACAAATGCTCACTCGATATAGCAATGAATCAAACAAGAATATAATAACTGCCAATGTATAGGCTCATCAAAACTGAATAGTACTATGTCAATGATAACCAAAGACTGGAATCAAAATATGGAATATATATCTAAGGGTCATAAGACCACGAACTATGTCCACAGTTGTAAGTAATCTTTCAACTTCAACTTTAACAGTCATAAGACTATAAGAACTCCTCGTACTTAGGGGGATCAGCCCTTCGTACAATGTATTGTGCACAATCATTTTAACGCTAAGCGTAAATTATCCCCTAATAATAGGGCTGTTCATCTCAGTATTTAGAGTACAAGTCCGTACCAAAGTAAGTTTGGTTTGGATACATTTTCAAGGGTAATTTAGAATTTAACGGTCATCAACTAAGGATTAGTTGAATACAATATTGATAACGTCATGCTATGGAATAATTATAACTGAATCGACATTATAAATTAAGATCATGCTTTAGGAATAAACTAATAGCATAAACATCGAATAATCATAACGTACCTTGCTTGAACAATATTAAGCCAAAGTTATTTAGAATTGAGTACTAAGCATGCATAACCAATAGTAATTTAAACGATAAAACTTGTTCAACATGAGTATATCAGAATATGTAAACTTGCATGCTAGATAACAACATAAAGATAAGAATAACTTGTTCAACATCAGAATAAGATTTAGAAATCATAAACAACTAGATACAAGAACTTGCTTAATCGTAAGAATAAACTTGCACAATGTACTAAATGAACTAGCTCAACGAAAGTGTAGAGTTAGAAAACTTGCTCAATTGTAAAAGTAGAATTAGAGAGCTTGCTCAATGTAAAAAGATAAGTTTAAAAACTTGCCTCAAGCGTAAACTATAATATACAACTCACGTTCACCTACACATGGGTTTAGAACCACCATCTATTAGATATACTAACATTCACGTTCCAACATAACACACATTTATAGTTAGACTTATTATTTTAGCACTAGTCTTATGCTACCATACAAATATCAAAAATTTCAAGTGTTAACCTTCACAACACCTATTTACTATTTATTGTATAAACTAAGTTATAACATAACGCGTTCGTAACTTACTAATCACTTTTACAAAGTTGAAATCATCATTGACATGACACGATTCTATTTTAAATTCCTTACTATATGTTTGACACATTACCATAACCTTAGACCAAGTGGTAAGGCATTTCAAGATCTGCAGCAGAAGAAGCGAGACTTCACCGTCTCGGAGACGTAGTATGGAACAATTGCGCCCATACATAGAGCTCAGGACAAAATGAAGTCATAGGGTCTTGACTACACATATTTTAGCCTTAACCGATTAAATAGAATCTTACCGGGTGCCTGAATAGAGGTAGAGAGACGACTATGAACAATGAGCCGACTTTTGTAAGACCCCGAATTTTTTTTAATAAAATTGAATTTCCTCTATCTATTATCTTGAAATAATAAGGAGTTAATTTGATATAACATTTTGGTTATGGGTGAAATGTGTAAATTTTACAAAAAAACAAGTGGTTATAAAATATTCATTTTTGTTGGGGAATATTCGTTTGGTCGTGGAATATTCTTGTTGTCGGGAAATATTCGTACAACGGCGCAGCCATTTATGGGCCCCATAATAGAATAACTGTCGGATGAAGAAAACGACAAGTTTGAGTTTTGATAAATAACAGCGTAATTGTTACCGTTAACACTGTTGGAATACTTGGTGGTTAAAATATCGATGTACTGGCGTGGTTTGCATAAGCAGCAAGACACTTATTGCATATGTTTTTGAATTATTGATCCTTATGTAAGAAGCACTACTCGATAATTATTACGATGATTCTTTCGCTCAATATTTTATTTTATTGATTCAATAATTGTTGCGTTGATATTTTATATTATTGTTGTTTTAATAATTGTCAACTTTGCGATATTTCCCATTATCGGATCAATAATTCATATTATTTGAATAATATTATTAGATAACATTATTGGCAATGTCTAGAAAGTTACATCTAAAGGAGAGGTTTGGTCACCTAATTGCTTTCGCCAAGAAGGAGAAATCCTTATCTGAAAGCCCCTCTTTCCACGGAGCGGCCGGTCATCATAATTGTGATTACGTAATATTATTTGTGAATAATTAATTATTGATTTATATGATAAGGAAATATTTATTTGATGCGGATATAAATGATGGATTTATTTATTTATTTTATGTGGTTATAATTGAAGGAATTAGTGTTGAGGTGTTTATCAGTATTTTTGTCGGAATGAAGGTATTAAAAATCAAATCAGTATTTTTACGATATATTGCGTGAGTTATAATTTTTAATCCGACCTTTGGATCGTTGTGATTTTTGGATATATTATACATATATAAGTTGAGTATATGTCCACAAATTTTGAACCGTTAAAAATGAACGTATGATTCGTTATGAATTTTAAGAGGTGACTGATTCGGAAATTAGGTTTATAAATGATTTTGGTGGAAAATTCTAGAATTGAGTGGGCCCCACTTGTGGTTGGTGAGAAATGTGCTCAAATTGAATTTCAAATGTGGTGGGTGGCAATAGTAGTAGGTAAAGCCATCAGGTAGCAGGTCAAGTCTGCTTCGGCGTGCTAACATTTTCCTATAAATAGAGGGCTAAGTTAGAATTGAAAATCACACCAGAAACAAGTTTTCTCTATTTCTCTCTATATTATCGAGCGTATTCTTGTGAGTATTTTGATACTTTGAGTATTGCTATACGGTGCAAGTTCGTTCAGCACTATATCTAGTATTCTAGTCAGAAGTACTGTTTCTTTGATGTAAGGGATGTTATTTTCTTCTTAAATGATATTATTTTCTTCAATATCATTATGCTGAGATATTGTTATGAATTTTATTGTGGAATTTCTACCTTTTTGTGTTGGGGTTAGTATTCACGATATGATTACACTATTCACGATATCGTCCACTATTCACAAATCTGAAGACTATTCACCGAAAAAAATGAAATTTTCTCTTTTTCGTCCCCGGATGTCTTTTATGGTTAATATCTTTGATTGTATCCATGTTTTGATCTTTATTTTTGAATTCTACTTCACACTTGGTTATTATGGAGTATTATTGAATTTGGATAACTTTGAAATACTTAATCCCTAATATTTGTCCTTACTGTCTCACCGGATTCGTTCTCTAAAATGTTTTCATCATCCTCGGTCCTTAATGGTGATACTTGATGAATATCTTTGGCTCAGAAGTGCAAAAGATGAATGATTACTGATGAATATCTTTGGTCCAGTAGTGCAAAGATGAGCAGTGTTGAGATGAACATGACCAACTAGTGATACAAATGAATATCTTTGGCCTGTAGTGCAAAGATGAATATTTGATTCAAGATGTATATTGATTGATGTTACAGGGATAGAATATTGATGATGAACTTTTAAATTCATAGATGATAGTAGATTTCATTCTCTACTTAACTCTTCTAATGAATTGTTGATTCCCCTGCAGTTGTTGATCTAAAACTTGTTGTCGATTATATTCTATCAGATTTTTCCCTGTTGAAGACTAAGGATAATTTGTTGTATATTATCTTAGTCATAATATTCTTTACTGGGCTAGTTGAGCTCACCCTTTTCTTTTTTGTTCCATTTTTCTTCAGGAGTTGAGAATATAGCAGGATCTAGCCGGGGTATGGAGTGATGGTTCTAGAAAGTTGTTTTAGCAGTCCTCACTATTTTGTAAAATAGTATATTAATAATTGTAATGAGGATTACATCTGAGTGTGGATATTGTCTAAAAGATAATATTTGTATTTAAACTCACAGTATTTGTGTTGTCGAATTTTGCACGATAATTGTATTAATGATGTTGTAGTTGTTTCTGTACCATGTATTTGGCGACTCAGAATGGGTTGGATGGAATGGACCTATTTTGGGGGCGTCACAGTTGGTATCAAAGCTTAGGGATATAATCCCTGGCTGAGATGTGAGACTAGAACTAGGAGGGGAGAGACGGGTAAATCCTTTGCTAGTGTGTCCTACCTAAGCTTATTTGTTGGTCGGTCATAATATAGGGATATTATGTGATATGTTAATTTTTTTAATTAACCCTTGTTTTATGGTAGTATTTAAGAATGGCAGCTGAGAACGTTAACAATGGAGTGTATAAGATTGTGGAAACACCTTTAGTCACCCATCAGGAGAACGTGCAACACGAAGGCAATATTCCTCCTGTAAACAACACTAACGAGCAAACGATGAATGATGGGATGTTTAGAAACTTTTTGCAGTTCATGCAAAATCAAACGAGGGAGACTCGTGTACAAAATACGGGTGGAAATGATAGCAACGCGCGGTTTGTCACAGCCAATCGGTTCAAGGAGTTGGGACCACCAGGATTCTTTGGAAAGCCAGATCCGATAAAGGCGGTGACGTGGGTAAAGCAAATTACCAAGATATTCGATGTCTTGGGATGCAAAGAGGAACAGAAGGTTCCATTCGCCACCTTTATGTTTCGTGGTGAGGCAGATTACAAGTGGGAATCTGTGAAGCGTACCCAGCCTGTCGCACTCAATATATCTTGGGAAACGTTTCAGAAACTATTCAATGACAAGTACTTTCCTGAAAGTATTCATCACATGAAGGAGGTAGAGTTTATCAAGCTGGAGCAAAACAATATGAACGTGTCGTAGTACGAAACTAAGTTTGCCGAGTTGTCCCGATTTGCATCCCATTTGGTTGATAATCAGGAGAGAATAACGCGAATGTTTCTGCAAGGTTTAAAACCCATAATACGTCAATACCTCATTTCTCACAAACTTTGTTTATATTCAGATGTTGTGAATAGGGCTCAGTTATTAGAGTGCGATAATGAGTCAGCTCAATCGAAGAATAACAACCAACAACTCGATGATAATCGTACCGGATGCAACGGTCATCAGAATAATGATAACAATCGTGGAGGAAATTATCATGCCAGAAATGGTAACCACTTCGGTAGGAATCATGGCCAAGAAAATAGAAGAAATAATTCAAGTGGAAATTTCGAGAAAAGAAGATTTAATGATGACGGGAAGTGTGACGCCCCCAAAATAGGTATACACAACACCCATTCTGAGTCGCCAAGTACATGGTACAAGAAGCAAACTACAACTTCAATAATACAAATGTCGTGTGAAATACGACAATATATATATCGTGAGTTTAAATATAATATTGTCTTCTAGACAATATCCACACGCAAATAAATCCCCATCATAATTATTGATTCATTATTTTACAAAATGGTGAGGACTACTAAACAACTCTCTCTAGAATCTTCATTCCATACCCCGACTAGTACTGCTACATTCTCGCCTCCCCGAGAAGAAAATGGAACAACAAGGAAAAGGGTGAGCTCAACTAGCCCAAAGAAAGAATATTATGACTAAGATAATATACAACAAATTATCGTTAGTCTTCAACAGGAAAAAATCGATAGAATACAATAGACAACAAGTTTCGGATCAATATTCGCAATGAAATAATAATTCATAGAAGAGTTACGTAGAGAATGAAATCTACTATAATCTATGAATTTAACGAAATTCATCATCAATATTTTATCCTCAGTAACATCAATCAATATGCATCTCGAATCAAATATTCATCTTTGCACTACGTGCCAAAGATATTCATCACCGGGTCATGTTCATCTCAACACTGCTCATCTTTGCACTATGGGCCAAAGATATTCTTCAAAATCATTCATCTTTGCACTACTGTGCCAAAGATATTCTTCAAAATCATTCATCTTTGCACTACAGGCCAAAGATATTCCATAATATCATCATTTAAGACTGAAGATGATGAAAAATATATATATTTTTTTTTAAAGAAACGAATCCAGTGAAACAAAATGACAAGGATTAAGGATTAAGGATTCGTACTTGGTTTTATCCACGTCCAAAAATACCTCAAAAATAATCATAGTGGTGTAAAATTCAAGAATGATCAAAACATGGATACAATCAGAGCTAGTATCCAGAATAGATATTTTGGACGAAAAGAAGAAATTTTATTTTTCGGTGAATAGTGTCGTATACGTGAATAGTGCCGTATACGTGAATAGTGCCGTATACGTGAATAGTAACTCCGACACCAAAAGATAGAAATTCCACAAAAATATCTTCACGCTTCATGAATAGTACTCGTGAATAGTAACTCGTGAATAGTAACTCATGAATAGTAACCCATGAATAGTAACCCCGACATGAAAAAGTTTCAAATTTGATAAAAACTTCAGATCAACATTTCAGTATAATGATATTGAAGAAATAATATCATTACGAAAAAAATAATATCCCTTACCTCGAAAGATCAAGATTTTACAGCTAGAATCTGGGTATAGTCTTTGAAGGAACTTGCAGATCGCTCTAGCAATACTCAAAGTATACTCAAAATACTCACAAGAATACGCTCAAAATATCGAGAGAGAAATAGAGAAAATTTCGCTTTAAGGTGTGATTTTCAATTCTAACCTAAGCACCCTATTTATAGGAAAATGCTTAGAACACCAAAGCGTAAAAATTTAATATAATATTAATATAATTATACAAATTTTCCTTAGCCCACCTTTTGGTCAAAACACCAGCCACACATGTTAATGATGTCCAAAAAATACAAAAACGTTTTTCTTAACAAAAATAATTTAAACTCCCAAAATCAATTATTTGAGCTTGAACTTCAATAATTCATAATAAATAGCCCTTTCATCAGAAAATTCGAATCTCGCGAGTTTTTATAGGAAATTCAATTCTCTACAACTTTGCAGAAGAAAGTTTTTCCAAATTCCAAACAAAAATCGACCGAAATCCACAAACGGACGATTTTACAAAGCTATAAACAAATTTCTATTCCATAATTGTGTCCACCAACACACAAAACATGTGTTAAACATTTAATGCCACAAAATACTACTCTTCTCTCCTCATATACTCATATATCCCACATTCATTGTAAAATATCACCGTTAATATATTATTAAAATAATATATTTAAATGAATTATTTTATCGTAAAAAGATAAAATATTAATTTTCAACAATTGTCATTTTAAAATTTTTCTCCATCTATATCCACATAAAATCAATATTTTCCTCATCATATAAATCAATAATTAATTATTCACAAATAATATTACGAATCACAATATTGACAACCAGTGCGCTTCCCAAGAAAGAGAGGCTTTCCAATAAGAATTTCTTCTTCTTTGGTATGATTAGATGACCAAACCTCTCCTGTATGCAGACTTTCTAGACATTGCCAATAATGTTATCTAATAATATTATTCAGATAATATGAATTATTGCTTCGATAATGAAAGATACAGTGTAATGACAATTATTGAAACAACAAAGATATAAAATATCAACGCAAAGAATTATTAACTCAATAAAATCTCGAGCGATTATTACCGTAACCATTATTGAGTAGTGCCTTCTTCACGTAAGAATCAATAATTGGTGCAATACCGTGTGCTACTGTTCAACAACGCGTATTAGTGTGTTTTAACCACCGGGTATTCCAACAATTAAGCAACAACTACGCCGTTATTTAAAAACAACTTATATTTGTCGTTTTCTTCATCCAATCGCTTTCCGTTATGGGGCCCACACATGGTCATGCTGTCCGCATTTAATATTCCCCGACAATGCATTTAATATTCCACGACCAAACGAATATTCCCCGACAACAATGAATATTTTATAACCACTTGCTTATTTTGAAATATTTGCGTATTTAACCCTTAACTATCCACATTAATCAAATCAACCCTTACTATTTCAAAATAAAGGAAATTCCTTTTTATTTAAAAATTTCGGGGTCTTACAGGAAGACGTCGGTAGTAGCACCAACACCAGCAACAAATTCTAGGGGAGGAGAACGACCGCCAGTTAGATGCTACAGATGCGGAGAAGAGGGACATATAAGTCCAAACTGTTCACAGCCTTCCAAGGTATGTTTTAGTTGTGGAAAAGACGACCACATAGCTCGATTTTGTCCTGTAGCGAAATCAAGTCCAACAGGGATGGTGGCACCAAAGGCGGATACGGACAAAACAAAGTCGACGATTTATGGAAGAGCGTGTGTCGTGACCGCCCAAAATGCGAGGAACTTGAATGAAGGTATCACGTGTTAGATTATTATAAATTCTTGCAAAGTCTATACCTTATTAGATACCGGTTCTACCCACTCTTTTATTTCTCCTGCTTCTGCTCAACGTTTAAACTTGACTCCGGAGAAATTGGACTTTGACTTATCTGTGGAGATTCTGTTAGGAGAAACCTTTATCACATCCACTATTTATAAATCTTGCTTAATCCAAGTTGGCACAATGACATTACCTGTTGATCTTATCTCTTTATAGATACTTGCATTTAACGTGATTTTAGGAATTGATTGGTTAACCACTCATCATGCCAAAATTGATTGTTTTCGTAAGGTTGTTAATTTTCATATTCCTAACCAATCTATTATGCGAATTCAAGAAACCAAACCATTGAAGTCAAAACTTTCATATCAAGCCATAAAGCCATTCATTTATTGAAAAATGAATGTCAAGCTTTCTTAGCCCATTTCATTGATTTAAACAAAAATATGTCTGATTTGAATGATATTTCTGTTGTTAGTGAATTTCCTGACGTATTTCCTGAAGAATTTCCTGGCCTACCCCCAGGGCGTGATATTGAATTTTGTATCGACTTTGAACCCGATACAAAACCCATTTCTAAAATCTCATATCAAATGGCTCCTATTGAACTTCAGGAGTTAAAAACCCAACTACAAGAGTTGGTACTCAAGCCTCTATCTGGTAACTTCCTTTGTGGAATGCACCAAAGCCGGACTCTCTGTAGGGGACGCTATATTTGTGTGGTGATAAAACGATAGGTGTCATAGTAATCGAAATATCTAGCTTTCTTGGCTTAGCTGGTTACATCGGAGATTCGTGGAAGGATTTTCTCGAATCGCTACTCCGTTAACTTAGCTGACTCAGAAAGATACAAAATTCGTATGGAGCGAGGATTGCGGAAGATTTTCCAAGAACTCAAGAGGAGACTCATTTCGGCACCTGTTCTGACCATACCATCCTAGAAAAACGAACGTGGTAGTTGACGCGTTGAGTAGAAGGTCGTACGCGAGTACGAGTGCGATATTGTTGAACACAAAGACATATTTTGTATAATTTACAAACGATAAAGATAAAGTTAAAGACTCTAGGGACCTACGTGATGATGTTAAATATACGAGTAGAATCGACTTTAATTGATAAAGTTAAAGCCGCTCAAGCTATAGACCTGGAGCTGATGAATATAAAGAAGAAGGTGCAAGAAGGCGTTATTCTAGAAGTAAGAGTCGATGAAGAGAAGAAAGCTCAAACCTTCGATTTATTTGAAATCCTCGATCGAGTAGGAACTATGGCCTATAGACTCGCCTTAACGCTAAGTATGTCGCGTGTTCATAACTTTTTTCACGTATCGATGTTACGTAAATATGTGGACGACCCAAACCACATTATTGTGTTAGAACCAGATGAGATAGCCAAGTTAACGGAATCCTCCACAAGTTAAGGTTTTGTGGAGGAACCATGCTATTGAAGAAATGACCTGGGTGTTGGAATTAGAAATAAAAGCGAGGTATCCTCACCTTTTCGAAACACCAGGTACGTACGTCAATTTCGAGGACGAAATTTCATAAGGAGGGGATGCTGTAAGACCCCGAATTTTTTTTTTTTTAATAAAATTGAATTTCCTCTATCTATTATCTTAAAATAATAAGGAGTTAATTTGATATAACATTTTGGTTATGGTTGAAATGTGTAAATTTTACAAAATAAACAAGTGGTTATAAAATATTCATTTTTGTTGGGGAATATTCGTTTGGTCGTGGAATATTCTTGTTATCGGGGAATATTCGTACGACGGCGCAACCATTTATGGGCCCCATAACATAATAACTGTCGGATGAAGAAAAGGACAAGTTTGAGTTTTGATAAATAACGACGTAATTGTTACCGTTATCACTTTTGGAATACCTGGTGGTTAAAATAATACGATGTACGCGTGGTTGCACAAAGCTGCACCAGATTGCACAATTTTTTGAATTATTGATCCTTACGTAAGAAGGCACTACTCAATAATTGTTATAGTAGTTAATATTCAATATTTTATTTTATTGATTCAATAATTGTTGCGTTGATATTTTATATTATTGTTGTTTTAATAATTGTCACCGCACAGTATTTTCCATTATCAGATCAATAATTCATATTATTTGAATAATATTATTAGATAGAATTATTGGCAATGTCTTGAAGGTTCAGTCTAAGGAGAGGTTTGGTCACATAATTGCGCGCCAGTAAGGAGAAATCCTTATCGGAAAGCCCCCTCTTTCCTAGGAATGGCCTGGTTGTCATAATTGTGATTCTGTAATATTATTTGTGAATAATTAATTATTGATTTATATGATAAGAAAATATTTATTTGATGCGGATATAAATGATGGATTTATTTATTTTATGTGGTTATAATTGAAGGAATTAGTGTTGAGGTGTTTTATCAGTATTTTTGTCGGAATAAAGGTATTAAAAATCAAATCAGTATTTTTACGATATATTGCGTGGGTTATAATTTAATCCGACCGTTGGATCGTTGTGATTTTTGGATATGTTATACATATATAAGTTGAGTATATGTCCAAAAATTTTAAACCGTTAAAAATGAACGTATGATTTGTTATGAATTTTAAGAGGTGACTGATACAGAAATTAGGTTTATAAATGATTTTGGTGGAAAATTCTAGAATTGAGTGGGCCCCATTTGTGGTTGGTGAGAAATGTGCTCAAATTGAATTTCAAATGTGGTGGGTGGCAATAGTAGCAGGTAAAGCCATCGTGTAAGCAGTGTCAAGTCAAGCTTTGGTTGTGCTAACATTTTCCTATAAATAGAGGGCTAAGTTAGAATTGAAAATCACACCAGAAACAAGTTTTCTCTCTTTCTCTCTCTATATTATCGAGCGTTTTCTTGTGAGTATTTTGATACTTTTAGTGTTGCTATATCTGGTCAAGTTCCTTCACCTTATATCCAAAGATTCCAAATGTAATCTTTGCTGCTTTGAGGTAAGGGATGCTATTTTCTTCTTAAATGATATTATTTTCTTAAATATCATTATTCTGAGATATTGTTATGAATTTTATTGTGGAATTTCTAACTTTTTGTGTCGGAGTTATTATTCACGTATACGACACTATTCACGTATACGTCACTATTCATAAATACGGCACTATTCACCAAAAAAAATAAAATTTTCTCTTTTTCGTCCCAAATATCTTTTATGGTTAATATCTTTGATTGTATCCATGTTTTGATCTTTATTTTTGAATTCTACTTCACACTTGGTTATTATGCAGTATTATTGAATTTGGATAAACTGAAATACGAATCCCTAATATTTATCCTTCTGTCTCACTGGATTCGTTCTCTAAAATGATTTTCATCATCCCCAGTCCTTAATGGCGATACTTGATGAATATCTTTGGCCTGTAGTGCAAAGATGAATGATTACCTGATGAATATCTTTGGCGTGTAGTGCAAAGATGAATATTTGATTCAAGATATATATTGATTGATATTATAGGGATAAAATATTGATGATGGACTTTTAAATTCATAGATGATAGTAGATTTCATTCTCTACTTAACTCTTCTAATGAATTGTTGATTCCGCTGCAGTTGTTGATCTAAAACTTGTTGTCGATTATATTCTATCAGATTTTTCCCTGTTGAAGACTAAGGATAATTTATTGTATATTATCTTAGTCATAATATTCTTTACTGGGCTAGTTGAGCTCACCCTTTTTCTTTTTATTCCATTTTTCTTCAGGAGGTGAGAATATAGCAGGATCTAGCCGGGGTATAGAGTGATGGTTCTAGAAAGTTGTTTTAGCAGTCCTCACTATTTTGTAAAATAGTATATTAATAATTGTAATGAGGATTTCATCTGAGTGTGGATATTGTCTAGAACATAATATTTGTATTTAAACTCACAGTATTTGTGTTGTCGTATTTTGCACGACAATTGTATTAATGATGTTGTAGTTATTTTTGTACCATGTATTTGGCGACTCAGAATGGGTTGGATGTAATGGACCTATTTTCGGGGCGTCACAACTTTAGCCCAAATAATATATTGTTATTTAGTGAAAGATTGGTTTCTTTCATGAATAATATTTTAAGAAAGACTATTTATAAGTAGTGAATAATTATATTCCCTCACAAATAATATATTGTGAAGAATAAATTTATTTAATGATAGAATATTTTCCTTCACTAATTATAAATTGAGGATCTTTCTTCAATTTAGTGAGAGAAAAAAATCTTTCATTGATGACTAACTAATTGATTAGAACAGATTTTAGTGAGGGAAATAATCCTTCATTAATGTCCATTTCTCAAGTAAAATCATTCACAAATTATAAATTTGTAAATAAAAATTAATTGATTAATAATCAAAATTCATTGCAAATTATAGTTAATTTTCAAATCGGTGATTTCTATTTATTATTATTATTACTATTATTTTTATTAATTGCTATAATAAATATTAAATTTAATATTTCAAGTTAATATAAATGTCATACTTGTTTCAAACTAATTGATAAACTAATTAATGCATAAAGAGCCAATAATTAAAACTAATACTCTATATATAAGTAGATAATGCTTAAGTCACGATAAGTACAGAATTAATTATTGTATCTTGGTTTCCCAATGACCATGTGTAAGACCCCGAAATTTTTTTTTAAATAAAAAGGAATTTCCTTTATTTATTATTTTGAAATAGTAAGGGTTGATTTGATTAATGTGGATAGTTAAGGGTTAAATACGCAAATATTTCAAAATAAGCAAGTGGTTATAAAATATTCATTTTTGTCGGGGAATATTCGTTTGGTCGTGGAATATTCGTACTGTTGGGGAATATTCGTAATGCGACGGTAGCGACCATGTGTGGGCCCCATAACGGAAAGCGATTGGATGAAGAAAACGACAAATATAAGTTGGTTAAAAATAACGGTAGTAGTTATTCTGCAAGTTAAGATCGTTGGAATACCCTATGGTTAAAATACGATGTCTGGCGTGGTTGCATGAAGAGCACACCAGGTATTGCACAAGATTGTTGAATTATTGATCCTTACGTAAGAAGGCACTACTCAATAATTTTCACGAGTTACTGCTCAATATTTTATTTTATTGATTCAATAATTCTTTGCGTTGATATTTTATATTATTCATTGCTCAATAATTGTCACCGCATTATCTCCATTATCGGATCAATAATTCATATTATTTGAATAATATTATTAGATAGCATTATTGGCAATGTCTAGAAAGTTCACAAGGAGAGGTTTGGTCACCTAATTGCGCATGCGCCAAGAAGGAGAAATCCTTATCGAAAGCCCCTCTTTCTCAGGCACTACCGTTGTTATAATTGTGATTCTGTAATATTATTTGTGAATAATTAATTATTGATTCATATGATAAAGAAATATTTATTTTATGTGGATATAAATGATGGATTTATTTATGTGGTTATAAATGAAGAAATTATTGTTGAGGTGTTTTATCGATATTTTACCGTTCGAGGTATTAAAAATTAAATCGTGGGTTTTGAGATATATTATGGGGTTATAATTTTAATCCTACCGTTGGATTGTGGTAATTTTGGGTATGTTATACATACATAAGTTGAGTATATGTCCACAAATTTTGAACCGTTAAAAAATGCACGAATGATTTGTTATGAATTTTAAGAGGTGTCCGATTCGGAAATCGTGGTTATAATTGAATTTGGTGGAAAATTCTAGAATTGAGTGGGCCCCACTTGTGGTTGGTGAAGAAATGTGCTGAATTTTATTTCAAATGTGGTGGGTGGCAATAGTAGCGAGTAAAGCCATCAGTGTGGTCAAGTCTGCTTTACGGGCTAACATTTTCCTATAAATAGAGGGCTAAGTTAGAATTGAAAATCACACCGTAAACAAAGTTTTCTCTCTTCTCTCTCTATATTGTTGAGCGTATTTTGTGAGTATTTAGATACTTTGAGAGTTCTTTGTCAAAGACAAGTTTCATTCAAAGATCACTTGACCTTTCCTTCCAAGCAATCGATTCTTTGAGGTAAGGGATATTATTTTTTCAGTAATGATATTATTTCTTCAATATCATTATCTTTGAAATGTTGATCCAAGTTTTTATCAAATTTGGAACTTTTTCATGTCGAGTTACTATTCATGAGTTACTATTCACGAGTTACTATTCATGAGTTACTATTCACGAGTTACTATTCACGAGTACTATTCATGAAGCGTGAAAATATTTTTTTTGTGGAATTTCTATCTTTTGGTGTCGGAGTTACTATTTACGTATACGGCACTATTCACGATATCTGACTATTCACGTATATATGGCACTATTCAATCAAAAATGAAAATTTTTTCTTTTTTGTCCAAAACATCTATTCGGATACTAGCTTTGATTGTATCCATGTTTTGATCATTCTTGAATTTTACACCACTATGATTATTTTTGAGGTATTGTTGGACATGGATAAAACAAAGTACGAATCATTAATCCTTAATCCTTGTCATTTTGTTTCACTGGATTCGTTCTTTAAAAAAATATTTTTCATCATCCTCGCCTTAAATGATGATATTATTGAATATCTTTGGCCAGTAGTAAAAGATGAATGATTTCTAAGAATATCTTTGGCTGTAGTAAAAGATGAACAGTGTTGAGATGAACACGACCGATCGATTAATATCTTTGGCTCAGAGTGCAAAGATGAACAGTGTTTAAATGAACATGACTTAATCGATGAATATCTTTGGCACATGTAAAGCAAAGATGAATATTTGATTTGAGATGAAAATTGATTGATGTTACGGATAAAATATTGATGATGGACCGTTAAATTCATAGATTATAGTAGATTTCATTCTCTACGTAACTCTTCTATGAATTATTATTTCACTGCGAATATTGATCTCAAACTTGTTGTCTATTGTATTCTATCGATTTTTCCTGTTGAAGACTAACGATAATTTGTTGTATATTATCTTAGTCATAATATTCTTTACTTGAGCTAGTTGAGCTCACCCTTTTCCTTTTGTTCCATTTTTCTCGGGAGGCGAGAATATAGCGAGTACGAAGCCTGGGGTATGGAATGAAGGTTTTAGAAAGGATTGTTTAGTAGTCCTCACCATTTTTGTAAAATAATGTATCAATAAATGTGATGAGGATTTATTTGAGTATAAATATTGTTCAGAAGATAATATTTGTATTTAAACTCACGCTTTTCTTGTTGTAATAATAAAGTTGTAGTTGTTTCGTACTATGTATTGACAACTCGTAATGGGTGATGTATACCTATTTTGGGGGCGTCACACCATGGTACTTACAATATTTAATAACTAACATAAGTAAACTGAAAGAATAACAACGAACTAGAAGGAATGAAATGTACATTATGTTAGGTCCACTTCATCATCATTTTCTTCAAGAAAATCAAGGTTGGGCCTGTAAACTTCATGCTGCAAAAGTAACACCAAAATTCAATTTCAATAAGATGAGTAATAAGAAAAAATGAACCTGGTGAACTTAATTTAATAGTGAGTGAGAGAGAGAGATTAATGAAAGAAAACGACAGAAATATAACTATTAGTAAACACCTCAATTGATTCAAAGTTGGTAAATGTTTGAAGGAAGTTGGTAAACTTCGTCTCTACCAACTTAGTTATATGTTCATTAATATCTATATCAATGGACTGTTGTGGTGTATTATCATTAGTAGAAGCATCGTCCATAGACTTTATACCCAATCGATGGAGGACAATTTTATCAATTATATTCTCCAATCCTTTAGGATTAATAGATTGTTGCGGTGGACTGAGCAAGTCTCTTGCACTATATCCTGAAAAACTAAGTATCCTATTTTTTAGTCCCACCAATTTTCTCAATCCAAATGGCCAAGTAATCTAGGTATCTCTGGCGTACAGTGACGCCCCCAAATTAAGACACTCATATCTCGAATTTGGTTCGTCGCGTGCTAACTCCAATAATAAATCAAATCTCACACAACGAAAAATAGAATAATTTATATTGTCATAACATAATTATTCTTGTCCCAAGGTCTCTCAACCGTTAATACAACATTACAACTTAATTTAAACTTAACTTATTAGGGTATAACAATTATAAATTCAAAACTCTAAAATAGTACATTCCTAGTACTAAGAAACAAGCTACTCAAAAGCCTTCTCTTTATCAACAATTCAAAAGTTTAATGGTCAATGGAAGTAGTAAAGATATCAAATCAAGATTCAAAGAGTTAATTATCAACAATTGGTCGCTAAAGATATCAACAATAAAGAGTTAATCATGCTAAAGTTCAAGAATAATGAGCACTTTAGCGAACGAAATTTTGTAATTAATTTTAAATATTTATTGGATTAAATGAATATTTTAATTGATTTATTTATTGAGATAAATAAATAATTGATGAATTGTGGTATAATAATTTAGTTAAGTATGTATGTTAACTAAAGTAATGAATGGTAATTTTATTATTTAAAGATTTAATTTAATGAAATAATTAAATTAAATAGATTGTTTAATATTTAATGAAATAATTAAATAAAATAAAATGATGTTCTAGTTTAATTTAATAATTAAATTAGATATGTAATAATTTGTTAAACATAAATATAATTATAATGGAAATTATAATTGTAGTTGTAAGTTATTAAAATTAATTAAATAATGGTGTGACAAGGAACTATATAATATAAGTGTTATACAAATAAATTAGAAGGGGGTAGTTTTGTGCAAACCAAACAAAGCCTTGTGGCTTTCAGTTAATATAACAGCTGAGTCTTTTGGCTTGAATAAACTGATAACCCACATTTATCAATTTATTAAGCGTTCAGTTGAGTTATATTACGTATTTTCCTAAAAACTAAGAACAGAGGCTAGAGAAGAAGAACAAGTGCGAAACACAGAGAAAAATGTTAGAGAGTTAGAGAAGAAATTGAGGGTTTTGTTGTGGAGAGGAAGAGGAAGGATTGCTAAAATCTTATCACCATCTATTGCTAATATACAACAGAGGATTAAAGGTATAATCTATCCTAATTCCAAATTCTTCTTTGCAATATCTATTTTTCTGAGAATTAAAATTTTGTTGGAATATGGTTGAGGTGTTGATTATATACATGTGAAATCTGATAATTGTTATATAGAAGACGTATTTAGTAATTTGGGTTGTAAGAAGAAAATTAAGTAACAGTGTTATATATATATGAAATGGCTTAATCGAGTCAAAAACTTTATGTTTAATCCTTGTTATAATCTGTAAATTGGTTGTGAATTGTGTTAGTATGTCAAGAAACAAAAACAATGCAATTGAAATGGTGTTATTTGGTTAAGAAACAAAGATTTGGTGATTGAATTCGCTAGATATGTTGAAAATGGAGAAAACAACAAAAACATGGTTTTAATCCTTTAAAATTTGGTTGTTTTGTTGTTAGAAGTGTTATATCTATGCTTAGCAATGTTGTGGTAAGTTTATAGCTGGTTGGGTTTGGTGAATTGCTGTAGAAATTGAAAAAAAATTTGGAGTTTGATTGTAAATAAGGGAAGTCGCTATGTGACTTCTATCTCACAGACTAAGGTAAATTTACTTTACCAAAGCGCGAAATGACGCAAAGAACGCATGTTGGGTTTTTGAGGTAGTGAACCAAATAATCAGCTCAAGGATTGCTAAGAGCTTGGGGCAACGCAAATGCGTCTGCCTGCACTCGAAAGCGAGATAATATGTTTTGATTAATTGCAGTATATTATATGTTATCTCAACCTAGCCTAGTATGCATGATAAGATGTTAATCATATCATAAGATATAATAATGTATTGTAATACCAAAAATGAAGATTTGTAAGTAATTACTTAACAAGTTATATAATGATTGAAATTCAATGTTTGTAATAATTAGAGTGGAGAATTGAATACTAAAGCTTTACGTTATATAATAGTGAGTTTTCAGATTCGTGTTGTGTGATTAACCAATATGGTTAGACCTTAAGTTAAAGGTTATAAGAATTGAACCTATAAAGTTAGTGATAGTATAGCTAATCGATGATGTAACTCTAATGGTATATGTAGGGTGTTTGGCGAACATTTATTAAATTTGTGTAGCTTACGCACGAGACAAGTTTCCAAACTTCATTATCTTTATAATGGATGCAAGTTTTATAACTATATTTACCTTTTGTTGTCAAACAAGTTCTCTAACCCTCATTTTTCATTATTGCAAGTTCCTAAATCGTATATATTTAAGTTGAGCAAGTTATTGGTTCCATCTTGGTTATAATTATGCAAGCTCTTGTATTCTAATCCTTTACATCGAGCGAGCTTCACATTCCTAACTTTTGTTCCTTGCTATTCAAAGCATAGACTGTTTAAATTCATTGTTCCAAATGAGATTTCCTAACTCTTTTGGATGTAGTACTTTGTATATACCATGTCTATTTAATTGTATATTGTTAATATTCAATCTTTGACTTAAGTATCATTGTTCAATCTTATATAATTGTGTTGAACCTTTGAATAGCAAACAAACTATTATTAATCGGACTAATCTATAATTGATGAGTGTTCTAAAAATTCTAGAACCACTGATATGCTAGTTCCAAACTAAACTTTCTTTAGTGCGGAAATCCTAAAGTCAAACTGAGATGAACAACCCTAATATAGGGGATTATGTACGCATTAGCGTTTAGATGTTTATGCACAATACATGGTACAAAGGGCTGATCCCCCCAAGTACGTAAGGAAGTATTTGTATAGTCTAAATGACTGTTAAGGTTGAGGTAAAAATACCTAATTATCGGGGACATAGTTCATAGTCTTAAGACCCTCAGATATAAATCTTGAGCTTGTTTTCTATTCTTGATTCGTAGAATGAGTTCTATATTATTCAGTATTCATTATCTAATCTCATGTTGTAGCTATTATTATTCTTTATATTAGTGAGTAATTGTTTGCTCACTCTTACAATTAACACTATAGCTAAAGTTGAGAAAGTCGATGACCCTTCTTCTAGCAAAGGAAAGGGCAAGATGTCCAAGTGATGAAGATTTGTTTGAATTTACTTAAATGAATTTATGTTATAAGACTTATGTCATTTTGTGATGTGTTCCACAGACTTATGTAATAGTTTAAGGTTAGATTACCTGGGATTGTTTTAAGTTGATGTAACCATTTAATGGGAAAGACTATTGTTCAAGTTATTTAAGTTATGTCTTTATCCTTTATTATGGGTAGTTAGATGTAATTGTTTTGGATAGTGAGCACCAAATCCTATGGGAATGGAGTACCCAGATTTGGGGCTGTCATAGGTTGGTATCAGAGCTTTAGGTTATAAACCTTAGGTGGGGGAAACCTTAGGAAGTAGCCTTTAAGGAGACAAAAAAACATAGTGGTGTCAAACTCTTATTGAGTTCTAAGGAATGAATTGAGGAAATTCATTAAAGATAAACAATAAAAGACTTCATGTGCTATGTATTAATAACTTATGTACTCGTGATTATCGAAGAGTGTCACATAATAAATAAAACTTAAAAGTATTTTATTGTCAGGATGTCTAACATTGAAGGATCCAGTCAAGCTAGGGAAGAGATACCTCAGGTACCTAGAGATGAGGAACCCCAAGATGTTCATGTGGTTCGGGAGCAGTTGATTCACAGAGAGCCTTCTCTGTTGGTCGCTGAGGAAGAACAGGAGGATGAGTCTATGCTTGATCCTGAGGAGGAGAACTTTGAGGAGATAGAGGTGGATGATGAGGAAGAGGATCCTGTGGAGTTTCCACCAAACTCCATATCAGCTGAGATGTATGACGAGCTATACGACCATAATATAGAATTACAGGATAAGATTGAGGAGCTGAAGGAGTTAGCTGAGATGCGTCAGGCCATGATAGAGCAGAAGGATGCAGAGATTCAGGAACTCGACTCATGACTTGGAAACACAGAGTGGAACCTAGTTCACACAGAAGGACATCAAGAGGAGCTATTGGCTGAGAATGAGAAGATGAAGACTGAAGAGGAAAAGCTGAAAGATGACTTGAAGGAGGAGTTAGCTAAGCGTACGAGAGCAGAGGACGCTTGGATGAAGGCTACTCAACGTGCAAATCGTACTGAAGCCAAGGTTCAGACAAAGAAGGCTAAGATGAATGAAATAGATTATGCATTTCATTTTGTGATTGATAGTGCCCAGGATCGAGTTTTTATTACCCACCTCAATTTGAAGACTTGTCGTGGTACATGATGGATTATAGGATGACATATCGTATTATGGAGGAAGAGCATGAAGAAGCCTCTCGATGTCTTAATATGCCAAGATATGAAGAATACTAATAATATGTGATTAAATATGTGATTAAATAATTTGTAAAACCCTTATTTTGAGATAAATAATGGGGTGAGATGAGTATGTAGTCCTGAAACTTGTAAAGTTCAGGAAAGATGATGTTGATAGCTGAGATTGCTATCTTTACTATATTATGAAAAGTTATGAATGAATAAAAATATCAAAGTTTCTTGGAATATTATGTGTTAAAACTTTAATCTTAGAATGTTTAAATTAAACTCTAAATATTCAACGAATTGAATAGTAAACTAATAAGCGTATATTTTAACAAAAAATGCCTCCTAGAAGAAGATAACCACATCAACAACCACCTCCTGAGGGGTCTACTAACAATAACAATAACGAGGCCAACGCTAACCCAGTTCAGCAATTGGTGACTTTGTTAACGGGAGCACTTCCGAATCAACCGTAAGCTCAGGTCACGACTTTTAAGGACTTCAAAGCGGTTGGACCGCCGGAGTTTCAAGGGTCTATGAATCCAGTTGAAGCCCAAACCTGGATCATGGAAATAGAGAGGGTATTCGACGTTGCCAAAGTCAACGAGGATCAGAAGACCACTTTTGCGACATTTATGTTGAAGTCTGAAGCTAGCTATTAGTGGAAAATGAATAAGGTTCGTGGGGGATAGGGAATAATAGTGTGGGATAGGTTTAAATAGATGTTTTTTGAGATGTACTTTCCGACGAGTTCTCGGAAACAGTTAGAAGTTCAATTCTTTGAGCTAAAGCAAGGAGCTATGACTGTACCGGAGTATGCTGCAAAGTTTAATGAGCTGGAAAGGTTTGCTAATTATCAAGTTAATACCGATTAGCGTAAGGAGAGAAGGTTCGAACAAGGGTTGAAGCCCTGGCTGTATAGCAAGGTTTCAATGTTCCAGTTAAACACGTTTGCGGCAGTATTGGAAAAGGCAATTATCGCGGAAGGTGGAAGTGATGCCTTAACCAAATATAATCAAGAACAAAAGAAGAGAAAGAATGAGAATGAAAATAAGGTTGGTGGAAGCAATGGTGGAAGTAACAATCAGAAGAGGAAGTGGAGTGAAAATTTGAGTACGAGAGGAAAACAAAGAAGTCAACAAAAGAAGAAGTTTGAAGCTTGTGCTACTTGCGGGAAGAACCACAGTGGTCTGTGTTTGAAAGGAAAACAAGTGTCTTTTAATTATGTCCAGGAGGGTCACATTGCAGCAAACTTTTTTAGTCCAAAGAAGGGAGGATGTTTCACCTGCGGGTCGAAGGATCACATGGCTCATGATTTCCCTAAAAAGACAACGGGAAGTGCAAGTGGAGGAAGAGGAAACAACAGTGGTGGTACTTTAACTATCACTGGGCCAGTGCAATCAAGCCGACCTACTACCAGAACTTTCAATATGACAATGCAAGATGCTGTGCAGTCAAAGGGTGAGGTGTCAGGTATCATTTCGATTAATGGTATTAATGCTTATGTGCTATTTGACTCGGGTGCTACTTGTTCATTTCTATCCGATGAATTTGCTCAGAACTTAAATTTGCCTCAGGAAGAATTAGATTTCCCTTTAAGCATAGATATTGCGAATAGATAAGTGATTCCTATTGGGTTTATATACAAGAATTGTAGAGTGTTTATAAAGGGTCACGAGATGATGGTAGATTTGAAACCAATTAAACCTGGGGAGTTTGATGTCATATTGGGAATGGATTGGTTATTCAATTACGGGGCAGTAATTGATTGCCAAAAGAAATATGTTAACCTTATGACTCCGTCAAAGGTAGTGTTTTATGGTAGAAAATCACCTCGACAAGCAAGTTGTTTGACAGTGATACAAGCCAAGAAGTTACTGAGACAAGGATGTGTAGGATAATTAGCCTACATAGTCAATACACAGAAAAAGAGTGTGAAGTTAGAAGAGATACCGGTCATTAGAGATTTTTTAGATGTATTTCTAGACGATCCACCTGGACTACCGCCGGATAGAGAGGTTAAGTTCGTGATTGATTTAGTGCCAGGAACGACGTCGATATCTAAAGCCCCATATAGAATGGCCCCAGTAGAGATGAAAGAGTTGATGGTACAGTTTCAAGAATTACTCGACAAGAAGTATATCCAGCCGAGCGTATTGCCATAGGGAGCACCGGTGTTGTTTGTTAAGAAGAAAGATGCATCGATGCGTCTCTGCATTGATTATTAGGAATTGAATAAGGTCACAATTAAAAATAAATATCCATTACCAAGAATCGATGACTTGTTCGATCAACTGAAGGGAGCGAGATATTTCTCGAAGATAGAATTGAGGAGTGGTTATCATCAGCTGAAGTTGAAGCTAGAGGATGTACCAAAAACAACATTCAAAACTCGATACGATCATTACGAGTTTCTAGTTAAGTCATTTGGTTTAACTAATGCACTTGTAACGTTCATGGATTTGATGAACATGGTGTTTAAACCATTCTTAGATAAATTTATAGTGCTGTTAATTGATGATATATTGGTGTATTCCAAGACCAAATAGAAACATGTTGAACACTTAAGGGTGACGTTGGAAACATTGAGGAGATAAAAATTATACGCTAAATTCTCAAAATGTGAGTTTTGGCTAGAACGTGTACAGTTTCTTGGGCACGTCATTGACAAGGACGAAATCTTGGTAGATCCATCAAAAGTTGAAGCTGTAATAAATTGGGATCAACCGAAGACACCGTCAGAAGTAAGAAGTTTCTTGGGATTGGCAGGTTACTATAGGTGTTTTATTCAAGACTTTTCCAAGTTCGCAACTCTGTTGACGAATTTAACTAGGAAGACAGTTAAGTTTGTTTAGACAAAGAAGTGTGAGGAAAGTTTTCGAGAATTAAAGAAGAGATTGAGTTCAGCACCTGTGTTGTCATTGCTTGATGAAGTAGGGAATTTTGTGGTATATAGTGACGCATCGCATAAAGGACTAGGCTGTGTACTTATGCAGAATAACAGAGTTATTGCATATGCATCACGTCAATTAAAAGATTACGAGAAAGGGTATCCACCTCATAACTTAGAGTTGGCTGCGGTGGTGTTTGCCCTGAATATTTGGAGACACTATCTTTATGGAGAAAGGTGTGAGATATATATATAGACCATAAAAGTCTAAAGTATATATTTACATAGAAAGATTTGAATATGCGACAGAGGAGATGGCTGGAGTTGATTAAAGATTACGATTGTGAGATTCTTTATCATCCTGGAAAGGCGAATATTGTTGTCGATGCCTTAAGTAGAAAGGGATGTGAGAAATTAATGATGTTGACTGCTCAGTAAAAACTTGTAAAAGAAATGGCAAAGATGGAACTGGAAATTAAATATCCGACATAATCAAATGAAAGATTATTCCAGATGGGGAGTAGTTCAATGTTGGTGGATAAAGTAAAGAACGCACAACTTCAAGATGAAAACTGTGAAAAGATAAGGAAAAAAGTGTTTAAAGGTGAGGAAGACAAATTTAAAGTTGATTCAGAAGGGTTACTTCGATTTGAAGGGAGAATTTGGGTTCCACTAGTACCAAAAATTAAAGAGGAAATTTTGAGCGAGGCCCATAACTCAAGATATTCGATTCACCCCGGAAGTACGAAAATGTACCAGGATCTCAGATATCATTTTTGGTGGATGAATATGAAAAAGGATGTAGATGAAAGTGTGGCAAAATGCTTAACGTGTCAGAAAGTTAAAGCTGAACATCAAAGGCCAAGTGGATTGTTACAACCGTTAGAAATACCGAAATAGAAATGGGAGCATATCAATATGGATTTTGTGGTAGGTCTTCCAATGACTCAGCAATGTTACGCTGCAATCTGGGTGATTGTCGATCGATTGATGAAGTCGACACACTTTTTGCCAATCAAGATTAGATTTAACCTAGATCGGTTGGCAAAACTGTACGTGAAGGAAATTGTTTCAAGACACGGTGTTTCGTTGTCCATTGTATCAGACTGAGATCCACGTTTCACATCAAATTTCTAGAAACGACTACAGGAATGCTTGGGAACGCAGTTGAGAATGAGCACATCGTATCATCCTCAAACTGACGGACAAAGTGAGAGGATCATCCAGACACTGGAGGATATGCTCAGAGCATGTATTATGGATTTTAAATGAAATTGGTATGACCATCTACTGTTGGTTGAATTTGACTATAATAATAGTTATCACGCAAGTATTGACATGCCACCTTATAAAGCGTTATACGACAGAAAGTGCAGAACTCCGTTATGTTGGGACGAAGTTGGTGAACGTCAACTACTAGGTTTAGAATTGGTACAAAAAATTATCGAGTCAAGGTGATTCGGGCAAGATTGATAGCTGCACAGGATAGGCAGAAGAAATATGTCGATCAACACCGACAAATTCTGGAATTTGATGTCAGTAGTTTTATTTTCTTAAAAGTGTCTCCTTTGAAAGGGAAAATTCGGTCTGGTAAAAGGGGAAAACTAAGCCCTCGGTTTATAGGACCTTTTGAAGTTCTATGACGAGTTGGTGAAGTGGCGCATGAGGTAGTTTTACCTCCGGAATTAGAAAATATTCATAACATTTTCCATGTTTTGGTATTAAGGCCATATAAGTCCGATTATAAACATGTTATAGAATATGAACCATTACAGTTTAAAATAGACTTGTCATATGAAGAAGTCCCTGTTCAGATTATTGACAGGAAAGAACAAATATTAAGGAATAAAGTGATACCTTTTGTTAACGTAATTTGGAGAAACCACAATGCTGAAGAAGCTACGTGGATAACTTGAAAATGTTATGATGAAAAATTATCCTCAGTTATTTGCTTAATCTTGTATAGCAATTCTGGGGACATAATTCTTTTAAGGAAGGAAGAATGTAACGAAAGAATTTATCGAGTCGTGATTCTGGGTACAAAATTCTTTTAAGGTGGGAATGATGTAACGAATGAGAATTTTGTAATTAATTTTAAATATTTATTAGATTAAATAAATATTTTAATTGATTTATTTATTGAGATAAATAAATAATTGAAGAGTTGTGGTATAATAATTTAGTTAAGTGTGTATGTTAACTAAAGTAATGAATGATAATTTTATTATTTAAAGATTTAATTTAATGAAATAATTAAATTAACTCGATTATTTAATATTTAATAAAATAATTAAATTAAATAAAATGATGTTCTAGTTTAATTTAATAATTAAATTAGATATGTAATAATTTGTTAAGCATAAATATAATTATAATGGAAATTATAGTTGTAGTACTTGTAAGTTATTAAAATTAATTAAATAATGGTGTGACAAGGAACTATATAATATAAGTGTTATACAAATAAATTAGAAGGGGGAGTTTTGTGCAAACCAAACAAAGCCATGTGGCTTTTGGTTAATATAACAACTGAGTCTTTTGGCTTGAATAAACTGATAACCCATGTTTATCAGTTTATTAAGCTTTCAATTGGGTTATATTACTTATTTTCCTAAAAACTAAGAACATAGGCTAGAGAAGAAGAACAAGAGAGAAACACCGAGAAAATTATTAGAGAGTTAGAGAAGAAATTGAGGGTTTTGTTGTGAAGAGGAAGAGGAAGGATTGCTAAAACCTTGTCACCATCTATTGCTAATATACAATAGAGGATTAAAGGTATAATCTATCCTAATTCCAAATTCTTCTTTGCAATATCTATTTTTTTGTGAATTAGAATTTTGTTGGAATAGGGTTGAGGTGTTGATTATATACATGTGAAATTAGATAATTGTTATATAGAAACCGTATTCAGTAATTTGGGTTGTAAGAAGAAAAATAAGTAACAGTGTTTTATATATATATGAAATGGCTTAATCGAATCAAAAAAATTTATGTTTAATCCTTGTTATAATCTGTAAATTAGTTGTTAATTATGTTAGTATATCAAGAAACGAAAACAACGCAATTGAAATGGTGTAATTTGGTTAAGAAACAAAGATTTGCTGATTGAATTTGCTAAATATGTTAAAAATGGAGAAAACAACAAAAACATGATTTTAATCCTTTAAAATTTGGTTGTTTTGTTGTTAGAAGTGTTATATCTATGCTTAGCAATGTTGTGGTAAGTTTATAGCTGTTGGGTTTGGTGAATTGCTATAGAATTGGAAAACAATTGGAGTTTGGATTGTAATGAGGTGGAAGTCGCTACTTTTTTGTTCTCATGCATCATCGCGCAAAATATGCTTGCGTCGAGTAAAGCGTAAATGGCATAGCATGGCATTGTGCTTGTTGGTTTTCGACGTAGTGCACAAATATGAGATGATACCGGTGCCAAGGCTTAGACACGTTATAGATTGTAGCCTGCACTCTCTAGTAGAAGAAAGTATGTTTTGATTAATTTTAGTCTATTATATGTTGTCTCAACCTAGCCTAGTATGCATGATAAGATGTTAATCATATCATAAGATATAATACCAGATTATAATGTATTATAATACCAAAAATGAAGATTTGTAAGTAATTACTTAACAAGTTATATAATGATTGAAATTCGATGTTTGTAAAAAGTAGAGAAGAGAATTGAATGCTAAAGCTTTACGTTATATAATAGTGAGTTTTTCAGATTCGTGTTGTGTGATTAACCAATATGGTTAGACCTTAAGTTAAAGGTTATGAGAATTGAACCTATAAAGTTAATGGTAGTATTGCTAATCGATGATGTAACTCTAATGGTATATGTAGGGTGTTTGGCAAACATTTATTAAATTTGTGTATCTTACATACGAGGCAAGTTTCTTAACTTCATTCTCTTTATAATGGATGCAAGTTTTATAACTATATTTAACTTTTGTTGTCAAGCAAGTTCTCTAACCCTCATTTTTCATTATTGCAAGTTCCTAAATCGTATATATTTAAGTTGAGCAAGTTATTGGTTCCATCTTGTTTATAATTATGCAAGCTCTTGTATTCTAATCCTTTACTATGTCTATTCAATTGTATATTGTTAATATTCGATCTTTGACTTAAGTATCATTTTTCAATCTTATATTATTGTGTTGAACCTTCGATTAACAAACAAACTTTTATTAATCGGACTAATCTATAATTGATGAGTGTTCTAAAAATTCTAGAACCACTGATAAGTTAGTTCCAAACTAAAATTTCTTTAGTGCGGAAATCCTAAAGTCAAACTGAGATGACAACCCTAATATAGGGGATTATGTACGCATTAGCATTTAGATGTTTGTGCACAATACATGGTATAAAGGGCTGATCCCCCTAAGTACGTAAGGAAGGGTCTGTATATTCTAAACGACTGTTAAGGTTGAGGTAAAAATACCTAATTACCGGGGATATATTTCATAGTCTTAAGACCTTCACATATAAATCTTGAGCTTATTTTCTATTCTTGATTCGTAGAATGAGTTCTCTATTATTCAGTATTCATTGTCTAATCTCATGTTGTAGCTATTATTATTCTTTATATTAATGAGCAGTTGTTTGCTCACTCTTCTAATTAACACTGCAGCTAAAGTTTAGAAAGTTGATGAGTCGTCTTCTAGTAAAGGAAAGGGAAAGATGTCTAAGTGATGTAGATTTCTTTGAATCTACTTAAATGAATTTATGTTATAAGACTTGCATTATTTTGTGATGTGTTCCGCAGACTTATGTAATAGTTTAAGGTTAGATTACCTGGGATTGTTTTAAGTTGATGCAACCCTTTAATGGGGAAGACTATTGTTTAAGTTATTTAAGTTATGTCTTCATCCTTTATTATGGGTAGTTAGATGTAATTGTTTTGGATAGTGAGCACCAAATCCTGTGGGAAGGGAGTACCCGGATTTGGGGGTGTCACATCACTGAGTAGTCACTAAGGACTAAGAACTTCCACTAAAATTAACAGTATTATATTGAAAATCCCATAAAACAAGTACACAGGTGATCAACCTAAGTACCCTATGTTATGCATAACATTTAAACATGCTAGTATGTGCGCACGTCGGTTCTCTAACAGTTATATAATTTCCCCTTCAATGAGGGTTGTTTATCTCAGTAGACTTACAAGAGTTCGCACCAAATCAATTAGTTTGGATAGCTTTTTAACATACGATAATAGTCTAGCCGAATCAATGGCTTAGACAAATTTTATAATGCATTTAAGAACAATAAGTTCAATGCTTGCAACAACATCAAGGTTTACAAATGATTTCCAAATAGTAATAGATATTTACTCGAGATAAATATGGTGATATGGCAAAAATTCGGATTATACAATATATACAGTGTAAAGAATTAGGGAACTTGCATTTAATATAAAGATCAAATGAGTTAGAGAACTTGCACAAAATACAAAGTTGTGTAAGTTAGGGAACTTGCCTTAAGCGTAGATTACCAACTTATAGCTTATCAACACTTTGAAAATCCTATCGTAACATAGTTACGCATATAGGTATATTCATTAGTTTCGCAAGCTCAAAACATAATTTATCTCATACATGTACTCAATACATATGTTGAGAGTATATACATAAACCTATGAAATCAGTTCATATATATAAATCATGAATTCTTAAGGAATATCATCTTTATTTTATTAGGAATCTTATATGGTTTAACATCTTCATGTTATCTTATCTACCTCAATAGGTCTCAATTTATTAGCTTAGAACAATAATGTGGTCAAACCGTCATGATTATCAGCAAACAAAATATGTCAGACCAAACTGTAGGATGGCGCGATTCTTCAGTTAAAAGTTAGGGACTACTACAAGAATCACGTAAAGACCCCAAATTTTATGAATAAAGATTAATTTTTCTTAAAATATATTTTTGAATATTATGGTGTGGATTTGATATAATATTATAGTTGTGGGTAATATTTACAAATTTTACAAAGTAAGAAAGTTGTTATAAAATATTCGATTGGTCAAGGAATATTAGTTTTAACTGGGAATATTCGTATGATGACACAATCATTGGTGGACCCCACAACGGAAGTATTTTCGGAGTTAGAAAACGACATAAATATCTTTTTATAAAAATAATGGCGAAAGTTTTAGCTTTAAATTGTTGAAATATCTGGTGGTAAAAGTACAGTAATACGTGTGATTGCATAGTAGCACCCGATATTGATTATTGATGCTTACGTGAGAAGTCACTCAGTTATACTCAATTATTGCTATAGTAATTGCTGCATAGTATCTCTCATATTATTGATTCAATTATTGTCATAGTATCATCTGCATAATATTTTATATTATTAAATCAATAATTGAGACTACAAAGTTATTCATATTATTATTTGCATTATTGACGATGTCTAGAAAGTTTTGTCGAGGAAAGGGGGTTTGGTCACCTAATTGTGCGCTAATAGGGAGAAATCATTATCGAAAAGCCCCTTCTTTCCTAGGAATGATCTGGTTGTTAAATATTGTGAGTTATAATATTAATGATAAATAAGTTCGTGTTGATTAAAGATGAAAATTGTTGATAAAAAATATTTCCATCGTGTTGGGATTATTTGTGTTAGTAGAAATCAACATTTATTTCGATAATAATTGATTTTTGGATGTTAAATTGAATAAACGGGCAATTAATCAGATAAATGAGTAATTCATTGCTATTGGTTCACATGCAAATTAATGTTGGTTCACATGTACGAAACTATTGATTCACATGCATGTACTATTAGGGGAGGTGGTGAAAGATTGATAATAGTTGAAGGACTAAATTAAAAATGGAGGTATAGATGAAGGTACTATACTGTAATAATTTGAGCCCCTAATCATGCAATTATCAAAAATATGTTTTCCTATAAATAGAAGCTCATTCTTCTTTCATTCTCACCAATTCATTAAGACTCACAAGAACAATTATAGAGAGAGAAGCTATAGAGAGAAAGAAGAAGAGTATTCTGCTACTTCACTATTCCAGTATCCTGTTTTCTTCTAAGGTAAGGGATATTATTTTTGTTCAATACTCGTATGAAGTAATATTTTCTTCCATACTCTGTAGTATGTAAGTAATATTATTTCGTTTCGTATTCCTAATTCTACACTCATTCTGTTAAAGTATTGCTTCTATACTATAACAATCCAAGATTTTATTAGTTATAATTTAAAATATTTATTAATTTAAATAAATATTTTATTAAATATTTTATTGATGTGGTTTTTATTAGTAAATATTTATGAATTAAATTTATAAGATAATAATTTAATTCAATAGTTAGAGATGGAATGCTATGTTTTAATTTAATAATTAAAATGGTATGTGAAGTTATTAAATAAAATTATAATGAGATTATAATTTGTGATATTTGGATTAAGTGGAAAATTTATTTATTATGTTGTAATTGGTTATTTAACTAATGTTGGATAGGAGGTCCAAATATGAGATTATAAACTATAGTGTAAATAGTTTATTAAAATAAAATTAAAGTAGTTTTAAATTGATTTAACCAAACAAGGCTTAAAGATATTAAGTCTTTATTTTAAAGAGTTTTTGCCAAACAAAGACTTATGGCTTTTGAATTTTGAATTTTAATAAATAAAATAAATAAAATAAAAATAAAATATATTTATAACTTATATACGTTTACATTTTTGTAACTATTATATTAAGTGTGCGTATTATGGATGGCTCTATCAGTTTTGTTTTACGCATAAGTGTTAGTTGCTAAGCTTAAGAAGAAAGAAGGAAGAAAATACAGAGAGAAGTTGAGAGAGAATAGAGAGAGATTGAGAGAAAGTCTGAGAATTTCAAAACAATTTCTGGGTTTTTAGCAAGGATTGTTCAAGCAATTGAAGGTATTTCCATAGTCTTAATATTATATATGTATATATATATATATATATGTGTGTGTGTGTGTGTGTGTGTGTGTGTGTTTTACAACATAAACCTTCAAGTTCTGTGAATTTAATTTTTTTGAATTGTTGATATACAACTGATAACTTGTGATTATATGTATTTGTGATGTTAGAGTTTGTATTTAGACAAGATTTAGTATGCTAATTATGTTTAAAAATGTAGAGAAGTAATTACAGTACATGTTTATACATATGGCTTGTGAAAGTACAAAATTTGATGGTTAATATTTAAGCTAATCTATAAATTGAGCCTTGAATATGTTAGTTCATTAAGAAACGAAGAGAACGCAATTTGAATGAGTTAATTTGGACAAGAATTGTGATCACAATGATGATTTTTGTGAAGGATATCAAAAAATGGAGTTTTTGATATAAAACATGAAATTTAAGTATTTGAGTTCATTGAAGTGTTGTTTAATCATTCTAAGATATCATATATGTGAGGAATCATGTTTGTGTTAGTCCTATACCAATTACATATGTTAAATTTACTGTTTTGTGGGTAAAATTTGTGTTAGTTGGGCTAAAACAGAGCACTGTAATAGAGTGCATAGTTTACATCATGCACCAACTATTTACTTCTACTGGTGTCAAGGCTAGAAACGATGTAACAGTCTTGAAATAAGTAATATTGCTTTGGCCCCAAGCCTATGTAACAAACATAGGCTACGCCATACCCTGATAAGAGACAGTGATGTCTGCTACTTCTGCAAACCTTGAACATCTATTGTGAACTAGTTTAAGAGATGTTAATGTAACAAACATGTAATGAGGAGGTTAAAACAGAATCATACCATGTCATTAATAATTTTAAAGCTGTAAAAGGATTAGTAAGTTACGAACGCGATATGTTATGACTTAGTGTATACAATGAGTAGTAAATAAGTGTTGTGAAGTTAACACTTATAATTTTTGAAATGTATATGGTAAAGTAAGACTTGTACTAAAATAACAAGTTTAACTAGAAATGAGTGTTATTTTGGAAAGCGGGTGTTAGTATATCTAATAGCTATTGTGATTCTAATACTACGTGTAGGTGAACGTGAGTTGTAAATTTATAGCTTACGCACGAGGCAAGTTCCTTACTCTAAACTTTTATTGAGCAAGTTCTTTGTTCCTCAATTTTATTTGAACAAGCTATAACTCTAACTTTATTTGAACAAGATTCGAATTCTAATCATTATTGATTTATTCTAACTTGTTTATAGTTAAGCAAGTTTCTTTAGTTCCACTCTTGTATAGTGGATGTGAGTTCTTGAATTCCAATTCCTAATGTTGAACTGTCTTATTTCAATTACTTTGTACAAGTTATTATCATGTTGAGCAAGTTTTGTTTTCAGCTTGCTATCAGTTAATTCATAGTCAGTAATTCCATTATTTATTTAATAAGATTATAGCCTTAGCTTAACATTTTTCCAGCAAGGTTTATTGTTTTATTCAATGCTTATACTTTTGGTTATTTCCAAGCATGCTTACAATTCTTAACATTTTACCTTAAACTGTTATTGATCACTCGTAGTGCTGTTAAGTCTTTTTGATTCAACTAATCCCTTAGTTGATGGTCGTGAAACCCTAAATTACCCTTGCAACTTATCCAAACCAAACTTTCTTTGGTGTGGACTTGTACTCTAAAAACTGAGAAGAACAACCCTATATCAGGGGATTATTTTAAACTTATGCAATGGCGTTAAAATGTTTGCGCAATACATAGTACAAAGGGCTGATTACCTGGAGTACGAGATGATGGTCCACATAGTCATTTAGACTGTTAAAGGTAACAGTAAAAATATCTGTTAACCTAGGGCATAGATGACGATTACAGTCTTTTAGACTGTTAAAGGTTAAAGTAGAAATACTTGATAACCTAGAGTATAGTTCATGGTCTTGTGACCCTCAGTTATATTTTGTATGTTGATATCGGTTCTTGATTATCACTGACAGAGTATTATTCAACTCTGGTGAGCTTATTCATTAGCAATTATTATGCTATTGTTATTCATTGTTATTCAAAGTGAGCATTTGTTTTGCTCACTCTTGCATAAATACAATTATTGCAGCTAAAGTTGAGAAGGTGGATGAACCTACCACTAGTAAAGAAAAGGGAAAAATGAATAAGTGATGAAGACTTGTGACTTACTTACTGTTATGATGATAGACTTTATATTTAATAATGTGATGTAATTATTTTATTTCCGCTCTTGATTGATGTAAAGGTAAGATAACCTGGGAGACTTTTTGATTAATGATGTAATCCTTTTAATGGGAGGATTTATGGTTTAATTCAATTATATTTGGGTAGTTAGATATGAATGAATGGAAAGTGAAGCCAAATCTTATGGGAATGAAGTACCTGGATTTGGGGGTGTCACACATACTCTGTGAAATTAGTAGAATATCCTTGAAATTTGTACTCCATCTAGTATCGTTTCACAAGGATATTTTTTTTGAACATTTTTGTTAAATTTTAAGCTTTTCATGCAGGAGTACTGTTAACGGAGTAATATTCACAAAGTACTATTCACGGGGTACTATTCAGAAAGTACTATTCATGAGGTACTATTCACGAAGTACTATTCTCGAAGTACTATTCATGAAGTACTATTCACGGGGTACTATTCACTCGGGTACTATTCACCCGGGGTACTATTCATGACAAAAATTATTTTTTTTTCTGTCCAAATCATTTTTGATACAATATTATTCTTGATTTTTACTCCACAAAGCAGTATCATGTTGACAATTTGGACATTATTGAATTCTGGATAAATTAAATTATAAATCTTTAAAAATTTATCCTTTGCTTTCTTTTAATTGAATTCTTATATCATTGTCATCATCCTCATGGTTATATTGTGATGAAAGTCATCTTTGGCCGTAGTGCATAGATGGACTATTGATTGGTATGATTATGACCAGGGATCATTCGGTATTCTCATTTCATTGTTCTCTTCAGGAAATGAGAACGTAGCCGGGACTAGTCGGGGAACGGAGTGATGGTTCGAGATGGTGGCTATAGTAGTCCTCATTATTCTATGAAATAGTGTGATAATAAATGTAATAAGGACTCCATTTGAGTTTGAATACTGTCTAGAAGATAATTTTTGTGTAAAAACTCTCAACTACATTTTTTCGTATTGTATAAATAAAGTTTGTATTTGATTTCTGTACCATGTATTTGGTGACTCAGAATGGGTGATGTATACCTATTTGGGGGCGTCACAGCTACACTGTCCCCTTGCCAAACTAGAGTTAAGCTTTCGCTCTCCTGGTGTTAGTCCACTTTTTAGCATACCAAGACATTAACAATGATCATGCACACATGTTAAAGGACTTTACATACATGTACTATCATTCTAAGTTCACCTTTACATGACACGGTCTTAGTTTGGGATTTCTAAGGAAGTAAGGCCAAATAAGGTCATGAAATCACAAGGCCTACCATGTAATACGCCTGCTTACAAGTGTTCACATCATTTACGCATGGCTAGCACTGTTTATCACTATAAAACATGTCTGAACTCATGCTTAGTTAATTTTCATTATGTTTAACACACATGAATTATGTTTAGAGACAAAATGAACATAAACATGTCATCTTAAATCTCCAGAACGTAACTACTCATACAAATGCAACTTAGTTTGGAAAAAAAAATTCGAGTTTGCTTTTGAAATCATTTTGGACTTAAAAATACAATTTTAAATACAAAACATGTTTAAATCTCTTTTCATATGCGTTAAGTCATGTTTACATGCTCACAAAGTTAGAACATACCCCCATGTGGTATTCATGGATATTAGTTTCAAATATGTCAAGTTTTCCTTTGAAAAATCATTTAGCTCCAAGACAAACAAATTGGACATGAACAAAGGGACCATAAATCACAACTCATGCTTATTTATGTTCATAAATCAGTCATATATCTATATTATCATGCTCAGAATTTGTAGAATACAAGTTCCATCAAAGCTCATTTTTGAAACTTTAAGTTTTTGTCATAGAATTCCTACTAGATCATGTTTGGACAATTCACATCTCATAAGAGATTTTTATACTACATATTATACTTCTTTTCATGCATATCTACCAAACTTTCATACTAAAAACATCACAGCACAACAGAAGCCAGAATTTGGTTTTGGGGACTGGTGCAGCAGTCTTGCACCCTAGTACAAACTAGGCACAACTGCCCCCTTCCTGGACAGAACCAGGAAAGAGCTCTGTTCTACAGAATGTCAAACCCAATTTCGATTTCTCCATTCTAAACATGCTCAAACTCATTCTTAAAGGGTCTATACATGTATATAAATTTTGTAAACACATTGATATCAATCCATAACCATATTCATAGAAATTTTCATGGAAATTCCAAGAATTCATCAAGTTAGAAATTAAGAACACAAAATCAGAAATTTACCTTCTTGAAGCTTAAATGGCTATTGCTTACAATCTCAGATTTCTTCTTCTCACTTAAAAGACTCACATTAAATATGAACTTAGCAGAAAACTCAGTAACGTGAATTGAGAAGAAAATCTTGCCATTTATAGAGACATTATTGCCCAATTTTGGGTTTTGCATTAATCCAAGAGAAATAAGAAGAATCCAATGGTTTGAGAGGGTTTAGTGAAAAGGAGTCACCAACTTCTTCTCTTCCATTCTCCCCATCATCATCACAACTAATATAGCCACCATGTGCAAACTTAAGTTTACGTAGTAGGAAATAGGTTACAGTTACGCACTATTGAGTCACTTAATTTGGGACAAGGAGTCTGTTTGGTTTGCAGTAGCAAAATGGTTGCTAATATACTTAAGTTTTAATTACTTTTTAGCTTACCGGTTCACATTTGATGACTTACTGTTATTTCTTAGACTTTAGTCATGAACACATATACACAATCATATAATCCATGTACATCGGGTCCTCATAAAATAATAATTAATGTAGATGAAATAATGCAGTTAAGTATTATTAACCTGGTATTCTCCATCAATATTATTATTACACATACTCAAATATTATATCACTGTCCCATATTAAATGTATATTTTTCTAATATTCCACTTCTTCCCAAATTTTTGAGATATACAATTAGTTATCTATTTCTGTATTAAAATGCCACACATGATTTTATTATGCAACTTGGTACATCATACCATTAAATTAAATCTTATCATATGATTTTTTTGTATAATGTCACACCGTACAATATTGTCCCATTTAATATCCACAGTATTAACCAACTTCTCCCAATCTAGCAACTTACGCAGCTGTGCCAATTTGTACTGCAGGAAGGGCGCATCTGTGCCGGTCCCTAGGGGTGAGCATGGTGCGGTTTGGTGTGATTTGAAGTCCAAACCGCACTCAAAAATTCTTAGGTATGGTTTGACAAATCCAAAACCGCATCAAAACCGCTTATGATTAGTGCGGTGTGGTTTCAATTGGTGTGTTTTCGGTTTCAAATCCAATTGAAATAACAAAAAGGTCTAAGCCTTCAATAGAATTTAACACAGAGCTCACATCGAGCAATTAACTTAGTGACAGAGTCAACAATGAGAATTATATCAAGTATAGAAACAAAGCTCATTCTGCCAAACATGTCAAATTCACCATCAAATCATAGAACAGTGAGACAAATAAAATAGTTTTAGTTTATAATAAAGGAATGATGCTTTAAAACTAAAACATACGTTATATAAAACAACGGAGACCATATATTCAGTAACAACCAAGAAGGTTTATCTAGTTCCCCAAAAATTAAAAGTATATACTGGAGATAGAATGAAATTCCATCTTATATATTGCAGGGAGGACTTTTATAATATAATCCTAACTGTACCTAATTTGAAAAATAATTTATTAGACTATTACTACTATAGCATAGACCTTAACCAATGCATCAAGTGCTCGAACCAACGAATTTGGCCCCTCAGCTATAAGCCCATCTAGTAACGCATCAAACAAATCTGAAATTCCAAAACCCAAATGCTTAATTTTTGACTCTATAACCTCTAACCATCTTCTTTCAATTGGTGAAAAAATGATAATGCAAGACTGGGATTTTCTCTGAGCGTGTTCAAGTGAAAAGTAACTTTGGAATATACTAGAGATAATACATACATACACACACATGGTGCGGTTTCAGTTTTATGTGTGCAATTTTGGCTAGTAACCAAACTAGAACCGTAAATTTAGTTATTTAACCCACCTAAAACCGCCACATACATCGGAATCGTTGGTACGGTTTTAATTGGTGCGGTTCGTGTGGTTTTTGGTGCGGTTTTAGTTCCAATTTGGTTACTTGCTCAACCCTACCGGTCCATGACAGTGCCAAACTGGTTTAGCTACATGCCAGTTCCAACCACTACCACCATGCCAATCTAACATAACATGAATTAAATCCCAAATTGATAATACTACAATTTAAACAAAATATTCATTTTTTATACATGGAGTTACTCTATCATTCAATTACTCATAATAGATATTAATTAATCTTTCTCTTATTAAATTGTTCCTTTTATTAATTCACTTACTGAATCTCTTAGTCCTTTATTATGCCACACTAGGCAATTCTTATAAGCTTTACGTTAAGCTCTTCACCAATCTCACCTCATTACCTTACTATCATATAGTTCTCAACACTTAACTTAATTGAATAGAATTTCTATAAACCATGCGATAATAATATTTAATTATATTCAAATAAGTATTCGGCTTTTATTAATATAATTATTAATAATATTCAAAAAATTCTCGGGTATTACACATACCATCCTCAGTAGGCTCACCAACCTTAGTACTATATTCTGTCTACAATCCAAAACATGTACAAGATTTAAATACGTAGATTAAATACATTTGCAAGTCACAACTATGCACGATATATTATTTAAAAAATTATTTACATATGTAAGGTATACATCTTAGCATACTGATAATGATTTTACATCAACTTAAAAAAATAATAACTAAGAAAGCTCAATGTTCTTAGATTAATGTAATATGAAAAATGATATAATTATAATAATTCAATATAGTTAGTTATTGTGAGACCCCGAATTTTATGAAATGAAAGTATTCAATTTTCTTATAATTGTATTATTTAGTAAATGGTTAAATTGATAAAGGTTAAAGTTAAGGGTGATATATGAAAAACTTTCAAAGTAAACAAGTTGTCATAAAATAATCAGTGATAAAGTATAGTAATACGCGTGGTTGCATAGTAGCACACGGTATTATACAGTATTTTTGATTATTGATGCTTACGTGAAAAGACACTCAGTTTTATTCAGTTATTGCTACAGTAATTGCTGCATAATATCTCACGTTATTTGATTCAATTATTTTCAATATTTTATATATTATTAAATCAATAATTGAGATGATAAGTTATTCATATTATTATTTGCATAATTAACAATGTCTAGAAGTTCTGTCAAGGAGAGGTTTGGTCACCTAATTGCGCGTCACTAAGGAGAAATCTTTATCGGAAAGCCCCTTCTTTCCTGGGAACGATCTGGTTGTTAATATTGCGAGTTATAATAATAATGAATAAATGTTATTACAAATCAAATTTGAGTTCAGAGTTAAATTTAGAGACGGGACGTGATATTTGAGTCCAGAATGATGAAATTAGTAAAAATAGACTATAAATAAAAAATTTGCCGGGGTTGACTTTTTGGTCAAAAAAGTCAACAGTCGACTTTTTCGGAAAAAATCAAACTTCGACAATTCAAAAATGAAATTGTTGATAAAAATATTTCCATTATGTTGGGATTGTTAGTGTTAGTGGAAATCGATATTTATTTCGATAATAATTAATGTCTGGAGGTTATATTGACCAATCGGGTAATTAACCGAATAAATGAGCAATTAATTGCTATTAATTCACATGCTTATAACTATGTGTTCACATGTGTGTACTATTGATTCACATGATTTACTATTAGGGGAGTTGGTGCAAGATTGATAATACTTGTATGACTAAATTAAAAATGGAGGTATAGATGAATATACTATACTATAATTAATTTTTTTACATGTTTAGAACTATTGAGTCACATGATTTACTATTGATTCACATGATTTACTATTAGGGGAGGTGATGCAAGTTTGATAATACTTGCAGGACTAAATTAAAAATGAAGAAAAAGAGGAAGGTATTATACTGTAATATTTTGAGCCCCAAAACGTGCAATTATCGAAACTATATTTTCTTATAAATAGAAGCTCATTCTTCCTTCATTTCTCACCAATTCACTAAGTCTCAAAAGAGCAATTATTATAGAGATAAATTAAAAAGAGAAAAGAAGAAGAAAGTCTCATTACTGCTTCTATTCCAAAGATCCGCTTTTCTAAGGTAAGAGGTATTATTTCTTTCATATTCATGAAGAGAGCTTCATTATTCCATTCTTTATTATTATGTTGAATAACTTATCTATGCTAATACTGCATATACATGGTGAAATTCTTCATTATTCCATTCTTTATTATTATGTTGGAATAACTTTTATACATCTAAGTACGCAGATACATGGTGAAATTCTTCATTATTCCATTCTTTATTATTATATGTTGGAATAACTTTATCATGCAAAGTACCGCATATATGATGAAATTCTTACATTATTCCATTCTTTATTATTACATTGGAATATCCTGTGCATGCGATTACGCATGACCTAGTTCCATACTTTATTATTCTGTTGGAATATCCTATCTGTACGGATTACGCATGACCTAGTTCCATTCTTTATTATTCTGTTGGAATATCCTGTCTGTGTGTATTACGCATGACCTGGTTCCATTATTTATTATTACTGTTGAAATAACTTTTGTCTGCATGCGATTACATCGCATGCACGGTGAATTCTTCTGTTATTTCATTCTTTATTATTCTGTTGGAATAACTTGTATATGTGGATTACCGCATGCATGGTGAATGATCCTTCTTATTCATTCCTTATTAAATTATGGAAATGATCTGTCTACGTGGATTACCGCATGGCGGGTAAAAATCCATTTGTAGTTTTGTATATTCTATTATACTCGTCTGAGATATCATTTCTTTTGTACTCGTCATGGAATATCATTTTCTTGGGTATTTTTTTACGAGTTACTATTCACGAGTTACTATTCACCCAGTTACTATTCACTCTAGTATTATTCACTCGGGTATTCGGGGCACTTTTCGTACCGGAGTACTAATCACGGGTTACTATTCACTCGATTACTATTCACTCTAGTATCATTCACTCGGGTATTTGGGACACTTTTCATGTCGAGGTACTATTCACGAGGTACTATTCCGGAAGTACTGTTCACGGGGTACTATTTACCCAAAAAATATATTTCTTTTCTGTCCAAATTATTTTTGGTACATGAATATTATTCTTGAATTTTACTCTACAAAGCAGTATCATGTTGACAATTTGGACGTTATTAATTTCTGGATAAATTAAATTATAAATCTTTAAAATTTATCCTTGAACTTGTTTTATTGAATTATTATGTCATTGTCATCATCCTCATGCTTATATTGTGATGAAAGTCATCTTTGGCTTACGTGTATAGATGGACTTGGTATGATTATAACTAGGGATTATTCGGTATAATCATGACCGTAATGTAACGAATGATGTGGTAAAAGTCCTCATTGGCCTGTAGTTCATTGATGGACAGTTGTTGGTATGATTATGATCAGGGATTATTCGGTATAATCATGACAATTGATGATTACATGAATATCCTTGGCCATGGTGCAGGGATGATTCGATTTTATTTATTAAGTTGAGTCTCATCGATAAAGTTGATGAAAAACTTTTTAAATCATTGAAGATAGTAGATTTTATACTCTACTTGACTCTTCTAATGGATTGCTTATTCCGCTGCAGTTGTTGATCTAAAACTTGTTGTCTATTGTACTTTATCAGTTGTTATATTGTTGAAAGCTAAGGATAATTTATTCTGCATTATCTTAGTCATAATATTTCTTACTGGGCTAGTTGAGCTCACCCCTTTCTTTCATTGTTCTCTTTAGGAAATGAGAATATAGCTGGGACTAGTCGGGGAACGGAGTGACGGTCCAGATGATAGCATTAGTAGTCCTCACTATTCTGTGAAATAGTGTGATAATAAATGTAATGAGGACTCCATTGAGTGTGGATATTGTCTAGATGACAATATTCTTGTTTAAACTCTCAGCTATGTTTAGTCGTATTTTACACGACTGTTGTATAATTAAGTTGTATTTGGATTTTTGTACCACGTATCTGGCGACTCAAGATGGGTGATGTATACCTGTTTTGGGAGCGTCACAGTTAGTATCAAAGCTTAGGGATATGATCCATGTCTGAGGTGTGAGACAAGAACTAGGAGGGGAGAGACGGGGAATTCCTTCGCTAGTATGACCTACCTAAGTTTATTTGGTATTTAATTGGTCGGTCAGAGTATAGGGTTAATATTTGACATGTCAATTAACCCTTATTTTGAAAGTATATTCTAGAATGATATATAAATACAGGAGATGAGAAACGGGAAAATCATGATAAAGAGGAAATAATCGGGAAGGTACAATCCGAATAGAAAACAAGGTATTCTCATCTCTTCGAACTACCATGTACGTAAATTTCGAGGGAGAAATTTCATAAGGAGGGGAGATTGTGAGACCCCAAATTTTATGAAATGAAAGTATTCAATTTTCTTATAATTATTTTATTTAGTAAATGGTTAAATTGATAAAGGTTAAAGTTAAGGGTGATATATGAAAAATTTTCAAAGTAAACAAGTTGTCATAAAATAATCAGTGATAAAGTATAGTAATACGTGTGGTTGCATAGTAGCACACAGTATTATACAATATTTTTGATTATTGATGCTTACGTGAGAAGACACTCACTTTTATTCAATTATTACAACAGTAATTGCTGCATAATATCTCACGTTATTTGATTCAATTATTTTCAATATTTTATATATTATTAAACCAATAATTGAGATGATAAGTTATTCATATTATTATTTGTATAATTAACAATGTCTAGAAGTTCTGTCAAGGAGAGGTTTGGTCACCTAATTGCGCGCTAATAAGGAAAAATCTTTATCGGAAAGCCCCCTCTTTCCTGGGAACGATCTGGTTGTTAATATTGCGAGTTATAATAATAATGAATAAATGTTATTAAAAATCAAATTTGAGTTCAGAGTTGAATTTGGAGATGCGGACGTGATATTAAAGTCCAGAATGATGAAATTAGTACAAATAGACTATAAACACAAAATTTGTCGGGGTTGACTTTTTGGTCAAAAAAGTCAATAGTTGACTTTTAAGAAAAAGTCAAACTTCAAAAATTTAAAAATGAAATTGTTGATAAAAAATTTCCATTATGTTGGGATTGTTAGTATTAGTGGAAATCGACATTTATTTCGATAATAATTGATGTCTTGAGGTTATATTGACCAATCGGGTAATTAACTAAATAAATGAGCAATTAATTGCTATTAATTCACATGCTTATAACTATGTGTTCACATATGTGTACTATTGATTCACATGATTTACTATTAGGGAGTTGGTGTAAGATTGATAATACTTGCATGACTAAATTAAAAATGGAGGTATAGATGAAGGTACTATACTATAATTATTTTTTTCACATGTTTAGAACTATTGAGTCACATGATTTACTATTGATTCACATGATTTACTATTAGGGGAGGTGGTGCAAGTTTGATAATACTTGCAGAACTAAATTAAAAATGAAAAAAAGAGGAAGGTATCATACTGTAATATTTTGAGCCCCAAAACGTGCAATTATCGAAACTATATTTTCGTATAAATAGAAGCTCATTCTTCCTTCATTTCTCACCAATTCACTAAGTCTCACATGAGCAATTATTATAGAGAGAAATTATAGAGAGAAAGAAGAAGAGAAGTCTGCTACCTCACTATTCTAGTATCTAGTTTCTTCTAAGGTAAGGGGTATTATTTCTTAAGTATTCATGAAGAGAGCTTTTGTTATTCCATTTTTTATTATTATGTTGAATAACTTTTATCATCTAAGTAATCTGCGCATACATGGTGAAATTCTTCTGTTATTCCATTCTTTATTATTATGTTGGAATAACTTGTCTATGCGAAGTACCGCATACATGGTGAAATTCTTCTGTTATTCCATTCTTTATTATTATGTTGGAATAACCAGTCTATGCAAAGTACCGCATACATGGTGAAATTCTTCTATTATTCCATTCTTTATTATTCCGTTGGAATATCCTGTCTGTGTGGATTACGCATGACCTGGTTCCATTCTTTATTATTCTGTTGGAATATCTTGTATGTGCGGATTACGCATGACCTGGTTCCATTCTTTATTATTCTGATGGAATATCCTGTCTGTACATATTACGCGTGACCTGGTTCCATTATTTATTATTCGCTGGAATAACTCGTTGCATGCGTTTCTATCGCATGCTCGGTGAATTCTTCTTTATTCCATTCTTTATTATTACATTGGAATAACTTTTTCATGTGGATTACCGCATGCATGGTGAATGATCCTTCATATTCACTCTTTATTAAATTGTGGAAATGATCTTTCTACGTGGATTACTGTACGGGCGGTGAAAATCCATTTGCGATTTAAGATATTTTATTATACTAAATCGAGATATCATTTCTTTTGTACTTGTCATGGAATATCATTTTCTTTGGTATTATTTTTACGAGTTACTATTCACGAGTTACTATTCACCAGTTATATTCACTCTAGTATTATTCACTCAAGTATTCGGGGCACTTTTCGTACCGGAGTACTATTCATGAGTTACTATTCATGGGTTACTATTCACTCTAATATCATTCACTCGGGTATTTGAGACACTTTTCATGCCGGGGTAACTATTCATGAGGTACTATTCCCGAAGTACTGTTTACGGGGTACTATTCACTAGGTACTATTTACCCGAAAAATATATTTCTTTTCTGTCCAAATTATTTTTGGTACATGAATATTATTCTTGAATTTTACTCTACAAAGCAGTATCATGTTGACAATTTGGACGTTATTGATTTCTGGATAAATTAAATTATAAATCTTTAAAATTTATCCTTGAACTTGTTTTATTGAATTATTATGTCCTTGTCATCATCCTCATGCTTATATTGTGATGAAAGTCATCTTTGGCTTACGTGCATAGATGGACTTGGTATGATTATGACCAGGGATTATTCGGTATAATCATGACCGTAATGTAACGAATGATGTTGTAAAAGTCCTTATTGGCCTGTAGTTCATTGATGAACAGTTGTTGGTGTGATTATGACCAAGGATTATTCGGTATAATCATGACCATTGATGATTACATGAATATCCTTGGCCGTGGTGTTGTGATGATTCAATTTTATTTATTAAGCCGAGTCTCAGCGATAAAGTTGATAAAAAACTTTTTAAATCATAGATGATAGTAGATTTTATGCTCTACTTGACTCTTCTAATGGATTGCTTATTCCGCTGCAGTTGTTGATCTAAAACTTGTTGTCTATTGTATTCTATCAGTTGTTATATTGTTGAAGGCTAAAGATAATTTATTCTGCATTATCTTAGTCATAATATTTCTTACTGGGCTAGTTGAGCTCACCCCTTTCTTTCATTGTTCTCTTCAGGAAATGAGAATATAGCTAGGACTAGTCGGGGAACGGAGTGACGGTCCAGATGATAGCATTAGTAGTCCTCACTATTCTATTAAATAGTGTGATAATAAATGTAATGAGGACTCCATTGAGTGTGGATATTGTCTAGATGACAATATTCTTGTTTAAACTCTCAACTATGTTTTGTCGTATTTTACATGACTGTTGTATAATTAAGTTGTATTTGGATTTCTGTACCACGTATCTGGCGACCCAAGATGGGTGGTGTATACCTGTTTTGGGGGCGTCACAGTTATCATGACCTCTTGATTTAAAAATAACAATGAAGTAGTAATAATAAGATTAGCTGCAACTCAAAAGAAAATTGATGTAAAAAGGGACTTACTGTAATCTCCTTAATACGAGCGTTTATATAAACTCAATTACCCTGATCCTCCTTGTGGGTCCTATTCCATACCTCTACCAAAGTTGGAGTTCTTTTCTTAGTTGTTGCCAAATCCATCATATGCTTAGAAAATGGTGCAGAATCACCAGTGTGAGTTATTGTCAATTTTGCTCGATTCTTCTTAGATGCTTCAATATTTGATTTCTAAGCTTGTTGCTTCCACACATCAATCATCTATGTCCAAACTTGTTGCGAAAGCCAACTAGGATTATATGGTTTTAAGGCATCACACATCTCATTTGTATGGGCCTTCTTATGAGCTTCGTGCCTTGCAATGCTTAACCATTTTGAATAAATCTTTTTATAATGGTTACGAAAGACCTCATTCACTTTCTCATTTTCCCCTTCGCAAAACTGAAAGCAAGCCTGAGCAAGTATTGAAGAAAAGAAATAAAGAAATAAATAGTAAAGTTATAACTTGATTAATTATAATAATAGTATGATAAAATCGTTAGCTTAAACACTGACATATACACACAAAAAGAAGGAAAGAAGAATAAGCCATGGACTAGAACAGAAAAAATCCTCCACAACCCAAGAACATGGACTAACAAGCATGAGGACACTTTTTGTATCAGTTAGCATCTAATGCTTACCAAAAATGGAACAAACCAGGCACGGACAATATTAAAATGTGTTGCACTAAGTTTAATGACACTATTGAAAGAATAATACACTGATCACCCCATGATATAACATTTGAGTATTAGCATTCACCTCCTAACATAGTAAACTAAATTTGTTTAGAACTACACAATTTCCACACTATAGACTTTGGGGTACAACATAATAAGACTAATGCAACAAGACTAATACAATAGGATTTCAATACTATAATATTGTGAATTGATAGCTTTTGGTGATGGCAGCTTACAATTTGTACATATACGAACGCTACAATAGTAGTATTTCTTCTAAATGCAGTATACATTAACCCTGATATTAGACTTATTTATATACAGAAAGTATAATGCAATATTATATACACACACACTAAATAAGTCACCAGCTGATTAGTAATTTAAAATTTAATAAGTGGGTCAATAAGTTGCTATTGATTAAAACTTGGATTACTACTAAGGCTAGAGAGAAAGAGAGTTACTTGCAATTCATTAGTTGCCAAAGAAACAAGGGGTTTGCCGAGCTGGTTAACTCTAAATATTATTCTAAATAGTAAGGTGATAATTTAATAAATGCTATAGTTATAGGTAATATGTGCAAATTTTATAAAGTAAGCAAGTTTTCATAAAATATTCGTTTGGTCGGAGAATAATCTTTTTGTCGAGGAATATCCATACGACGGTGGAATAACTGTCGAATATAGAAAGCGGCGAAAATAACCTTTTTATAAAAATAATGAGAAAACTTTTACCGTTAAACTGTTGAAATACCCGGTGATAAAAGTACAGTAATACGCATTGTTGCACAGTAGCACATAGTATTGCACAATATCTCTGATTATTGATGCTTACGTAAGAAGTCACTCAATTTTATTCAATAATTGTCACAGTAGTTGCTGTATAGTATCTCATATTATTGATTCAATTATTGTCACAATATCATCTACACAATATTTTATATTATTAAATCAATAATTGACACGACACAATTATTCATATTATTATTTGTATTATTGACAATGTCTAGAGAGTTCTTTCGAGGAAAGAAGTTAGGTTATTTAACTGCGCACCAATAAGGAGAAATTCTTATCAGAAAGCTCCCTCTTTCTTGGAAACGATCTAGTTGTCAATATTGTGATTTATAATATTAATGATGAATAATAATTGAAAGATTAAAAATGTGTTGTGATAATTATTTATTCAATTTTTGATATAAATAGATGGGTTTGTCATGAGGCGTTTGTTATAAGTTTGGCTTATTATTCCATGGGGGGACGTGCTAATTTTTCAGATCGTCGGTTGAAGTTTTAATAGTAAATCAATATGAATCGTCGGTTGAAGTTTTAATAGTAAATCAATATGGACCGTCTGTTTTAATAGTAAATCAATCTGGACCGTCCATGAATCAATTACTATTTAATCCATTCTCCTATAAATAGAAACTCATTTCTTCATTCTTTCTCACTAATTCATTAAAACTATAGAGAGAGAATAAGAGAGAAAGAAGAAGAGAATTCTGCTACTACACTATTGCAGTATCCAATCTCATACTAAGATAAGGGGTATTATTTATTTCATATTCGTAAAGGATGTTATTTTTTTTTATACTCATAAGGGTTGTCATTCTATTCCTTATTAATCTGTGAGAATAACCTGTCTACGCGGATTACCACATGCCTGGTGAATAATCCTTCGTATTCATTCTTTATTAAGTTGTGAAAATAATCTGTCTACGCGGATTATCGTATGACGGATGAAAATCCATTTGAAGTTTTGTATATTCTTTCATACTCGTATGGGATATCATTTTTTTTTGTACTCGTCAAGGGATATCGTTTTCTTTTATATTTTTTTCCATTTATGGTACAAAATTATTGTTTTTCCCATAACCTTATTATTGAATCGTGAAAATCCCTGAAATTAGTAGAATATCCTTAATAGTTTACGCTTCATCTAATATCATTTCACTGGAATATTGATATGAACTTTCCTATTAAATTTTAATCTATACATCTAGGGTACTATTCATTCGGGGTACTATTTGTGATGCCCCCAAAATAGGTATACATCACCCATTTTGAGTCGCCAAATACATGGTACAAAATACAAATACAAATTTAATTATACAACATGAGCTGGGAGTTTTTACATGAATATTGTCTTCTAGACAATATCCAAACTCAAATGGAGTCCTCATTACAATTATTATCACACTATTTCATAGAATAGTGAGGACTACTATAACACCATCTCGGACCATCACTCCGTTCTCCGACTAGTCTTGGCTACATTCTCATTTCCTGAAGAGAACAATGAAAGAAAAAGGGTGAGCTCAACTATCCCAATAAGAAATATTATGACTAAGATAATGCAGAATAAATTATCGTTAGCCTTCAACAGTGTTAAACTAATAAAATACAATAAACATCAAGTTTAACTGCAGCGGAACAAGCAATCAATTAGAAAAGTCAAGTAAAGCATGATATCTACTATCTTCTATGATTTAAAAAGTTTATCATCAATTTTATCGCTGAGACTCAACTTAATAAATAATCCACATCACTGAATTATCCATGCACTACACGGCCAGGATATTCATTAGTATCACAACCACGAATTATTCATGCACTACGGGCCAAGGATATTCGTGTTTTCACCAGTGGTTATGATCATGCCAACCACTATCCATCAATGCACTACGGGCCAATGAAGACTTTTACCACATCATTTGTAACTTTACGGTCATGATTATACCGAATAATCCATGGTCATTATCATACAAATCAACTGTCCATCTATGCACGTAAACTACATATGACTTTCATCACAATATAAGCATGAGGATGATGACAATGATATAAGAATTCAATTAAAAGAAAAAAAAGGATAAAATTTTAAAGATTTATAATTTAATTTATCTAGAATTCAATAATATCCAAATTGTCAACATGATACTGCTTTGTGGAGTAAAATTCAAGAATAATATTGTATCAAAAATGATTTGGACAGAAAAGAAATTAATTTTTGTCATGAATATTACCCCTGGTGAATAGTAACCGAGTGAATAGTACCCCGTGAATAGTATTTCATGAATAGTACTTCAGGAATAGTACTTTATGAATAGTATCCTGTGAATAGTACTTTGTGAATAGTACCCTGCGAATAGTACTCCGGCATAAAAAGCTTAAAATTTAACAAGAATGATCAAAAAAATATCCTTGTGAACGATACTAGATGAAGCGCAAATTTCAGGGATATTCTACTAATTTCGCGGATATTCTACTAATTTCACGGAGTATAGAAGCAATACTTTAACAAAATGAGTGTAGAATTACGAATACGAAACGAAATAATATTACTTACATACTACACAGTATGGAAGAAAATATTATTTCATCCGAATACTGAACAAAATAATATCCCTTACCTTAGAAGAAGACTGGATACTGGAATAGTGAAGTAGTAGAATAATCTTCTTCTTTCTCTCTATAGCTTTTCTCTCTATAATTGCTCTTGTGAGTCTTAGTAAATTGGTGAGAATGAAAGAAGAATGAGCTTCTATTTATAAAAAAAAAAATAGTTTTGATAATTGCACGTTTTGGGGCTTGAATTATTATAGTATAGTACCTTCATCTTTTCCTCTATTTTTAATTTAGTCCTACAAGTATTATCAAACTTGCACCACCTCCCATAATAGTACATGCATTTGAATCAATAGTTCCATTCATGTGAACAAATAGTTATATGCATGTGAACTAATAGCAATTAATTGCTCATTTATCTGATTAATTACCCGATTGGTCAATTAAACCTCCAGAAATCAATTATTATCGAAATAATTGTCGATTTCCACCAACACTAATAATCCCAACACAATGGAAATATCAATTTCATTTTTCATCAACACAAACTTATTCATCATTAATATTATAACTCACAATATTTAGCAACCAGATCATTCCCAGGAAATAGGGGAAATTCCGATAAGGATTTCTCCCTATTGGCGCGTAATTAGGTGACCAAACCCCTTTTCTTGATAGAACTTTCTAGACATCGTCAATAATGTAAATAATAATATGAATAACTTTGTCGTCTCAATTATTAATTTAATAATATAAAATATTATGCAGATGATACTGTGATAATAATTGAATCAATAATATGAGATATATTATGCAACAATTACTGTAGCAATAATTGAGTATAACTGAGTGACTTCTCATGTAAGCATCAATAATCAAAGATACTATACAATATCGTGTGCTACTATGCAACCACGCGTATTACTGTACTTTTACTACCGGGTATTTTAATAGTTAACAGTAAAATTTCGCCGTTTATTTTATAAAAAGATATTTCTATCATTTTCTAACTTCGACAATACTTCTGTTGTGGGGTCCACCAATGATTGTACCGTTGTACGAATATTCCCTGTTAAAATGAATATTTCCCGACCAATCGAATAATTTATAACAACTTGCTTACTTTGCAAAATTTATAAATATTACCCACAACTATAACTGTCGACGTCGGGATTTTTATTTGTCCCTTTTCGTTACTTGTTCTTTGGTGTTCTCATATTATGTGAGTTTTGTTTGAAAAAACAAGTGAAAAAGGTCCGACATGTGTAATGTCGACGATTTAACTTTAAGAGTCACCAGTTGGTGTTTTTAATTGGTTGCACCAACTCAACCGAAAAAGGTTTGCACATTGACCCAGTGATGTGACACTGCTAGACGGGTCTGTGAAACCGGGATTCATTTGGGTTCGGGGGCTTGATTATGCAGAGGGAATGTGTTAGGCACCCCCCAACATCCGTGTTGCCACGGTGACCGCCACTTTTCAAAAAAAATTTATATGAATGTGTGTGTGTGTGTGTGTGTGTGGATCAATGTACAATTATTTGGAAGTAGTGCGAGGCCTCGTTCGCACCTATATACAAAGGGTTTGAATTTATAAAAAAAAATCAGTTTTAAGCAAGATATAGCAATGATGTTTTATAAAAGAGGGTTTTCAAACCCTGTGCTAAATAGGAATTGAGACATTTTCATACTTCCATTTTATTATTAAATGTTCAGCTTTTTGCTTTTATTTTCGAGATGCGAGGCATCTTCGAGAAAATAATATACAATAGTGCCGAACTCCTTATGGGCATGACAGCCATCCAAGGAAATTGAGATACAGTTAATAATGTACAAGTCACCATAAAATTGAAGATGTCCATCACGAACTGAATCTAGATTCAAGAAATTTGAATGTGTGATCACATGATTCCTAGGCTCACATGATGTCATGATTTATATGAAAAGCAATAAGCGATTATATATATAAAAGTCAAATATATATATAGAGACATGATCAACCACCACGAAGCACCTCCATGGGGGATCAGAAATGTAAATATATAAAAGCGGTAAATATATATATATAGACATGATCAACCACCACGAAGCACCTCCATGGGGGATCAGAAAAGTAAATAAAGTCAGTAAAAGGCGATCAACCGCCACGAAGTAAACTCGAAAGTGGACTAAATGTAAATAAAGCGAAAAGGCCTCAAGTAAACTCCAACTGACGTAAATGTAAATATGTATATATATATATATATATATATAAAAGCGTAAAACGCACTGATATAAAACCAGGTGCTCATCGGATATGTCCGATAACAAGATATATATAAATATATATATATATATATATATATAAAAAGCGATAAACGCTCTTAATGTAAAATTAGTGCTCATCGAATGAGTCGACAACAGTTTTATATATAATATATATATATATATATATAAAAGTAAGTAAATGTCTTAATATAAAATCTAGGCTCATCGGACAAAAATCGATGACGATTTATATATATATAAGTATATATATATATATATATATATATATATATATATATATATATATAAAAGCAAGTAAACGCTCCATACATAAGTCTAGGCTCAATTAAGGGCATAACTCGATAATGTTAGTCCATATATAAATATATACATATATAAGTATATATATAGATAGAAATTAAAACCACGGACCAAAGTCCGGGCATACGCACACAACACGACTCACAATGTGAAGAATAGTGTGTGCAAAGATGAAGAGAAAGACTTTATAGAGTATGAGAAGGCTTACAGTGGGCTGCCAAAGTAGGCTTCTATGACTCTAGATGGATAAACATTCAGCTCCCGCCGGTAAAAATATAGTTATATGTGAGCTAACAAGTGTTTAAAATGAGGAAACACTCAATATGGGGTGTGAACAAAGCAAATTGGACAGGGCTTCCTCGCCTTTTTTTTAATATGGCCACCCCAAGCCCTCTATTTATAGAGGGGGGAGCCGCAGGTGTACATGCGGCAGTCGCAGATGCACCTGCGGCTGCCCGGGGTGACCCAGGCTTTGCGGGTCCCGTTGTCTCGAAGTACATGTACTTGTGCATTATGATGTCCGCTTGAACTTGCAGAATTTTAATCTCAGCATCCGAACGAGGTATACAAGACCATCTTTGGACTGCTTTTGTTTAGAGTTACGCAATGACATGGGATTAGAAGTTGTACGAAGTCTGGAAGAGGGGACCATGCCTATGGTCTTCAAGCTTCAAATTCTATCTGGTGTGCTGCCACGCGTAATAGTCACTCGGGATTAGAACTCATTGGCTCTTGTGAGACATTGTTGTATGTATGTATGTATGAAATATTGAGACGGCGCGCTGGGGTTGAGGTTGCAAGATGACCTTTTGACTCCTCACCGGGGTTATCTCCGGTTTGAGCTAATAGCAGACGTTGCTCAGGGTTACATCTGAGATTGGACTGCTGCAAGTGTTTGAATTCCGCAAGGTCATCTGTAATGGCAAGATAATCTTTTGACTCCTCACCGTGGTTATCTCCGGTTTGAGCTGATAGCAGATGTTGCTCAGGGTTACATCTGAGATTGGACTACTGCAAGTGTTTGAATTCCGCAAGGTCATTTGTAAGTGTGCCTGTCTTCCCGGTGTTAGCTCCTGGTGTTTGGTATGAGTGCCTCGACAGGAGGTCTGAGATTGAAGCTGATCATATGCATTTGAAACAAGCATTTCCGGAGTTATCTCCGGAACTGCAACAGCATTCCTTGGGGTTATCTCCAAGGACAAAACTCGGGGTTATCTCCAAGGTTGGAACTGATACTTCTAGTGTCTGTCTGGGGTTGAAACTGAACTTCCGATAGTATCCAGAATGGATGTGAACTATCTTCCAGGGTTATCTCTGAAAGATGAATCTGCCTTCCTGCAATGTTAGTAACAGGTGTGCAGAAAATTTTAACTGTCTACAAATGCCCCTCTTTATCATATTCATGCAATGCAAGGCATGGATAGGATAAAGAATCCTAGACACTTGAAATGCAACAAGATAAACATGATGCTATGTGCAGCAATATGATTCAAATGTATGATGCATGTGAATGATTGCCGGTTCCCTGTTAATCTTTTCGGGGATGACAATCAGTAATGTCTTGGACATGCGATCCAAGTCTTCAAGGATGTTGACATTGGGGCTATCACCAAAATCATGGATCCTTGATACAGACTTTTACACCATAGAGGTGCCTCTCGTGTACAAGAGATCTGTGGGGATAAAGCTTTATCTGTTTGAGGATGTGTATAACATATTCCATTATCGGCCCTCTCCGATGAGGATGGTCTTCTCTAGTTTGTGTTACCAGCATATACCATGATCTTTCTTTGGAGTTATCTGCTAACGATTGTGTATTGTCGTAAATTTGCTGACCTTGACGATGTGTATATCACCGGATAGGTCCCTGTTGGGCAAACTGTCAAGGCTGCTTGACGTTCATTGATGTGTGTATCAATGATTACATTGTGACCCTTGTTGGGGAGTGTGTCAAGGTTTCTTGACCTTCACTGACGCGTATATCAATGGTTGAATCATGTTGTGACCCAGTCGGGGATACTTTATCAATGTCTGACTTCGGCGTTTTAACCTCCGTCGGGGATACATTGCTTCGATGGGTTTACTTGCCACCGGTTGAGGTAACGTCAAGGTTGTTTGACCTTCATTGATGTGTGTATCAATTGTTTCGATGGGTTTACTTTCCATCAGCTGAGATAACGTCAAGGTCGCTTGACCTTCATTGATGTGTGTATCAATGGTCGAGAATGCGTTGTAACCCCAGCCAGGGATACATTATCAATGAAATCCCGCATTGTGACCCCCACCAGGGATGTTTGAAAGTCTTGAATTGTGACCCCCGCGGGGGATAAGTTATCAATTTATAACTTCGGCATTGTAACCCCCGCCGGGGAAGGTTTTAGGGCTATGACCCAGCACTGACGGCATCGGACCTTTGTGAGGTATTGTCGAGCATGATTTGTAAAAGTTGAGGCTACTGGTATAGTATACCTTGTATGCAGGCGAATACCAATGAGTGATATATGGAGCCAAAGTTTGGCCCGTGAAAACCAGGATTCCAGGCTATTCTGCTCAATCACGTAGCATTTTTATTCCTAATTTGGCCTTTTCAGCTTGTGAGACCTCCTATGCAACTCGAACTGGACCGAGTCAGAGGTGTGGGACCCATGTAGGGGTCCCACAGTACACTTTCTGATGGCCGTGGGTGGACTGCAGACCCAATAATGGGTATGAAAGGCTGCAGTTGCTTTCATAAATCACTTTCAGTTGTCTTATGAAAATCTGAGAGGTCTTCTTCGACACTGCTTGAGTTCGAGTTCGACTTTACGCACATTCTACCACCGTACAAGTGTTCTTCAGCATCCCGGTAACATATGCATGTATTCTTTTCCGCTTTATCCGTTGGAAAATGATTTATCACATGAAATGCATTTAGACACATAGTAGTGAATATGCATGCTGATATGACTTGATAAAAAATATTCAACATAGTAAATGTTAGTTTTAAACCATGATAAACATAATGATGAGAAAAAATTTAACTTTTAAAACAGTCAAATTGGCACCTTTTACTGTTATTTCTTATCCTATTTGAGGACAAATGAGTAAAGGTAGAAAAGTAAAATAATCCTGGTAATTAGACTACACTTACAGATTTTTTACTGTGAGGCATTAATGCGTGTAAGATGTATATGAATGTGTGTAGGTGTGCTACTGAATGGCCACCTAGTCATGCCTCTGTGCATGTGGATAGTCCCATTTACAAAGGGGGCTATGGCAAAAAATTTCCAAAATGTAGGCATTGGATAGCCATGCATTTTTAACTCTACTATAGACGTATGTTAAAATAATGTATGCATGCATGTAGTCATAAAATGCATTTTGAAAAGCTCCAAGTAAGAGTTTACCACACCCTTTCTGAGGTGATTTGGAGATTTATTGTCCAGATATTATGGATCCAGATCAGCCGAATAGTTCCTGTAGGACCACTTCTGGTGTACGGAGGAGGGCTTCTGAAGTGCCTCGACCCTGTTCTGTTAGACAGCCTCGTCGTTTGGTGGAGGCGGTGATACGTCCTATCCGGGATGAAGTGTCGGATGTCGAGGACGAGGAGGAGGATGTACCGGTTGAGGTTCCTGCTCCTGCTGTACGTGTTCCCCGTAGGGATTTGCAAGGTATTCAAGTGGCGAACCCAGAGCTTCTGGGTGACTTGAGTCGACATCCTTCAGTCTACCTGCACGCAAACGAGGTATAAAGTTAGATCCTAATCTTCCTTATTTCCTATTGATGAGGAGTAAAGGGTTCTGATGTTGATCTGCATTTGATGTAGGTTCCCGGCTTTACACAGCCTCGAGGGAATTGGTTCAACATCCACTCTATGTGTAAGACCCCGAAATTTTTTAAATAAAAAGGAATTTCCTTTATTTATTATTTTGAAATAGTAAGGGTTGATTTGATTAATGTGGATAGTTAAGGGTTAAATACGCAAATATTTCAAAATAAGCAGTGTGGTTATAAAATATTCATTTTTGTCGGGGAATATTCGTTTTGTCGTGGAATATTAAATCTTTGTCGAAGAATATTCGTTTGGTCGTGGAATATTAAATCTTTGTCGGGAATATTCGTGACGATTCACCATAAACCATGTGTGGGCCCCATAACTGAAAGCGATTGGATGAGGAAAACGACAAAGTTTGGGTGGTTATAAATAACGGCGTAATTATTACCAATTAAGATCATTGGAATACCCGTGGTTAAAAATACGATGTGTCGTGGTTGCACAAAGATGCACACGGTATTGCACAGTATTGTTGAATTATTGATCCTTACGTAAGAAGGCACTACTCAATAATTATTACAGTAGTTACTGTTCAATAGTTCATTTTATTGATTCAATAATTGCTGCGTTGGTATTTTATATTATTCTTTGTTTCAATAATTGTCACACGCACATAAAGATTTCCCATTATCGGATCAATAATTCATATTATTTGAATAATATTATTAGATAACATTATTGGCAATGTCTAGAAAGTTACATGCCTAAGGAGAGGTTTGGTCACCTAATTGCGCTACCAAGAAGGAGAGATCCTTATTGAAAGCCCTCTTTCCCCGAGAAGCTACTGGTTGTTATAATTGTGATTCTGTAATATTATTTGTGAATAATTAATTATTGATTCATATGATAAGGAAATATTTATTTTATATGAATATAAATGATGGATTTATTTATGTGGTTATTAATGAAGGAATTAATGTTGAGGTGTTTTATCAGTATTTTATCGGATTGGAGGTATTAAAAATCAAATCAGGGGTTTTGAGATATATTGCGGGAGTTATAATTTTTAATCCGACCGTTGGATCGTTGTAATTTTTGGATATGTTATACATACATAAGTTGAGTATATGTCCACAAATTTTGAACCGTTAAAAATGAACGAATGATTTGTTGTGAATTTTAAGAGGTGTCGGATTCTAAATTAGGTTTATAAATTGATTTTGGTGGAAAATTCTAGAATTGAGTGGGCCCCACTTGTGGTTGGTGAAGAAATGTGCTGAATTTTATTTCAAATGTGGTGGGTGGCAATAGTAGCGAGTAAAGCCATCAGTGTAGCGTCAAGTCTCCTTCTTTGATGCTAACATTTTCCTATAAATAGAGGGCTATTTAGTTAGAATTGAAAATCACACCGTAAACAAAGTTTTCTCTCTCTCTCTCTATATTATCGAAATTCTTGTGAGTATTTTGAGTATACTTTGAGTATTGTTAGGCGGTGCAATTTTCCTTGAAAGACTATATCCTGTTTCAACTAGAATCTTGTCTTTTTCGAGGTAAGGGATGTTATTTTCTTCTCGGATGATATTATTTCTTCAATATCATTATCTTTGAAATATTGGTTGGAACTTTTTATCAAATTTGGAACTTTTTCATGTCGGGGTTACTATTCATGAGTTCTTATTCACGAGTTACTATTCATGAGTTACTATTCACGAGTACTATTCATGAAGCGTGAAGATGTTTTTTGTGAAATTTCTATCTTTTGGTGTGAGAGTTACTATTCACGTATCTGACTTTATTCACGATACTCTGACTATTCACGAATCTGGCACTATTCAATAGAAAAATGAAAATTTTTCTTTTTCGTCCAAAATATCTATTTTGGATACTAGCTTTCGATTATATCCATGTTTTGATCATTCTTGAATTTTACACCACTATGATTATTATTTTTGAGGTATTTTTGACGTGGATAAAACCAAGTCTGAATCCTTAATCCTTGTCATTTTGTTTCACCGGATTCGTTTCTTTAAAAATATTTTTCATCATCCTCGGTCTTAAATGATGATATTATTGAATATCTTTGGCACAGTGTCTGCATGAATGATTTCTGAAGAATATCTTTGGCTGTAGTGCAAAGATGATCAAGTGTTTAAATGAACATAATGAATCGATGAATATCTTTAGCCTTTAGTGCAAAGATGAACAGTGTTGAGATGAATATGACCGATTGATGAATATCTTTGGCTTTGTAGTGCAAATGAATATTTGATTTGAGATGAATATTGATTGATGTTACAGGGATAAAATATTGATGATGAACTATTAAATTCATAGATTATAGTAGATTTCATTCTCTACGTAACTCTTATGAATTATTATTTCATTCATGAATATTGATCCGAAACTTGTTGTACTATTGTATTCTATCGATTTTTTCTGATTGGAGACTAACGATAATTTGTTGTATATTATCTTAGTCATAACATTCTTTACCTGGGCTAGTTGAGCTCACCCTTTTCCTTGTTGTTCCATTTTTCTTCTCGGGAGGCGAGAATGTAATGAAGTACTAGTCGGGGTATGGAATGAAGGTTCTAGAGAGAGTTGTTTAGTAGTCCTCACCATTATTGTAAAAAATGTATCAATAAATGTGATGAGAATTTATTTGAGTATAAATATTATACTGAAGATAATATTTGTATTTAAACTCACGATTTTATTGTTGTGATAATAAAGTTGTAGTTGTTTCTGTACCATGTATTTGGCGACTCAGAATGGGTTGGATGGAATGGACCTATTTTGGGGTCGTCACACTATGTATCAGGCTTTGCATGATGACTATAGAGCAATTGTACATGGCTGGGGATTCGGGATGTTCTTTTCGATTCTTCCCCGTCGTTGTCCCTGGGGTTTCACCAGACTCAGTCACTCCATTTGTTGGATTATGAGGTGATGATGACGCCGATGGATTGGTGGTTTATCACATGTATAGAGTTTGGAGAGGATCCAGTGCCTTGTACGGCGGATATTACCCCTACAGCCATCAGATCCTTGTTGGGAGTTTCGGCGGAGGTGCTTAAGGGCAGGACTATACGTACAGGTCCTCTGAGTGTAGATGCTATGAGCGGGATGTTGAGTGAGCCCATACCCGATGATGTGAGAGTCAGGGATCACATTCTTCTGCGATTGTTCCTGATGATCATTAGGGGCTACTTCATAGCAGATAACTCTTCTACAGTGTCCTTCGCTTTGTTCAGCGCCACTCGACACGTGGACCGTATAGGAGACTATGATTGGGGTTCCTACAACTTCGCCTACTTCCTCAGGGGAATGCGCATGTAATCGCAGGGCTTGACCGAGGCTTGGTTAGGATTCTACCCGTTTCTGTTGGTGAGTATTTCTCTTGTCTTTACCCATATATAGGTTAAGAGTGTTGACTGACTGCAGATGTTTGCCTTTATGTTGGCAGTTTTGGGCCTATGAGAGGCTTCTATGTCTACGTCCTGTGAGTGTGTTAGGTTTAGACACCTATCCACGAGGACGGAGATGGCATCATTCCATACTGGCGGAGGTCCCACTAGTACAAACTAGTAAATAGACAACACTTAAACCATAAAAAACGTTGTGGTATTTTTTTCCACAACGCTTTTTAACAAAACGTTGTAGATATATATGAAAAAACTTTATCTATTTAAAAAGGGCATTTTTTGATTTTAATTAGATAACATTTTTTTTTAAAAACGTTATGTATCTAAAAAACATAGAGCTAAAAAAAATGCTAAAGTGAATTTGAAATTAAAATAAAACGCCACCACTATCTTTTAGCCCAAAACCCTAGCCTCTCTTCTCTCTCACTCCCAAATCCGTCCTAATCTCGTCAACCAGTTCAAAGGGAAGAAGGATCGATAGTGGCTCCCAAGCCTAACCGTCATTCGAATCGGCTTCGCCAGAGATTGGGTACCGATTTTGGGGTTTCTTCTCAGAGCATGAAACATAGAGGGAAAACATCAAAGGGTAAAACCCTTACCTCTATGAGTATTCTTGAATCAAATCCTTCGATTCCTAAATCCCTTCTTAATGGTCTTCTGGTGGCTACTAAAAAGTTTAGTTTGGGCCCTCCACAGGTGCGGAAGCTGTTGGATGAAGATCGATCACTTGTTCACGCCAAGGATGCGCCCCAAGCCATCGACGTTCAGGCGGCCGTCATGTGGGGGGTCGTTGTCGGCACGACTTCCCTCTGGACCTCATTTCTCACTTCTACAACCAGGCCCAAACTATAGCTTTGGTCTTGTGCCACCAGTTGCGGGGCCCCATGCTGTGCAACTTGAAGGACTTGAGCTTCAGGTATTGGATATATTTTTCTTTTAAAATTTTTAATTATGTACGTGGCTGTCATTTTCTTTTTGCTTTTAGTTATGCAGCTTTTAACTTGTAAAATAAATAAGTATATTTATGAATCTTTTACATCTTCTTATTTGGTCTATTTAATTATTTATAAACTGCCTTGCATTTTTGAATGTGGCCTTAAATTTTTTGATATGTAAAGCTAACCCTGATGAATCATTGAAATTGAAATGTGATGCTTAATATTTGACATGTGAAGGAAATTATATTTTGATATTCTCGGAGCCATCTTAACCACCCTAAGCAAAATAAAAACGTCATTTGCTCAGGATGAGTGAATAGTGTGGGTCAATTCTGTTGAGATTTGTGGTCTGGATCATATGAAGCTTGTGTTTCTTGAATTGTTGACATTTGATAGTATAGAGTGATGACAATATCATTTGTTTGGGGTTTACCACTTTGTTCACTTACCCTACTCTCATTTATCTCTAGATGATTGGTGCATGGTAGCCTTAATTAGCAATTGAAAACTAGAGTTTTGTTGGAACACGTAATTGATTACCTATTATGATAAGCTTATCTGATTGAAATAAATAATCTGATGTTGGAACACGTAATTGATTACTATTATGATAAGCCTTAATAGTTTTTTTTATTTTGCAATCTCTTAACTAATTTTTGTTGGTTTCTGATAAAGCTTTACTATAGTTGAACTTTTATCTTTAGCGTGTATCTACATTGCTTTATGTAAGTTGTTGTTAATTGATTGGTAGGAAACTTGAAGTTGGAATCTTGGAGCTTCTGAAATAAGCCCAGTTTGAGCACCAACTACAGGCTAGTCATGAACTTCCATTTGCACTGAGAATCACCTTGTTCTTTGGGATCTTCGCTCTCTTGGGTTGACTGGTATAAAGATCATGTTCACATATTTTCTTGGAAATATGATGTTAATTAGTACACTTATTTTCATTTTCCAATCTTATTCATTCGTTGCTGTTATTACAGGCAACAAGGCTGAGAAGCATTGTGATCTTTGTGATAATGGCTCAATCCTCCTCCCAAATTTCATTATTTAAGTTTTTGCATTATAGGAGATGTATATTCTGTCTATTTTTTTCATTGTCTAATTCCTACTTACTTTTCTTGAAATTGAACCAATACAATTATCATATAACATTTTTTTACTTGCTTTTAATAACAGGTAACATCCCCACCCCCCCCCCCCCCCCCCCCCAAACCACAACTTATATGCATACTTATATCTTATGCTGAGGCATTTCCCTTAATTTTGCAATATGAAATTTAGTTGTAAGCTTACATTGATCTCTGAAGAGCTAAAAGTATGAAGATGAAATTGGCCAAATAGTTATTGTATTATTGGTTATTGGCTGCTTCTTATGTATCATCTCCTCACCATAAGAAGATTGTTTTACTTGATAATTTTGCGCTTGACTTGTAGATTGACCACTCAAGGTTGGCTAAGAAGCCTTCATGTAATATCAGAAAGAATCAGACCACTTTTGCTATTAAAGGTATGAACACTGACCTTTTTGGCCAACATGTCATGGGTATGCAATCAAAGACAAGCACAAAGTGGAGTTTCAAGGGAGGATCAAGAGCTATTAGTGGACCAACCATTCAAAGAGTTATTCTTTACAGAAAAAGGTCCAGTGTGTTTGCTTCATGTAATTCCCTTTTCAAGTATTCTGTTTCTAGTCATTTATCTTTAATTGACCATGCATACGTATTATACCTTCACCTGCACTATGCTTATCATGCATATAAAACATGCTTACCTTTTGCTTTCCTGTTTTCAGGATCCAAATCCAAATAATTTGGTTTCCAGCACAACCTTTTATTCAGAAAGTACACGACCCATGCTATGCTTGGTAAGAGCATATTTTTCCTTTTTATAACTAGTATTCATAGGCAAACACTTGGGACTGAAATTTTGTACCGCTTTCTGACTAAAGTTTACTTCTACTCTTTGTGGGACGCTCGATTAATTTGATGAGCATTATTTCACAAAGTAAAGTTACTTTTATGGCTTCGTGTTTCCTCGAGCTTTTTCATAACTTTGTCAAGCTTTTAAAGAAAATAGAAGCTCGACTTGGGCTCGTTTCCATTATGGGTCAATCTTAGTTGAGCCTCTAACCACGTAAATCACAAAGCAAGCTGCAGTGTGTTTTGGTTGGTTTCATTTTCATGAACTGATCTACAATGCCCTAAATTTGTAGCGCCAAATTCAATAATAAGAAGCTTTAGTATGCTCGGATTATCCTATTTATATTAGGAGTCCATCTACCAGCCTGTAACTTAAATGTCCAGATCAAGTACTTGGGCTCATTTAAAGCCCCGCAGGTGTAGAAGCTCATTCATGAAAACAATAGTCTAGATTGTGAAGTTATCAAGTCCATTATCTATGATATACTTTAGAAGGTTTCTGTCTGATAATTCCCCTTTTTATTCTATATTTTCTTAATTTCTTTTGGTGGGTCAAATACAGGTAATAATTGAAACAAATCCAACAGACGTAAGCGTAGCTCACATGATAATGCTTTCTCGGGGGACCTCCGCACTAACATACTGAGTATGTATACTTCATCCAAATTTATACGAATAGCTTTTGTTATAACTTGGTAGATCATCCGACTATGTATGTCCACAAAGTTAAAGGAGTTTATCAAGGAACAAATAATTAGCATTCCTACATCTTCTCGTGCACCTCCACCATTGCCTCAACAAGCTCCGCTTGACAAGTTCATCGATAGCTCCCTCGGATCCTGGGGGCTATGCTTGCGGGTTTACTTTGACTTACATGAGGTATTTATTAAAGATTTATGCAAAGACACACTTGTAAAAACTTGTTATACAACCGGGCATCCATCTATTCCTCGAGTCAAAAGGTGGGAAAGGAAAGATACAACGAAAAATTTGGTCATGGATTACGGTGAGCTTGTATGTGATCGGCTTGTTAGCATTAGCTATAGATTTCTTAGGGTTGGTTGGATGAAGATTTGAATTATTATTTTTCTGAACAACCACATTGTGCCTTAGATAGTCAGGTGTCGTTTTACCTCTAGTTTTGCTCTTTTCTTTTGTTTATAGCAAGGTTTCACGGAATTGGTTTCTGTAATATGCATAGGTTATGAACAGTGAAGGAAAGTGATTGAGAGAGCATTTGTTTGTTAGTCTACATTTTTAAACATGTGGTTCTTATGGAAAATAAATTGTGAATAGGGATGTATTATTGGGATGTATTTTGAATGGTATTATTGGGATGTATTTTGAATGGTTGATACATTTTGACTTTAAATTTAAATGAGAATTTAGACCATTTAGCTATATATTATGGCATTAGCAGATTGCAGGTGCACTGGTAATATAGGTGAACCCCAATTTTTTTTTTTTTTTTTTCCTAATTCAATCTATAACATTTTAAAAACGTTGTGTAAATGTGCCTAAACGTTGTCTAATATATTAAACTACAACATTTTAAGCTAGAAAATGTTGTGGAATCATACCTTCCAAAAACTTGTTGGGTAAAATCTAGTTACGCACAACACGCAAGTATACGTGGTCAACAAGTAATACAGTGAAAGTAGAGTATCATTCCCACGAGGAATTATTAATATAAATTACCAACTATTAACTCTTAACCAAACTAATTTTATTTAAACAATCAATTTAATGTTATAAAGTAAATTACTTAATTAAACTAATTCTAATTACCACTAATTACAAATCAGGTTATGGAGATTTAAGATCACAACTTCACTTATTGCTTTATTTAAGTTAACACACTTCTCATCAATTATTTTCTATTCTGAATTGTTAATCAAAAACACTAAAGCAGATAAAACCACCTCTCGATGCATAATACCCATACTTACTTAAATCCACAATTGATAGAATTAAGCAAGACACCCTAATTAACTAATCCACTATATCTTTATGTGAATTACAATTAAAAAGGATTTAAAGCACAAGTTCTCTATAAGATTACATATAGCATAAAGGCATATCTCTATACTAAACACGAATCATGAATTCAGTCTATGCAGAAATCACAAACACATGTTATCATGATCAGATCTAAATCTATACTTCATTTCTCGAGTTCATATAGATTATTACGGTAATTGATGGCCAATCAATTAAACAATTAAGTCCAAATCACAATAGACAATTCTCACAATAGAACATAATAATTGATAGCGAAGCATATTAAAATAAACTACACAATAAGATCCATTGTAATCTCAAACAAAGAATTAGTTCATTGAATTAAAACTAAGAATCCACACTTGAATAAATATTAAAAGACAAAACTAAGATTAGGGTAAAGAATAAATATGTTGTCAGCAAATCTCCATCCTCCTCAAGCTCCTGTTCTTGATCTTCAATGGTCTCCAAGTTACTTCAATCTCCAAATCTATAAGAACTAGGGTTTTTCCCAATCTACTCTAATCTAATCTAATGGAATTATTCTTCTCTTTACTAGCCTCTAATCCTTGTAATTCTCCTCCTTTAATATGTCTCTTTATATATCTTTAAATCCTCTTGGAAGTCCTTGAGTCGATCATCTCGAACCAATCCTTATCGGACTCAAATTCTGACAAAATCTACTCTTTCTGCGCATACCCAAGCCCCAGCTTGCTTGTTACCTTGCAAATAGCAAGCCTCGGCTTGCTATGCTACTGATTTAGAACTCAGGACCCCAAGCCCCGGCTTGGGTACAAGTTGTTAGTTATTTTTCTGTTGCAGTATCCTCTGGTAAAATGGCAATAACCTTTGATCTGGGAGGAGTTACGGGTCCTGCCACCTATCAAATTGAAGCTATTGACGATCTCTACAACTTTCATTCTTTGAGAATTGAGAAATAACGAATGGATGAAGGTCGAAATTGGACTGGAAGTGACTGCTATGCAAAATGGCCACCCAAAATAGTGAAGTTCAACGTCGGTTGGTATAAATGTCATAAATCTTGCATCCGAACTCCGATTGGAATGATTCAAGATGTTCCGGAAAGCTAAGCAGAAGCTCTACAATATAGTCCAAGTTCCAAGCCAAGAACATGAAATGAACATGAAAGTCCAAACGATGTCCGAAATTGCTTTTCCTGGCGTTTTCATACCAATAGTCGCTCACATAGCTCCCAACCATATAATCTACAAAATTAACACAAAAATATGAAAAGTAACTAAGAAATATGAGATTCAACAAATAATTCAAGTAATAGATACCGGATAAGTAGGTATAAAACCTACTTATCAACAATGTTTTCAAGAATCTACTAATTTATGGAAAATAAATCAACAACGTTTTTTTCTTAAAAAATGTTGTAGAATGTGTCTAACTAAAATGTTTTAAAAATGTTGTATAAGGGTGTCAAATAGATGACACCCTTAACCACAACGTTTTTCTGACAAAAACCACAATATTTTTTACGCGTTATTTATTTACTGTTTTGTAGTAGTGTCCCTGTTGCTGAGGGTTTCACTCATTGCCTCCTACAGCTGGAGTTGTTGACAACGGATGCCATCACGTGGGTTCCCTACTCTGGGGAGCATTTGAGCATTGGATTTGAGAATGGGTACCCGACTGGTGTCGAGCACATAATTTTCACCCGTAGGATTCCTCTCTTCACATATGAAGGATGGGAGCTCTACTTAGGAGAGTGTGCTATCAGGAGCACTACAGGAGAGATTCACATTCCGATCTTGCCTCCTGCCAGGCGTTATTAGTCTGTTTTGCAGTCACCTATTATTGATATCCCATTGTTGGGGATTGACGGTTTCACATTATCAGAGGGTCCCTGCACTCAGGAGATGTTCTAGCATTGGTGGTTCCCTCGCACCATTGGGAGCCTGCACCACGCCACTCAATTCATGGGGATATGGTTCCGTGATCCGTGATGATAACAGATTGGCTAGCTTTGTGTCGTAGATCCGACTCGTGTGACCTGATTGATAATTTAACCCGGCAATGATCGGGCACATTTCTTTATCCGGCACTTGGCGTAGATCCTTCAGAGGTATACACTTTTGATCCTTCCAGCTCTGGCTACCGCCCCTCAGTGACCCATATGGCTTCACGGTGCAGATCCTCCTCAGATAGGCTGACATCTCTCAGAGATAGAGATCGAGTGACTCGGGAGGAGTTACATCGGTGGATGCGAGATTGACGATGTAGACATCGATACCATTGACTTCTTCTGATGTATATTCTCGTTATCTCTTTTGATAGGCCTCTGTTAGACATTGGGTAGCTTCTCCCCATTCTCGCTATATCTTTTGATAGGCCTCTGTTAGTTGTAGGGCAGTTTTGCCCCATTCCCCTGTATTTTAGCTGTATAGAGATGTATTAGATGATGATATACTTAGGAATGTATGTACAATTTTCTATTCCCTATATCATATTTCCATCTATTATATCATGCATGTTATTATGTTATGCATATATATGTATGTCCAGAGATATTCAGCATTGACCCCTGGATGGTCTTATGACACGGCCCGTACAGATGTCTTCTTTGACAATTAGCCGTATTGATCATATTCCACCATTTTTGGTGGCATCGGGTATGCGATCGTGGTATGATAGCATGTCACCATCAGACAGGGTGACTGTAGATCATTTGTTGCAGCATACTATGACCCTTTTGATGTTTTAGGTTCCCACAGGATTCGTGGAGGGCATGCTGGAGCACTGGGTATCGGAGAGGCAGGTTTTCCAATTTGGGACCCAGGAGTTGACTCCTACTCTGGAGGAGTATGCACGTTTGATGATGCTGCCACTGGACAGACCTTGCGTGCATATGGCTACTAGAGACATGAGTAGGCAGTTCATGACCCTTACTGGCATGAGGCGTAGAGTGGTGCAGGATGAGATCACATCTGGCCACGTTATATCCCAGCATTTTCTGTTTAACAGATTTGGCTCAGAGGATTTCACCACACCGGAGGATCATTGGCATTTGGCCAGAGTAGATGTACTGCTATTGTGCGTACTATCATATGTCTACATGATATGATACATGGATGAGTTGGACATTGGCATCATTATGGCAGTGAGAGCTCTCAGGGAGGATTACACCATCATACCGATGATCATCGCAGAGACTCTGAGGTCAGCTACATACTGCTGCACTTATCTGGCATAGGTGTTTACAAGCAGCTCGGTTATGCTGTATATGTGGTTTATGTCACACTTGAGACCGATTTGCACTTTTAGATGGCATGGATATTGTTTCACCCATGATATAGACATGTCATAATCCTTTCAGCATGCGGAGTGTACAGATGCTGCATCTTGGTCACCTTTCCTGGCAGGGATTGGAGATCTGTTCGCTATACTGCCGTGTACAGGGCTTAGTTCACTGTTGACGTCGTGATTTTTGAGTGTCCCTTTTCGTTACTTGTTCTTTGGTGTTCTCATGTTAATGTGAGAATTGTTTAAAAAAATAAGTAAAAAAGGTCCAACATGTATAATGTCGACGATTTGACTTTAAGAGTTGCCAGTTGGTGTATTTAACTGGTTGCACCAATGCAACTGAAAAGGTTTGCACATTGACCTAGTGTTTTGACACTGCTAGATGGGTCTATGAAACCGAGATTCATTTTGGGTCCGGGGGCTTGATTATGCGGAGGAAAGGTGTTAGGCACCTCCCGACATCTGTGTTACCACAGTGACCGCCACTTTTCAAAGAAATTGTTATATGAATGTGTGTGTTTGTGTGTGTGTGGATCAATGTGCAATTATTTGAAAGTAGTGTGAGGCCTCGTTCGCACCTATATACACAAGGTTTGAATTTTATAGAAAAATTCAGTTTTAACCAAGATATAGCAATGACATTTTATAAAAGAGGTTTTTCAAACCCTGTGCTCAATAGGAATTGAGACATTTTCATACTTCCATTTTATTATTAAATGTTCGGCTTGTTTGCTTTTATTTTCGAGATGCAAAGCATTCTCAAGAAAATAATATACAGAAGTACCGAGCTCCTCATGGGCATGATAGCCATCCAAGGAAATTCAGACACTATAAAATAATGTACATGTTGCTTACAGCTGAAAAATGTCCATCATGGGAACCGAATCTAGATTCAGTAGACTGAACCTGTGATCACATGATTCCTAGGCTCATATGATACTACAATTTGTATGGAAAGCAGTGAGCAGTTATATATATATATATATATATATATATATATATAAGCTATAAATATATATATAAACATGATCAACCGCCACGAAGTAAACTTCAGGCGGGACAAAATGTAAATAAAGCTGTAAAAGCGATCAACTACCACGAAGTAAACTCCAGGCAGGACGGAATGTAAATAAAGTTGTAAAAGGCCACAAAATAAACTTCAGGCCTGACAGAAATGTAAATATATATATATATATATATATATATATATATAGATATATATATAAGTAGTAAACGCACTGGATGTGAATCCAGGCTCATCGGATATGTTCGACAGCAATTATATATATGTATATATATAAGAGATTAAATGCACTGGATGTAAATCCAGGCTCATCAGATATGTCTGACAATAGTTATATATATATATATATATAAGCAATTAAACGCACCAGATATAAAATCCAAGCTCATCAGACAGAGTCTGACCACAGTTCATATATATAAGTATATATATATAAATATAAGCAATTAAACGCTCCAGACCGAAGTCTAGGCTCAATCGAGGCATAACTCAATAATGTCAGTCCATATATGAAATATATGCATATATATATAAGTGTATATATATATATACAAACAGAAATGAAAACATATGACACCCCCAAATCCGGTACTTCCATTCCACAGGATTTGGTGTTCACTGTACAAACATCATCTATCTATCTACCCATAAATAAATGCAACCAAGCAATAGATAGAAATAAATAATAAAATCTCTCCCCTTAGGGGGGTTACATCAACAACATAATAAATAAATCCCAGGTTACTCTAACCTTAAATCATCTGTGCGGAAACATAAACAAACAAGTCTTAAGTAACATCAAGTCTAACTATCATTACATAATCACATAAATAAATAGTCTTCATTATTTGTTAAGCTTGCCCTTGCCCTTATTAGTGGAAGGTTCGTCTCGCTTTTTTTCGTTTAATCGCAATGTTATTATTATGCAAGAGTGAGCATGATTGCCCACAAGTATAACAATATAACAATGAATAATAACGTGCGAAAGAAATAATAACTTCTGATATAAAGCTCAACTTTTGAATCAAGAATGAATAACAAGAATCAAAAGAAATTCGAGGGTCATAAGACTTGAACTATGTCCCAGGTTGTCAAGTGTTTTACTTGAAACCTTTAACAAATATAAGACTATGGACTCTTCTTCTCGTGATTTAGGGGATCAAATTTAGTACCATACATCGCACAATAATATCTTAACGCTAAAAGCGTAAATAATCCCCTATATAGGGTTGTTCATCTCATTTGACATTCGAGTCCGCACTAAAGGAAGTTTGGTTTGATAATTCATCAAGGGTTTCAAATTTAGAACGCTTTATCAACTATGGACTAGTCGAATCAATAAGGGTTCGCTAGTCTAACAAGGTTTAATAAAGAAATGAATATTTAACTTGAATAACATCTCAAAAGGTATACAATAGAATAATTATCAGATAACAACATCATGCTTCAAGATTAATAAACTTTAATATACAAGATGTGCTTGATCAATAATAATGAGAACTTGCTCAATATCGAAAGATGAATTAATCAACTTATATAACGATAACAAGTAGGGTTAGGAAACTTGCTCAACGAAAGTTTAGAGTAAGAAACTTGCTCAACGTAAATGTAGAGTTAGAAAACTTGCTCAATGTAAAAAGATAAGGTTTAGAAACTTGCCTCGTATGTAGATTACACGTTAATAAAACTCGCTTCTTTGATTTAAATCCTACATATCATTCATGTTCACAACACCAATCAATTATCACGTAATAAACATCACAAGTTTATTCTTTGTCTAACTCGAGTTCATGACTATACTTAGTCAATTACTACACTTATTGTCAAAAATTTAAGACTTCACAAACAATAAGGTAACTATGCATTTGATCATTCAATTCACACGTAATTGTGTTATGGACATGTTAAGAATTTATTTTAACATCTCATTATAGGTCTAACAAGTCTTTATAATCATTAGACTAAGTTGCTATCACATTTCCATACTTGTACACTTTTTAAAAACTCATTTCTAATTATTCGCTAAGTGGCGTTATGCACGCCACTTTTATACTACGCTTGGCTCAAGCTGCGACTTTGGTAAGTGTCTGGTCATGCACATGCAGTGCGCATGAATCAAATCTTAGGCTTCGAGTTGGCCATGACGACACTCCAGATTCTCAATTTTCAGTTCATGAATAACATGAATTCAAATAAATAAACTCTACGTGATCATTAATTTCACCAATTTAAACATACCCACATGCTAGAATTTATACATAACCATTACCCAACATATATAGAGTGATTTTAACACATTAAAACACATAATCATAGAATTAGAGCATGCAAATTGTAATCGTTTTGATGTTCTTGAAGTTCTTGAACAAAAACATGGATTTTAATGCTACTTGGATTCGTTATAAAGCCAAATCCAACCATTCAAGTTTCATTTTGTTCATTTTAACATGCATAATCATATCAATGTGTGAATTTTAAAATAAATTATATTTGACATATAAAATCACGATAAGGCTATATGGCCATATCACATACTCAGAATCGTGATAATCGTAAAATTTCATGAAATCGATGATATGGAATTATGCAATATATATATAAATAAAATATGCCACTACTCAATTATTATTACATATATTCTTATAACAACTTTCCAATTTGCAGAGATTCACAGAAGACTTTAAGCCATATTCATCAAACTTAAAAGACGTAAAAATAAGAATTTGGGTTGAAGGGAATTACCCAAGCGTAGATTAGTAGGATTGAAACCTTTCCCAATTTCTTCTTAACTCTCACAATCTTTTAACAATCTCTGAACTTTCAAACTCTCTCTCTCTCTCTCTTTCTCCTCTCTGTTTTTGTCAGGCTTAGAAAAATAATAAGAAAAGAGAAGATGTCTGATAATAAAGGAGAAAAACTGATGTAGTAGAGGTCAGTTAACCCCCATCATGGGTAACTTCCCCCAACTCCCACCAAGGCCATGTTTGGCTAGTTAGAATAGGTTTTAAAAATTATTTGATTTAATAAAACTTTATCATATAGTTTAAATAATGTCACACTCCTTTATAAAATAAATCAACATCTTATTTAATTTAATTTAAATAAAATATAATGATTTCTCAATAATGCACATAGTCACATAATTAAATTTTCTCATTTAATAATAATATCAATTATTAAATCTCTAATTAATAATTAAATTAATTAAAATAACAAAGGCTTATTAAATATTTCTTTTAATTCAATAAGCTCACATAAATACATACATCGAATAATAAATTTCTCCACTTCAATTTAATAAATATAACACATATAATTAAATTAATCTATCACAAATTCATCAATTAATTAATTAATCTAATAATTAATTCATCAAAAATATTTATTTAATCCAATAAATATTTAAATTAAATTACAAAATCTCTTGGTTGTCACATCTTTCCCTCTTAAAAGGATTCTCATCCTCGTAATCACAACTTAATAATTCGTCCTGCTACATTCTCCCCTTTATAAAGATTTTGTCCCCTCGTAATCGCTTATAACAATCTAAGTAAACAAATGAGGAAAATTTTTCATCATATTCTCTTCAAGTTCCCACGTAGCTTCTTCAAATATGTGTTCCTCCAAATTACCTTAATGTAAGGTATTACTTTATTTCTTAGAACTTGTTCTTTTTCATTACGACAATTTGAATAGAATTTCTTCGTAAGACAAGTCTTTGTCAAAATGTAGGGGTTCATATTCAATCACGTGCTTGTAATCGTGTTTGTAGGGTCGTGAGGATCGAGACATGGAAAACGCTTGTGGACATTCTCTGTAGATGGAGGTAAGGCTACCTCATAACAAACTTCTCCTACCCTTCTCAGAACTTCAAAGGGTCTGATGAATCTTGGGCTCAATTTTCCTTTCTTTCCGAACCTAATCTTTCTCTTCCAAGGAGAGACCTTTAAGAACACATAACTACCCTTTCAAATTCAACATTCTTACGCGGTGTGGATCGGCGTATTTCTTCCGTCTGCATTTGAGTCACTATCAATCTTCTCAATCACCTTGACTATCTCTGCTGTTTGTTATACCAATTCTAGGCCTAGTAGTTGTCTTTTGCCAACTTCATCCCAATATAGTGGAGTTCTGCACTTTCTGCCGTATAACGCTTTATAGGGTGGCATTCCAATACTAACGTGGTAACTCGTTGTTGTAACCAACTCTACAAGCGGTAAATGGTCATCCCAATTTCCTTTAAAGTCCATTATACAAGCTTTCTAACATATCTTCCAATGTCCGAATTGTTCTTTCACTCTGCCCATCTCGTCTGAGGGTGATATGTCGTACTCATTCGCAAATCGTGTACCCATGCATTCCTGTAGATGTTTCGTAAGTTCGACATAAAACGCGAATCTCTATCGAAAAATAATTGACACCGAACTCCGTGCCTCAAACAATCTCTTTCACATATAACCTTGCTAACCGATCTAAGTTGAATCTAATTTTGATCGAAGAAGAAGTGTGGATTTTCATCAATCGGTCAACAATAACCCATACCTGCGTCAGTAGCCTTTCCGAGTCAGCTTCAGAGGCCAACCACGAAATCCATCTTAATATGTTCTCATTTCCATTCTGAAATCTCTAAAGGTTGTAGCAACCCACTCGGCCTCTCGATGTTCTCTTTCACTTTCGACATGTCGCATTTGGCAACACATTCTCGCAACCTCTCTTTTAAATTTGGCCACCAAAAGTGTTGTCAAGATCTTGGTACATCTTGGTGCTACCAGTGGTGAATCGAATATCTTGAGTTGTGAGCTTCACTTAAAATTTCTTCCTTAATCTCTGCATCAAGGCACCCAAATTCTCGCTCTCAAATCTTAGTAGTCCCTCACCGTCTATTTTGAATCTAGGTTCACCTTCAGATATCTTCTTCTTCACTTTCTCACATTCTTCATCCTCAAGTTGAGCCTCTTTAACTTTATCCAAGAAGTTGTACTCACCAGATCCGAAATAGCTTCTCGTCAATTTCCATAGGATACTTCACTTCCAATTCCAAATTTTTCCATAGCTAAAATTAGCTCCTCCCGAGCGGTCAACATCATCAATTTCTCCCAACCTTTTCTACTTAGGGGCGCCACCACCACATTTGCCTTTACCCGATGGTATAGAATCTCACAATCGTAGTCCTTAATTAACTCCAACCACCTTCTTTGACGATATTTCAAGTCTTTTTGTGTAAAAATATATTTCGCACTCTTATGATCTCAGATATATTTCACACTTCTCCCCATAGAGATAGTGCCTCCAAATTTTCAAAGCAAAACCTACCGCAGCCTAACTCCAAGTCGTGGGTCTGATACCCTTCTCATCATAATCTTTTAGTTATCATGACGCTGACACGCATAATGACTCTCCCCATTTTGCATAAGCACACGCCCAAGTCCTTTATGCGATGCATCACTATAAACCACAAAATTTCTTGTATCATCCGAAAGAGATAACACAAAATGAACTTAACCTCTTCTTTAATTCTTGAAAACTTTCCTCACACTTCTCCGCCCAAACAAATTTCACCGATTTCCTAGTCAAATTCACAACAGAGTTGCCATCTTGAAAAATCCTCAATAAATCTTCTCGTAATAACCCGCCAATCCAAGAAAACTTCTTACTCCGATGGCGCCTTCTACCGATCCCAATTAATCACAAATTCGACTTTGAGAGGATCCACCAAAAATTCCGCTCTATCAATCACATGTCCAAGAAATTGTACTCTTTCAATCCGTAATTCACATTTCAAAAACTTAGCATACAACTTCTCTTCTCAATGTCTCTAATGTCAACCTCAAATGCTCTTCGTGTTCTTCCTTGGTTTTTTTAATATACCAAAATGTCATCTATAAATACTACTACGAATTTGTCTAAAAACAGCTTGAACACTCCATTCATTAAGCCCATAAATGCTGCAGGAGCATTCATTAGACCAAATGACATTACCAGAAATTTGTAGTGATCGTATCATGTTCTAAATGCTGTCTTCAGTACATCCTCTGGTCTCACCTTCAGTTGATGATAACCACTTCTCAAATCTATCTTTGAAAAATATCTTGCTCCTTTTAACTGATCGAACAAGTCATCGATTCGCGGTAATGGATACCTATTCTTAATCGTGACCTTATTCAGTTCTCTGTAGTCTATGCAGAGTCGCATTGTTCCATCATTCTTCTTCACAAATAAAATCGGCGCTCCCCAAGGTGATACGCTTGGTTGAATATACTTTTTGTCCAGTAATTCTTGTAGTTGGACCATCAGTTCTTTCATCTCTATTGGTGCCATTCGGTACGGTGCCTTCGATATTAGGGCCGTTCCTAGAGCCAAATCGATAACGAATTCAACTGCTCTATCTGGAGGAAGTCCCGACAAATCATCCGGAAATACGTCTGCAAAATCTCTCACTACTGGAATTTCATCAAATTTTGGATTCTCTTTACGACTATCGACTATGTAAGCTAGATATCCTACACAGCCTTGTCTTAACAATCTCCCGCCTCGCATCATCGCCGATAACTCGCTTGTTTAAAGCTACTTGCTACCATAAAACACAACCTTTGGACGAGTCATAAGGTTAATACGCTTCTTCCGGCAAATAATTATCACCCCCATAATTGGATAACCAATCCATACCCAAAATAACATCAAATTCTCCAAGTTGAATAGGATAAGATCTACGTTCATGATATTACCCTTAATATCTACTCTACGCTTCTTGTGCATATACTTAATAGGATAATTTCTCTATTCGCAATTTCTATGTTCATGGGGTATTCTAACTCGTCCTTAAGCAATTCTAAGTTCTTAGCGGTCATCTGATATAAATGAGCAAGTAGCACCAATCAAATAACACATAAGCATTAACTTTATTGATCGGAATGATACCTGACACCACATCGCGAGATCTGCATCTGCATCTCCCAGACCGCCATGTTGAACGCTCTGGTCAGCTTGGTTGATTAGTTGCGATTGGTCCCAAGAATGGTCAGAGTGCTTCCACCAAGATTTTCTCTATTTCCTCCCTTGAACTCGTCCCTTCCGATCCCTTCTTAGGACAATCTCTTGCAAGATGGTCCCTTGATCCACATGTGAAGCAGGCACCCTTCTTTGGGTTTGGACAGTTTGGTTCTATGTGGCCTTCCTGACCACAATTGTAACACACTCGTTTTCCTTTTAAGCAAACTCCCAAATGAGTTTTTCCGCAGGTTGGGCACGGTTCAATCTTCTTCTTCTGCCCTCCCTATTGACTTCCAACCGACGAATTTTCAGACCACTTCCTCTTCAGATTGTGATTACCCCTAGTGCTACTCCCACCACTCTGTTATTACCTTCCTTCTCACTCTTCTTCTTCTTCTTCGCCTCTGATTATACTTTGTTATCGCATCACTTCCACCTCAAAGAAGTATGGCCTTCTCTAACACTCCAAAGAAAAAGTGTTCAATTGAAACATCGACACTTTGCTATACAACCGAGCTTCACCCCTCGCTCAAATCGCTCTTGCCTTCCTCTCATCATCGGTGTGCACTTGGTATGTGGCGAACCTAGCCAACTCATTAAACCTTGCCGCGTAATCAGCTACTGACATACTTCCCTGCTTCAACTCTAAAAACTGGAATTCCATCTGATTTTGTGAACTTGTCGGAAAGTACATCTCGAAGAACATCTCTTTGAATCTTTCCCAGGATATTACTCCTTCACCTCCTCTCACTTTGTTTTCATGCCACCAATAGTCGGGCTTCTACTTCAAAGATAAACGTCAGATACGCAGCTTTCCGATCTTCCTTTACCCTAGCAACATCGAACACCTTCTCCATCTCCATTACCTGTGTCTCGAGCTTCATTGGGTTTATGGAACCTTTAAACTCAAGCGGTCCCACCGCCTTTAAGTCCTTAAACGAGGTATTTGGTGGAGCTTGTGGTTGATTATTAAGTGCTCCAAATTAAAAGGTTCACCAATTCTCGAACCGAAAGTTAGCGTTGGCGTCATTGTTATTGTTTGTTGACCCTTCCTGGGCTTGCTGACGATTTTGTCTTCTTCTAGGTGGCATATTTCTGTTAAGAATATACGCTTATTAGGTCTTTACTCAATCTCTAAAACATTTAAGACTTAACTAAACATTTAATGATAACTCATTTAACACCTTACTTCAAATAAACTTTGACATTTCATTTAATTCAAAAGTCTTTAACATCAAAAGATATCATCATTGCTATTTACATCCACTATCCCGAGATAAAGAATCTACAGATTTTAAAAATATCACAATATTCCTTTATTTATGAACATATCTAATTTACATCATTAACTATCAAATAGTTTTCACATATTTACACTAATACTATCACCGTTCTGTAGGCTACTGGATGGCCTTGCTACATTCCTCCTCCACGATGCGCACATCGCTCGCGATCTAACATATATGATGGTAGATCCTCAAACCGGATTGATACTTCCTAACTCGATCTTGGACCGCATCCATCAGATTTTGTAGTGTAGAGTATGTCTCCTCAAGTTTAGCCTTCTTCACACGATCATCATCTTCGCAGATCGATCAAGACGGCGTGACTCTCGTGACTCCACCCACCTCTCGCTATGGCAAGCCTCTCTCGAGCTCTCTTTCAGATCCTTTTTAACTTTTCTATTTCATGACTTATCCTCGGTTTGACCCTTCTCGTGAACCAGATCCCACTCCACGCTTCCTAAACGTGTGTGAAGAGTCACAAACTCTCTATCCTCCTCTTCAATAGTAATCACTCGACTAACTAACCGCTTCAACAGATCCCGAACAAAGATCCTCGCAACTCTCACGCTATGAATATAGAGTGCATCATACATCTCGCATCAATGGAGTTCTGGGAACTCCTCTTCTTCCTCTTCCTCGGGATCCTCCTCTCGATCGGCCTCTCGCTCATGCTCCCGACCGACTCAAAGAATAAAGGATCAACGGAGATGGCTCTCTGTGTACAAGATGTTCCCTGACGACATGAATGTCTCAGGGCTCCTCCTCTATAGGTAATCGGGGTTCCTCCTCCCCAGCTTGACTAGCTCCTCCAACATCCAACATCCTAACAACAAAATTTTAAGTTTTAGTTACTAATCCGTGCTAGCGAACACATAGATTAACACATACGCACATAAAGTCTTTTATTATCTTCAATGAATTTAGAAATTCATTTCTTAAAACTCGATAAGAGTTTACCACTACTATGTTCTCTATCTCCTACAAGGCTAATACATAAGGTTGTTCCCCCACCTAAGGTTCATAACCTACAGCTTTGATACCAACCTGTGACACCCCCAAATCTGGAACTTCCATTTCCACAGGATTTAGTGTTCACTGTACAAACATCATCTATCTATCTACCCATAAATAAATGCAACCATGCAATAGATAGAAATAAATAATAAAATCTCTCCCCTTAGGGGGTTACATCAACTACATAATAAATAAATCCCAGGTTACTCTAACCTTAAATCATCTGTGCGGAAACATAAACAAATAAGTCTTAAGTAATATCAAGTCTAACTATCATTACATAATCACATAAATAAATAGTCTTCATTACTTGCTAAGCTTGCTCTTGCCCTTACTAGTGGAAGGTTCGTCTGCTCTTTCATTCTTAACTGCAATGTTATTATTACGCAAGAGTGAGCACGATTGCCCACAAGTATAACAATATAACAATGAATAATAACATGCGAGAGAAATAATAAATTCTGATATAAAGCTCAACTTTTGAATCAAGAATGAATAAAAATAATCAAAAGAAATTATGAGGGTCATAAGACCTTGAACTATGTCCTAGGTTGTCAAGTGTTTTTACTTGAAACCTTTAACAGTCATAAGACTATGAACTCTTCTTCTCGTACTTAGGGGGATCATCCCTTAGTACCATACTGTGCACAATATCTTAACGCTAAAGCATAAATAATACCCTATACAGGGTTGTTCATCTCAGTTTGACATTCGAGTCCGCACCAAAGAAAGTTTGGTTTGGATAATTCATCAAGGGGTTCTGAAATTTAGAACGCTCATCAACTATGGACTAGTCGAATCAATAAGGGTTCGCTAGTCTAACAAGGTTTAACAGAAAATGAATATTTAACTTGAATAACATCTCAAAAGGTATACAATAGAATAATTATTGTATAACAACATCATGCTTGAAGATTAATAAACTTTAATATACAAGATAGACTTGATCAATAATAATGAGAACTTGCTCAATATCGAAAGATGAATTAATCAACTTATATAACGATAACAAGTAGGGTTTGCTCAACTTTAGGTAAGAAACTGCTCAACGAAAAGTTTAGGGTAGAAAACTTGCTCAATGAAACTTTCCTCGCCTCGTATGAGATTACACGTTAATAAAACTCGTTCTTTGATTTAAATCCTACATATCATTCATGTTCACAACACAAATCAATTATCACATAATAAACATCATAAGTTTATTCTTTGTCTAACTCGAGTTCATGACTATACTTAGTCAATTACTACACTTATTGTCAAAAATTAAGACTTCACAAACAATAAGGTAACTATGCATTTGATCATTCAGTCCACACGTAATTGTGTTATGGACATGTTAAGAATTTATTTTAACATCTCATTATAGGTCTAACAAGTTTTATAATCATTAGACTAAGTTGCTATTACATTTCCATACTTGTACACTTTTAAAAACTCGTTTCTGACCATTCTGCTAAGTGGCATTCATGCTACCACTTTTTATACTATGTCTTGGCCATGGCATGCTGGTGTCACAAGGCATGGCATGTGTCATGGTGCATGAAGTCTCAGTTCGTTCGAGTTGGCGCCATGCCATGACACTCCAGATTCTCAATTTCAATTCATGAGAACATGTAATTCAAATAAATAAACTCTACGTGATCATTAATTTCACCAATTTAAACATACCCACATGCTAGAATTTATACATAACCATTACCCAACATATATAGAGTGATTTTAACACATTAAAACACATAATCATAGAATTAGAGCATGCAAATTGTACTATTCTTGATGTTCTTGAAGTTCTTGAACAAAAACATGGATTTTAATGCTACGGATTCGTTATAAAGCCAAATCTAACCATTCAAGTTTCATTTTGTTCATTTTAATATGCATAATCATATCAATGTGTGAATTTTAAAATAAATTATATTTAACATATAAAAATCACGTATAAGGCCATATGGCCATATCACATACTCTGTAATTGTATACTGTAAAAATTTCATGAAACTGATGATATGGAATTATGCAATATATATATATAAAACATGCCACTACTCAAATTATTACATATATTCTTATAACTTTCCAATTTGCAGAGATTCACAGAAGACTTTAAGCCATATTCATGAAACTTAAAAAACGTAAAATAAGAATTTGGGTTAAAGAGAATTACCCAAGCGTAGATTAGTAGGATTGAAACCTTTCCCAATTTCTTCTTAACTCTCACAATCTCTTAACAATCTCTGAACTTTCAAACTCTCTCTCTCTCTCTCTTTCTCCTCTCTGTTTTTGCCAGACTTAAAAAAATAATAAGAAAAGAGAAGACGTCTGATAATAAAGGAGAAAAAACGACGCAGAGAGGGTCGCCAATCTCCCCCATCATGGGTAACTTCCCTCAACTCTCACAAAGGCCATGTTTGGCTAGTTAGAATAGGTTTTAAAAATCATTTAATATAATAAAACTTTATCATATAGTTTAAATAATGTCACACTCCTTTATAAAATAAATCATTATCTTATTTAATTTACTTTAAATAAAATATAATGATTTCTCAATAATGCACATAGTCACATAATTAAATTTTTCTCATTTAATAATAATATCAATTATTAAATCTCTAATTAATAATTAAATTAATTAAAATAACAAAGGCTTATTAAATATTTCTTTTAATTCAATAAGCTCACATAAATACATACATCGAATAATAAAATTCTCTCCTTCAATTTAATAAATATAACACATATAATTAAATTAATCTATCACAACTTCATCAATTAATAAATTAATCTAATAATTAATTCATTGAAAAATATTTATTTAATCCAATAAATATTTAAATTAAATTACAAAATCTCGGTTGTCACAAAATCACGGACCGAAGTCCGGGCAAACACACTCACACGACTCTCAACGTGTACAACAGTGTGTACTAATATGAGAAGAAGGCTTTATAGAATATAAGAAGGCTTACAGTGGGCTACCAAAGTAGACTTCTATGACTTTAAATGGATAAACACTCAGCTCCCGCCGGATAAAAGATAGCTATATATGAGCTAACTAGTGTTTAGAAGTGAGGAAACACTCAAAAGATGTGTATGCAGAGTAAAATGGACAGGGCTTCCTCACCTTTTTCCCTCCCTCTTATTCTCAAATGGCTGACCCCAAGGCTTGTATATATAGACGGATGGCCGCAGGTACATTTTCAGCTGACCTTGCAGCTGTACCATACTACCGGTCGTCGTGGTGCATCCGAGCCTCACGGGTCCTGTCGTCTCGTAGTACGTGCACTCATGCACTGTAATGTCCGTTCAAACTTGCCGAACTTCAATCCGAGCATCCGAACGAGGTATATCTGACCTTCTTCGGACCGCTTGTGTCGAGAGTTACGCAATGACATGGATTAGAGGTTATCGGAAGTCGAAGAAGAGGGTCTATGCCCATGGTCTTCAAGCTTCAAATTCTATCCAAAGTCTTGTCATGCACACGTAATAGTCACTCAGGATTGTCAATCCTCGGTTCTTATGGGACATTGTTGGATGTATGTATGTATGAAGTGTTAAGACGACGTGACATTGTCGAAGGAACAAGATGACGTTTGACTCCTCACCGGGGTTATCGCCAGTTTGAGTTGAAAGTAGACGTTGCTCAGGGTTACAGCTGAGATTGGACTACTTGTTGGTATGCCGCGATATCATCTTGTTGAGATAGTAAGATAAAGTTGTGACTCCTCACCGGGGTTATCGCCGGTTTAAGCAGAAAGAAGACGTTGCTCAGGGTTACATCTGAGATTGGACTGCTGCGTGTTTGTATGTCTCACTGTCATCTATGGGTGTTCTTGTCTGCCCGTTGTTATCTCCGGGTCTGAGGTGTGTGTGCCTTGACAGGATGTATGTGGTTGAAGCTGATTGCATATGTTTGAAACAAGCATTTTCAGGGTTATCGCCGAAACTGCAATGGCAACTCTTAGGGCTATCACCAAGAATGGGGTTGCTACTCCTAGTGTTGTCTCTGGGACTGGAACTGAGCGTCGCGGTGTTATCGCCGAGACAGAACTGTCATCTCCGGTGTTGTTGCCGGTCTTTTGATCTGCATATCCCGGGGTTATCTCCGAGATTGGAAATGACATTCCTGGTCTGTGTTTCGGGTTTGATATGATGTTCCTGGTTTGTGTTCCGCGTTGGAGCTAAACTTCTGGTAGTATCCGAAATGGATGTAAGCTGTCTTTCAGGGTTATCTCCAAAAGACGAATCTACCCTCCTGCAATGTTAGTAATAGGAGCGCAAAAAATTTCAAGTGTCTACATTCACCCTACAGTTTCATTACTCATGCTCCGGGCATGGATTATCTTCCTCTGGCTAGTTTGAGAGGCATGATTACTTGCCACACACTGGCCGTGATGTGTCAGTTTGACCAATTCCAGGATTTTCATCCTTTTGAGGGGGCATCGAGTCGCCCGCTTCTCTAAGCATTTATTAGCAGAGGATGATCCAGTTGTATGCTGCCCGCTGGGATCGATGAGAGCTATCTGAGTTTTCCATCAGCCATCCGGGTTTTTCTGCAGAGTATTCCGCATGGATGGAGATAGAGACTGCATCGGCTGCGGTAGTATCCACATTGCAGGGGACTGATTCTGATGAGGAAGAGCCTTATTTTCCCATTGAGGAGGATTTGACTGCTAGGTTGCCAGCATTTGTGATGGATTCTCCCACTACGAGTGCTACTGTCATTCAGAATTCAGCACAGTATCTGGACCAAAGTTTACATCTAATGACCTATGAGAGAGATCAAGCTAGGGCCTCGATGTTGACAGCTCTTGATGGGAGAGATGCAACTCTATTAGAGAGAGATGAGGCTAGATCAGCCAGAGATGCATTGATTATGGAGCGAGATGCAGCCCTATCTGCCCGGGATGTGGCCGTCGTAAATAGTACTTCAGTGAGATCCCATACGACTGGCATCCTTGCTGACATGAGTGCATATATTGATGAGCATCATGCCACCATGCAGTTAGTCTCGGATTTGCTAGCTCGTGTAGATACCATTGGGCAGGAGCTTGCAGCGTTACCTCCTTCTTCATGGAGGGATGCTATGTTAGATCTGATAGTCCGTATATATACAGTGAAACTAGTATGCACACAAGCCTATCATGTTTGATGATAAAGCATATACTTTGTAACAATCTTATTCATTTATTAATAAAAAGTATTAATTTATTAAAGGCTTTTAATTATCTACACGATGTCGTTTTTATAATATGTGATAAACCCATAGTTTTAAGCAATGCTTTTAGAATAATGATGATGATCATTCTAATGAGATCTAAATTCTTAGAAAGCTTAAAACTAAAATAGTTCCCAATCGTTGGATTACTAAATTGGGGATTAGTAAATCCGGATAGATTGGTACATACGTTGTTTGCTTTCATTGGATGAGGATGATTGATCTCATGATCATTTGTGTGGAGACACTAAAGCAAGTATGTAGGTGCTTATTAGAGAATAATTTCATTTAACATGGCTCGCTAAGGAATACCTAATTGAGTTTTACTTGCATGTCAATAGAATTCTCAGAGTGATAGTAATACAAGTGATCCTTGGACTTGAGATCATCATAGTATCTTGTATATGATGAGTTATACTTTGACTTATTCCTTAAGACCCTTAGGGTATATCAAAGGGTATGCTTGGGTATAATAAGTTGTATACGGAGATAATGTATGATCAATAAAGAATCTACCACTTCTATTAAAAGAAGAGAAATGTCCTATGTGATTCGATAAATGACAACCCGATAGTCCTTGGTCAAGCGTAATGAAATTAGAAAGGAGTTTCTAATTTGCATTATTTGGTGTCAGTGCATTTAAGAGTCGAAATACATATAATTAAATAAAATAAGACTTGACGTAAATTCCATGTCTTATATTTAATTGGGACATTGTATGGTGAAAGGATTGAATTGTACTTGGTAACTATTTACTCAAAGGTTCTTTTATGATTAATGTTGAAATCTATATTATCCGGAAAGTCGTTGATCGCTTTAGAGAGGTTTATCCGTAATGTAGAATAAATATTATTTATTTAAATAAATTAATTGTTTAATTTATTTATTTAAATAAGATTAGAATTGTTCTAATTGATTTATTCACAACCGCTTTAATATGGAGAACCTAAAGGGTCACACCATAAAAGGAAGAATAATTATTTAAGAAGTTAATGGCATAATCGTAATAATATATGTTATGTATATTTAATTTAATCTATGGTGATAGAATAAATTAAATAGCTTAATATTTATTATTTAATATTTTAGAAATATTAAATATAAATTAATAAGAGGAGTCTTATTAATATTATTACAATTATTATTATTATTTTAATTTCTAAAAGAGTTTAGGAATTAATTTAATATAAGTACTCTCATATATTCCTAATTGGATTAGGGAGGAAAATTAGTTAAAAGAGTTTAATTAATTATCCCTAATAAGATTAGGGGAGCCCTTTAATTAAAAGGGTTTAATTAAATAATACCTTATTTTAATAGGTTACTTGATATCTATATAAGAGGAGTCTTATATCGGATATCATATATACGCTATAATTCCAATGGTTGGAGGGTAAGCTCCTTTTCTATGAGATAGAAAAACTAGGGTTTAGCCAACCACCCATCTTCTTGAATCCTTCTTCTTCCTCGTGGATCACCTCAGAGGCCAAACACTTGGGTGGCTAACGCCGATCAAAGGAAGGAACCAAACCCGGTGAATTCAAGTTGAACGCGAAAGGATTTGGAGGTGAACTTGTACTTGAGGAAGCTCGATCTTCAAGGGTATGATTTTATTCTTTATCTTTTCGTTTAATTAATAATTGTGCATAAAGGGTGATCCGGGTATATGGTTTGTAAAATTTTAAAACTCTGATTTTTACATGTTTCGGCTTATTTTTGCAATTTGATTGCGTTCATGAATATTACAAACCTAACAGTGGCATCAGAGCCAAACCTTTATGCGAATTATTAATTATTCAGATTTGATATGTATATTGATATGTGTTTAGAACAATTTAATTGGGCATAATTTATTGTATAAAATTTATTTAAAAAAAAAAAAAAACTGCGAATTTTTTTTTTTCGCTGCTGTTTTGGGGACTGTTCAAAAACAGAATTTTATTTCGTGGCCATCCTTTTAATTTGTTAACTCCATGTGGCCAGGATAATTATCATTCCGTTTTTTTTATTAAGGATTCACGTGCTTGTGTTTGAAGGGAGTATTACTTCCAGGATTCACGTGGAATCATGTTTTTGTAGCATTAATGTCTCTTTATAATATATATATATATATATATATACGATTTCTTTAGTATATATAATAAATATATATATTATATTCTTAATTATTTTATAATTAAAATAAAAAGTTTATTTTAATTTTAAAATAAAAGGTTCATTTTAATTTTAAAATAAAAAGTTTATTTTAATTTTAAAATTAGATTTCATGCAAACTAATTAGAGTTGGAATTGGATTCCATGATAACATGATAACTAATTGGAGTTAAAATTGGATTCAATGTTTCCTTAAATAAAAGAGTTTATTTAGATATGAAATAAGATTTCATATTATTCAAAATAAAAGAGTTTATTTGTGAATAGGAAAGAGAATCCATGTTTCCTTAAATAAAGGAGTTTATTTAAATATGAAATAAGATTTCATATTATTCAAAATAAAGGAGTTTATTTGTGAATAGAAAAAGAATTCGTGTTTCCTTTAATAATTTTTTTTTATACATGGAATTGATTCCGTAATTAATTAAAATAAAGGAGTTTATTTTGATTAAAGATTTTGATTAAAATAAAATAGTTTATTTTATTCAAAATTAGATAAATTAAAATAAAATAGTTTTATTTTGATTTAAATTTGGATTAAAATAAAGGAGTTTATTTTAATTCAAAATTAGATTTTATACTAACTAAATTTTCCCATTAAATGATATCAATATATATATTGAATGTTTATTATTCATGATATGAATGTTATTTATCGATGCATATGGTGATGTGTATGATAATAAATGGGATTGATTATAGACATTGACCAATGTGATTGGATTTTATTATAGTTGGATGCATGAATGTATGGGTTATATTAAATGGGGTCTGCGTACCTCGCCTTCTTTAATTTTTTTAATGTAAATTCTAACTCCCTCCTATGTACTTCCCTCGACTCACGATCAAGGTTTCTATTTATTTTAAATAGTTTTGTAATAGGAATAGTTAGAATTAATTTTGAAAAATTGGAGATCAAGGAGCAAGGAGCGCTTGAAGACCCGCTTGTAATGGAGCCCTAAGTTTAAATGTAATAGTTATATTTAAATATTATTTCTTGCACCCTGGGGAGCCTTTGACCTTTTTGGTTCACTTGGTGGCTCTAGTGAACCAAACTAGAATAAAAGTCCATAATCAATTCGGGTAGAATATAGTATTCTATATGTGCATGCTTATACTATATATATTATATATTATGCAAACATGCTTCGCATGTTCATTAATATAACGCGTATTTTATATATATATGTGCATGCTACAAACAAGATGAGACAAATTAATAACAAACCCCTCAATTTTTATATTAAGTCCTAAGTGTTCAAAGATATTTGGAATATCGAACGTCGCTTTCTAGCATGATAAAATTAATAGAGTATTAAATATTTAATATGAGTTTGTTGTGTCACCACAAGGCAAGTATTAAGTATTTAAGATGTTAATTTATCACATTTGATGCTTATAAAGAAAATTGAACAATATTGTTTTGTTGTGGTCACCACAAGGATGATATTTTTCTTTTTTGATATATATGGAGTGCTAGGTTGACTTAACTCGGATAATTTTGATTCTGGATGTGCCACCACTGATCAAAATAATCTAAGAGGCAAAAAGAAAAGGAGTTGCATAGTTGATGTAATTGACAAAAGTTGTCTACCTATTTATTTATATATAGTTTGTTGTGTCACCACAAGGCTATATACATTTGAAATGGGATCCTTATTCTCACTAGCAAATCTTTAATCGATTTTGATTAACTATATAAGTGAGGGTAATATAGTTTGAAGAAAATAGTGGGAGATACCAATTTAAAACAAGACCTAATTTATTTTGGTAATTAATAAAAGAATGTATGTTAAAATGTTGTTAATTACAAATTCATTTATAGAATTTTACAATGTCTAAATTACTATCATCGCAAACATATTAGATGTTATTTAACCAAACCGTATTAAACTGGATTGGTTAAGGAATTTGAGAATAGTTCTCATGGTGAAAAAGTTATCTTATGTCCTTAATACGCCTATCCTCGCAGAATGGTTGCGCATAATGCCTCCGAGGAAGACATTGCTACTTTTAGAAAGTGGCAAGATGATGCACAGATTGGCTCAATGCATCATGCTCAGATCTATGAGTAACGAGCTTCAAATACAAGATGAAACTATGGATGCTTCTACTATATTCCCGCACATCAAGTAGTTGATGGTGAGGAAAGTAGGACCGATAGATATCGAGATATCTAAGGAGCTCTTCCGATCTAGAATGACCAAGTGACACTACAAAGATGATAAAAGTCCTTAACATTATCAATTTGATTGATTAATTAGACAACGAAGTTTTGTCATGGATGGAGAGTTGAGCCAAGATTTGATCTTGCACTCACTCCCGGACTCCTTTCATAATTTTTGTGAATTTTTCATATGAACAAGCTAGATATCAGCTTCGTTGATTTGCTTAACATGTTGAAAAATGATGAGAGTCACTTTCCAACCAAGAAAGACCATGTCTTACTGGTAGGGGCCAAAGGATCTTCTGAGAAGAAGAACGATTCAAAGAAGGTATATAGAAAGGCAAAAACAAAGGATAATAAGAACAAAATTGATACGGATAGCAAAGGAGTTTGCTTCCACTACAATTAGCCAGGACACTAGAAAGAAACCGCGAGAAGCATCTTGCAGAGGTTAACCAAAGAAGCTTAGTGAAGTTTCGGTTACAAATACAAATTTGTTCATGATTTGAAATAAATTTTTCTTTAAGTCAATGTTCTACTTGGGTATTGGATACCAACTTTGGTTATCATAAATATAGATTTATGAAAGGACCAAACAGAAGTAGAAAGCTAAACAAATATAAGTAATCCTATGTGTTGGAAATGAAGCAAAGGTTGCAACATTAGCCATAGAAACTTATAGTTTAGCACTGTCTACGGGCAAATCTATAAGTCAATAAGTTGTTATTGTATTCCAGTTCTCGTTGAAAACATTATTTCCATTTTATTGTTGGACAATGAAATCTTTGGTATTATATTTAAGAACAATTGTTGTTCTATTTATAATAATAATGTTTTGTATAGAACTGAAATATTACTTAATAGATTTTGTATACTTGACTTACGTGGAAAATTATTTTATAAATTGAACAAACTAATATAAGAAAAGGAGATGATCATTCAAAGAGTTGAATGTATGTATTTGTTGAAATACAAGTGTGAATTATTTAAAAGGTTCAAAGAATTCAGAAGTGAAACAAATTGACAAAGTATTAAGATTCTTTGATTAGATCAAGGAATAAATATTTGTACAATAAGTTTTTAGATCATCTCAAATGGTTTTCTCACAATGGATGCCTCCTGATACATAATAATTGATTGATGTATCTGAAAGGAAAAATCGTACCTTGTTGGACATGGTGCTGTCCATAATGATTTTATCGACATTCCAAAGATTCTTCTTACGGGATAATGTCCTAAAATGGTCGATATTCACGAAAATGGTAACCTCAAAATCCTACCCCAAGACTCCATAAAAGTTATGGATGGGGAGGATTCCTAATCTTAAGTATGTTAAGATAAGGGTTGTCCAACTTATGTGAAAAGGTTTCAAAGGATAAGCTTGCGACAAGATTTTATAAGTGTCGATTTGTGGGACATCCTAAAGTAAGTTTAGGGTATATGTTCTATAATCTTAGTTAGCAAAAAAGGTGTTTGTTGCAAAATACGCTACCTTCTAAGATAAAGATGTTTATCATTAGGGGCTAGTGGGAGGATTATAGATCTTGAAGAGTTCATGATCCACAAAACACTATAAGTCAAATAAGAGGAACTCAGTAGATAGACCTCTATTGTACCACAACCAATCATAAATCGAATAGTACCAAAGATACCTAGGAGGTATGGATTCATCATGGATGATGATGATGAGGTACGCATCATAGAAGATGGTGATCCAGAGTTACATACGATGAGGTAAGAGTTCTAGTGTGTACAAAAGGGTCAGTGGGAACGTCGTGAAATTTTTAGTATTATATGTTGATATACTACGGATGAGGAATTACATACCAATGCTACAATCAGTAAAGATAAAGTTGTCTAAACAATCCTCCATGAATGATTTGGGAAGAGTATCATTATTGGGGATGCAAATCTATATAGATAGATTTAAAAGGATGCTCAACTTAACCCATGGAACGTATATTCATTTGATGCTAAAGTCGTTTAGCATGGCAAACTCCAAGAGATGTCCCATGTTGATGAGCTATGGAGTGAATCTCTCTTTATAGTCCCCACAGACTCCTGGAAAGAGAGATCGCATGAGTGACTATCATGTATGCAATGAAATATACAAGATCCGATGTCGATCACCATATCCCGGAGAAGTTCACTATGAGTCGTTGAAAACATCTTAAAGTGCTTAACCCAAGACTAAGGATGTGATCATATTCATGGTGGGTCTAAATTAAAACTAGAGGGCTTAGCAGACTCAAGTTTTTTCGAGATAAACCAAGATGACGTAAAAATCCACTTTAAGGTAAAGCGTTATCTTGAACAAAGGTGCAATTGAATTGAAAAGGTTCCAAACAAAGAAAGAGTTCATTGGTTTTAGTGATAAAGACAAAGTATATAGCTATAAATGAAGTTGCAAGTTGATTGTTTGGATTAAAATTTCATTACAGAACTAGGAATAGTTCCTAAATCTCATCTTGGATCTAAACATGTGTTGTGGCACTTTCATTTGATTATTAGAACCATTGAAAGATGGGAAATCACTATATAGATAGTGGACTCTCATGAACAACATTACATATCCATTAACTAAAGTTTATCCAATGTTGAGATAATCGCCACTTAGAGAAGAAGAGTATGAGATACCATGACGATTGGCTTTAGTGTAACTGGGAGATTGAAAGTAGTATGCACACAAGCCAATCATGTTTGATGATAAAGCATATACTTTGTAACAATCTTATTCATTTATTAATAAAACGTATTAATTTATTAAAGGCTTTTAATTATCTACATGATGTTGTTTTATAATATGTGATAAACCCATAGTTTTAAGCAATGCTTTTAGAATAATGATGATGATCATTCTAATGAGATCTAAATTCTTAGAAAGCTTAAAACTAAAATAGTTCCCAATCGTTGGATTACTAAATTAGGGATTAGTAAATCCGGATAGATTGGTACATACGTTGCTTGCTCATTGGATGAGGATGATTGATCTCATGATCATTTGTGTGGAGACACTAAAGCAAGTATGTAGGTGCTTATTAGAGAATAATTTCACTGAATGTGGCTCGCTAAGGAATACCTAATGGAGTTTTACTTGCTTGTCAATAGGAATTCCTGTAGTGATAGTAGTACAAGTGATCCTTGGACTTGAGATCATCATAGTATCTTGTGTATGATGAGTTATACTTTGACTTATTCCTTAAGACCCTTAGGGTATATCAAAGGGTATGCTTGGGTATAATAAGTTGTATATGGAGATAATGTATGATCAATAAAGAATCTACCACTTATTAAAAAAAGAGAAATGTCCTATGTGATTCGATAAATGACAACCCGATAGTCCTTGGCCAAAGCGTAATGAAATTAGAAAGGAGTTTCTAATTTGCATTATTTGGTGTCAGGCATTTAAGAGTCGAAATACATATAATTAAATAAAATAAGACTTGACAGAAATTCCATGTCTTATATTTAATTGGGACATCAGATGGTGGAAGGATTGAAATGTACTGGTAACTATTTACTCAAAGGTTCTTTTATGATTAATGTTGAAATCTATATTATCCGGAAAGTCGCGTTGATCGCTAGGGAGGCTTATCCCTATTGTAGAATAAATATTATTTATTTAAATAAATTAACTGCTTAATTTATTTATTTAAATAAGATTAGAATTGTTCTAATTGATTTATTCACAACCTATTTAATATGGAGAACCTAAAGGGTCACACCATAAAAGGAAGAATAATTATTTAAGAAGTTAATGGCATAATCGTAATAATATGTTATGTATATTTAATTTAATCTATGGTGATAGAATAAATTAAATAGCTTAATATTTATTATTTAATATTTTAGAAATATTAAATATAAATTAATAAGAGGAGTCTTATTAATATTATTACAATTATTATTATTATTTTAATTTCTAAAAGAGTTTAGGAATTAATTTAATATAAGTACTCTCATATATTCCTAATTGGATTAGGAAGGAAAATTAGTTAAAGGAGTTTAATTAATTATCCCTAATAAGATTAGGGAGCCCCTTTAATTAAAAGGGTTTAATTAAATAATACCTTATTTTAATAGGGTTACTTGATATCTATATAAGAGGAGTCTTATATCAGATATCATATATACGTTATAATTCCAATGGTTGGAGGGTACGCTCCTTTTCTATAGAGATAGAAAAACTAGGGTTTAGCCAACCACCCATCTTCTTGAATCCTTCTTCTTCCTTGGTGGATCACCTCTAGAGGCCAAACACTTGGGTGGCTAACGTTGATCAAAGGAAGGAACCAAACCCGGTGAATTCAAGTTGAACGCGAAAGGATTTGGAGGTGAACTTGTACCTGAGGAAGCTCGATCTTCATGGGTATGATTTTATTCTTTATCTTTTCGTTTAATTAATAATTGTGCATAAAGGGTGATCCGGGTATATGGTTTGTAAAATTTTAAAACTCTGATTTTTACACGTTTTCGCTTATTTTTGCAATTTGATTGCGTTCATGAATATTACAAACCTAACATACAGATCCGTAGATAGCTTTGTATTTTTCCTGCATAGACTAGCTTAGCCATTTTGTCATATACAACACATATGTATATATCAAACAATATTATATATGGCAGAGAAATATATTTTGATTTACTTCCCTTTCATTTGTGCCTTGATACTTTCTTAATATTTGACTATTTCTTCAGGGCTTTGTGATCTTGATGCATTCTGAACTCATCCTTGATGTGTGGACATTGAGCCATCGCAAGATCTTTCAGAACAGATCGTTGATCTGTATGTATCCCTACCATATTTGGTGTCTTGGAACTGGTTTCTGTATGGCAATGTGAAGAGGAGTGTGGCTTTTCCTCTTTGAGATTGACCGCACCACAGATGGTCGCCAGTACTTCTATTTGTGAGAAGGCTAGTTAATTCCATCTCTTATGTATTGGTGTTGCTCTTTGAGGCACAACCGCACTTAGATAGTCCTGGTCACCGAATCTCCTATCGAGTGAGAGAGGTTGGGTAATTCCATCCCTTTGGTCCGTCGATGAAATATGGTGGATTGAAGGTTGATCCCGCACCGTGACAAGTATTTTTATTACGGTAGGGGTTAGGCCGAACCATAAATGGTCGCCACGTACTCTATCAAGAACGATCAGTCTGCGTAGTTCGAACCTGGTATAAGAGGTTCAACGCTGAATGTGAAAGGCAGATGAGTGTAGAAGCTTTATTGATGAAGAAGGGTATAGAAGTGGTTTTGTTATTTTTTTTTGTAGAGAAAGGGCATAAATGTTTTTGTTATTTTTTGTATATTATGACCGGGCCATATAGAATATGGTTGCCTACGTACTCCCATGTATCAGAAAGATCAGGTCGACATAGTTTGCCCCTCAGGATGAATTGCAGCCGAAGAGAAATATGAATCCCATGTGCAGGCTATACTACGGGGAGAAGAAAGTTTGATCCCATGATGGGGACAAACTGCAGGTATTGAAAAAGTTTGATCCCATCTTCAGGACAAACTGCAAGCGTAGGAAAGTTTAATCCCGTCTTCAGGATAAACTGCAGGTGTGAAAGGTTCAATCCCATCTTCAGGATAACCGAAATTGTATGAAAGGTTTTGAAATGAGGTGAAACAAGGCTGCTGATTTGACATGTATGTTTCCCTGAGGAGCAGAAGAGTATGTAAAAAAGGTTAAAAACCCAGAATGACTGGTGATTTGATGATCCAAAAACTAGGATGTTTGCTTGATGGTAACTTTAGACATAATACCGTTTTATGGTGTCCGAGTTGATAAGCTGTGGAAATTCATCGCCATCCATTTCCTGTAGTCTGAGAGCGCTTCCTGTCAATAATTCCTTGACAACAAATGGGCCTTCCCAGTTAGAAGCAAATTTTCCCTTGGATTTATCTTGGTTGTCAATGATCTTCTTCAAAACCAAGTCATGTTGTTTGAACTGCCGTAGTCGGACTTTTCTATTGTAGGATCGTGCGATCCTTTGCTGATATAACTGACCATAGAAGATAGCCACTGTTCGCCTTTCGTCTATCAAAGACAATTGGTGATACCTGTCTTGTACCCATTGGTCTTTATCCAGTTGAGCATCCATCAACACTCTGAGGGATTCCATTTCCACCTTTATGGGGATCACTACTTCCATCCCATAGGCTAATGAGTGGGGGTTGCCCCAGTGGAAGTACGCATTGAAGTTCTGTATGCTAATAAAGTCAGAGGCAAGAGGTCAGACCATCCTTTGTGATTAGCGGACATTTTCTGTATGATCTTCTTGATGTTTTTATTAGCCACTTCAACAGAACCATTCATCTTTGGACGGTAGATGACGGGGTTAAGGTGTTTGATGTGGAATTTACTGCATAACTCCTCCATCATTTTGTTGTTGAGGCTCTTAGCATTGTCTGACACAGTGACCTCTAGTTGTCCATATCGACAGAAAATTTTTATTTCTGATGAAAGCAATGATGACTTCTTTGGTAACCCTGGGGAAGGAGGCTGCTTTTACTCATTTGGTGAAGTCGTCGATCATGGTGAATATGAATCGATGTCTATTACTGGCTTTGGGCTCGATGGGCCTGATCACGTCCATTCCCGGCATTGAGAAGGGCCATGGCGAACTCATATTGTGGAGTTCCCTTGGAGGGGCATGGATAGCATTCCCATGAATTTGGCATTGATAGCACCTCTTGACGTGATCATCACAGTCAGTTATGAGCGTAAGCCAATAATGCCCTGTTTTGATGATCATCTTAACAAGTAGGGGTCCGCTTATGTGGGGGCCACATACTCCACCATGGATCTCATCTATGAGCCTCTGAGCTTGGTCTTTGTCTAAACATCTGAGGAGACCTAGTCTTGCATCTCTGTTGTAGAGTGCATCTCCGCTCAGGTAGAATTTCATAGTAAGTCGATGGATCCGCCTCTTCTCAATCAGGCTCGTCTCAGCGGGTGTAAATCCATCTCATAGATACTCTTTGATATGCTGATACCAAGGGTTTTGGATGGGAGGTAGCTCATCCGATACAAATCTAACATAGTTCCCATAAGATGGGGCTTTTTGCAGGGCAAATGTGATGCTTGGCATGTTTTCCTTGTCAAGTATGTGAATCAAGGAGGCCAATGTTGCTAGTGCATCCGCAAAGTAATTCCTATTATGAGGAATGTGTGAAAAGAAGATTTCTTCGAACTCCAAAGCCATCTGTAAAACTTGTCGATGGTAAGGCAGCAAATGTAGTTCCTTGGTTTGATAGATTCCTGTGGATTATTTGATTACCAATTCAGAATCACCAAAGACAGTTAACCGCCTGATATCCATTGAACGGGCAAGTTTTAGCCCATATCTGATACACGTACTCGGTTGTACTCAACCAGTTGTTGGTGCTAACAAATCGCAATTTGACGCGATGACGGATATCGCTCCCCGTCATCAACACTAGAACTGCTCCAGCTCCAAAACCTTCTGTATTAACAGCTCCATCGAAATACATTTTCTACGTACGACATGCATCATATTGATGGTGTTGCTGAATTGTCATTACCCCTTCATCAGGAAAATATGTTTCTAAGGGTTTGTAATCCCATGCAGGTGCTGCGGCTAGTTGATCCGCAATTCCTTGACCTTTGATAGACTTTTGCGTCACATAGATGATGTCAAATTGTTGTAGGATCAACTGCCATCTAGACAGTCGATAATTCAGTATGGGCTTACTGAACACGTACTTAAGAAGATCTACGCGGGATATGAGATAGGTTGTGTGACCATGGAGGTAATGCTGTAACCTCATGGAAGCCTATGCTAAAGCACAACAAGTCTTCTTAATCAGAGTGTACTTGTGTTCACTGCTGCTGAATCTTTTACTGAGGTAATAGATAGCTCGTTCTTGGCCTCTATTGTCTTTTTACCCTAGCATACATCCCATGGCGTTGTCATTAATGGATAGGTACATGAACAGGGGAACACTATCCCTGGGTGGTACCAAAACAGGAGTGTTAACCAACTGCTCTTTAATGGTAAGGAAGGCTTTTTGACACTCATCGTTCCATTTTATGGAGGAGTTCTTCCTTAATAATTTGAAGATGGGTTCACAGGTTGCTGTGAGTTGAGAAATAAACCTGCTAATAAAATTGATTCTTCCCAAAAATCCCCGTATTTCCTTCTCTGTCTGAGGAATGGGCATTTCCTTGATGGCCTGGATTTTGGCGGGATCCAGCTCAATCCCTTTGTGGCTGACTAGAAAACCTAGCAACTTGCCTGATTTAATGCCAAAGGCGCACTTGGCTTGGTTCAACTTCAAGTTGTACTTACGCAACCTGTTGAAGAGCTTTTTGAGATGGTCTAAGTGGTCTTCCTCCCTTCGGGATTTGACAATGATGTCATCCACATAGATCTTTATCTTTTTATGCATTAAATCATGGAAGAGAGCCATCATGACTCACTGGTAGGTTGCCCCGGCATTGATGAGGCCGAATGACAACTGTCTGTAGCAGAATGTTCCCCAAGGCGTGATGAAAGCAGTTTTCTCATGGTCTTCCTCAGCGAACATAATCTAATGGTACCCCGCAAAGCAATCAACAAAGGAGTACATGCCATATTGAGTAGTATTATAATTGAGAATGTGGATAAAGGGCACGGCAAAGCTATCTTTAAGGCAAGCTTTGTTCAGATCCCGATAATCCACACAAACTCTCACCTTTCCTCCTAGTTTAGGCACGGAAACAATGTTGGATATCCATTCTGGATATGTAGACACCATGATAATGCCAGCTTGAAATTGTTTCACAATTTCCTCTTTAACCTTTAAACTCCACTCAGGTTTCAATCGCCTGAGCTTCTGCCTGACTGGCTTAAATCCCTCCTTAATGGGAAGGCGATGAAGGACAATGTCAGTGGACAAACCCACCGTGTCTTTGTGAGACCATGCAAACACATCCTGGAATTAGGTTAATAGTGTAACCATGTCATTTCGTTGGTTTGGGGAGAGGTCTGAACCAATCTGGATTAGCTTAGGGCTTTCTAAGGTTCTAAGATTGAAAGAAGTGGTCTGATCAAGATTGGGTTTAGGTTTGCCTGCGACCCATTCCTTAAGCTCCTAAGGTGTCTCAATGTCCTCTTGGATTTCCATCAGGTCTGGGTCCAACTTTGCATCAAAGTTACAGTCCTTGTGGAGAAAAGGCACCTCATCAGCAAGTACAGGCACATCTAAATTCAGAGTCCTGAAATAAAATATGCTTTCACTTAATATATGAAACTGTTTAATCATACAAAAGTGTTAGCATGTACTGATAAAATAACTGCTAATGCTGTATAGAAAAGTAAGCAATTAAAGTTATCTATAGGGCAGAGGGATTTCTGCTCGTTTTACCCTCGTCGACCAATGCATGGAGTGCTGCTCCAATTGTCGAGGGTAAAGTCCTAATGGACTGCAGTGATGGAGGGGCTGTCATCATCCTCTTTTTCCCGAATGAGGACCATAACATCTGGGCAATCATTGTCTGGGGTGTATCTGTTTGTATGTTCATCATGGACAATGATGCGTATGCCTGACATCATTAAGGCGATGTCATGTTTACGTTTCTGCTCCCTTTTCTTCCACTTCGGGATCAGGAATCAGGACCTCTTTACTTTGAATGGTACTGGTTTGGGAAACAGCATAGCCATAACATGGGCTAACACCTTTACCAGAAACTGTATCAGCTCATGAGGTGCAGAAAATTGCCGTGTGGCAGAATCTTGAGGAATCTGCTTGTGCTTATAAGGATTCTTGTGACTGGAACTGGCAGAATAGACTAATCCGGATGTCCCAGTTTGACTGGACACTTGAATAGGATGTTTAATACCCTGCTAATTTTTACCAAGCCCTTATCCAGGCTGATGACCCAATGACATCATTTCTTCAGTGGCCGACATAACCTCGGCAAAAATCTTGGGTACGGGAAGTGGTGCTCCAATAGGATGGTATTACGTGTTACTCACTTCCAAAGTATGAAAACTGGCCGGCTCAACTTCTGAATTGAAGCTGATGAGTGGTAGGTTTCCTTGTTCAGGAAATTCCGGCTCAGCGTTGACAGTGATTAGGCTATTGTTGACAATGTATTTAAGTTGTTGATGTAGTGTAGATGGAATGGCTCCAGTCATGTGGATCCATGGTCTCCCCAATAGCAGGTTGTATCCTGAATCTATCTTGAGGACGTGGAGGGATACATTGAATGTATTTGGACCAATCTCAATTGGCAGCTCAATCTCTCCGACAGAATTTCGTCGGGATCCATTAAAATCTTTGATAACCGTATGGCTGCTTCGAATCCATTTGAGATTGACGTTCATCCTCACCAAGGTGGCATAAGGACATATATTCAGAGATGAACCTCCATCTATTAGAACTCCAGCTAACATATACCAGGAGGACAAAACTATGATGTGTAATGGCTTGCAATGACCGGTCCCTTCGGGTGGTATGTCGTCATCAGTGAAGGATATCACATTGTTGTTGAAAATATGATCAACCAGATGTTGAAAATTTTCCACATCCACTGATTTTGGCAAATAGGCTTTTTCTAAAACCTTTAATAAAATCTTCATGTGATCTTTGGAAGAGAAAACCAAGTCCAGTATTGAGATCTGATGTGTAGCTTCTCTTAAGCTTAGAACCACCTTGGCTTCATTATGGCCCATAGTGCAGAGGAATTTTTCAATCTTCTCCATGGGAATCTTCCCCTTTGCTTTGATGGCGGGCTTCATCACCCTCTGAGGAAGATACAGTGGATTTTCCTTCGACACTGTAGCAATAGTATGAGACGTGGATCCTTCAGGTTCTCCATAATTCCTTGGAACTTTGTGTAAACTGAAAACAGGATATTATGGTCTGAAGGGTAAAGAAATTGGCTCTGGTGCGACCACTTTCAAAGGATTGTCAGCTCCTTTGAGTTGAATTGCTTGTATGGGAAATGATTTGATAGTCTCATCAGCCTCAGCTGATATAACTGCTACTGATCCCTTCCATTTGGTAGGACATGTATTCCCACTCTCAAGTAGCATAGTGTCATCGTCTGCTAATTGCAGGACACCACTATCAATTAGATTCTGAATAAGGTGGCGGAGTGCCCAACATTCTTCTGTGCTGTGACCGCGAGAATGTGAATGATATTGACATACTCCATCGGAGTTGAACCATCTTGAACGGGGATTAATTGGAGGTAGAAGGGAGGTAATTCTTCCTTCGTTGATTAGCATCTGAAATATCTCCTCCATAAGTTATCCCAGGTATGTAAATTCCCTTTGATTGGCAAAATCCCGATGGACTTTAGCATTTGCTCTCTTTGCAACCTTATCCTCTATAGCTTCGCTTCCTGAAGGTGATGGTGGAGCATTCATAACAAAAGGAAGGAGATAGGCATGCTCCTGGCTGATTAACTGGCGTATGACTTGATGCTGATGAGTCACAAGTTCTGCCAATTGCTCAATTTGCTTGCAAAGAGCTTTCATCTTTCGTTCCATAACAAATTGAAACTTTGCATAATCCCATCTGTCAACACCGTCATTAATGGTCTGGGATGATTCACCACTAAAATTGGAACTCTGTCCTACGCTCCAACTGATCATATTGACCTCTTCTTCTTTGTGTTGAGGAAGAGAGTTGTCTTGCACATGAGGTTGATCTGGTTTGGTAAACACGATCTCACCGTTGTCTATCGAATCATGGATCTTGTGTTTCAAGGCCCAACAATCTTGAGTATCATGTCCAGGTGCTCCAGCATGATAAGCACACTTCCGAGTAGCATTGAAACCCCTACCATTAGGGTTGGCTGGTGGAAGAAGACGCGTAATTTTCTTTTGAGTAGTTAGAAGAGCAAGAATATTCTCGAGCGAGTCCCCTAAGGGTGTGAACATTCGAGGGCGCTTTGCATCTCCACCTTTAGGCAATGGAGGATTTGACGACTGTGCTTGGAAGGGGGAGTAGTTTCTCCTCTGTATAGGCATGTTCTGACTGCCTTTTTGACCTTGTAGTATTAAGGAAACATCCTCCTCTTTCTTTTTATGGACCCTCCGGGGTTATTTCCATAAGATCTGGACTGGATGTGCTCAGCAACTGCTTTAAGAGCGGCTAGGTCTTGAATCTTACCAGACTTCAATCTCATCTTAGCCATCTCTCCGTGTTTGATCATTTCAGAGAATGGTTTGCCAATACCAGCTAAGACACTTTCATAGAAAGGAGCTTCTTGTATGTCTATGAAACTCATGACCATTTCTGATTCTGTCATGGAAGAAATAACTTGAGCAGCAAGGCACCTCCACCTTTGAGCATACTCTCTAAAAGACTCATTAGACTGTTTCTTAACCTTGGTAACTGCAGTGCGGTCAGAGCCATCCGAGATTGAAAAGCAGATTGAGTAAGGAAGGCGTGAGCTAGCTCTTCCCAACTATGGATCTTTAAGTTGTTTAATCTGGTATGCCATGAACGGGCTTCTCCACTCAGACTCTTCTGGAACAGCTGCATTCTAAGCTTCTCGTTTTTCGCATAAGATCCAAGTTCTCCAATGAACACCTTCAAATATGTGTAAGGATCCTCTAACCCATTATATTTTTCAAAGTCATGGGTTTTAAATTTCTCTAGATAATGAACACCAGGGAATATGCAAAGGTTAGCATATGAAACACTTCCATGTGTTCCAATCCTTTTGAGAGCACGGATAGTTTCCTCCATTTGAAGGACCTTCTTCCTGATATCACCGGTGTCTGGATCTCCTTTAAGATGAGTGTTTTCAGGGTCTTTGTTGGTCGTATCCAACTGAGGTTGTGGATTTGTTTTATCCAAACCTTGTGTCCCTCCTTGTGTAGAGGGTTCTATATGTGTAGGCATCTTTGTACCTTGAGTAGACTGATGCAATTCCTTTAGCAGAACAATCAAATCTGTAATTTATTTACTCAATCCGTCAAATTCTTCTCGAGAAACAGCATTAGACTGGTCATAAGAAGACATGATTGGTTGTAGGCTTGTGGCTTTTTTGGATTTTAAGCTGGTAACAAGCACAATTGTTTCCCTACAAAAGACTTATGTAGTTTAGTCGTAGGGATAATGTAAATGCTATCATTATGTGTCCATTTTAGGAATACCATCCTGTAAAAATGGGCGTTAATTTGATAGCATGTCATGTATGCACAAATATTCTTCATATTTTCCATTACATGAACATGGAATGAAATTACAAGTAAATGCTTTTACATGTAATAGAAAAATGGAAAGCATAAAGAGACGTTCCTCTGCATTTGGTTTATCAGAGGTTGACCTATCTTAGGGTTCCTCTCGCAGCTTTTTGGCATGAAGGTCTCTAGACCATCGTAATTTACTTGACGGGAAGTTAATCCGGTCCTTCAACTGGAGTGAATCTGGGTGGTGCCTTTCCTGAGCCTCATTGGAATTAGTCTCCCTACGAGTCCAGTAATCAAACACCGACAGGATAGCCTCCTGATAGAGGAACCACACAACATACATTCACATACAACGTGTCTCACCATTTATGAAAATGATGATATTTGCGAAGCACTAATATCACAGATAGATATATTGCAGTGCAGTAAGTAAAATGCATTCGTACACATTCATCATAAATGTAAATGCAACATTCACACACAAGCATATAACAGTTTTGAAAAGCTTGTAGTAACGGCTTAAGCCCTCTTCTTTGGTTTCCCAAAGCAGAGTCGCCACTGCCGACGCTCGATTTTTATTTATCCCTTTTCGTTACTAGTTCTTTGGTGTTCTCATGTTATGTGACATTTATTTGAAAAAATAAGTGAAAAAGATCTGACATGTGTAATGTTGACGATTTGACTTTTAGAGTCGCCAGTTGGTGTTTTTAACTGGTTGCACCAACGCAACCAAAAAAGGTTTGCACATTAACCTAGTGATGTGACACTGCTAGACGAGTCTGTGAAACCAAGATTCATTCGGGTTCAGGGGCTTGATTATGCCGAAGGAAGGTGTTAGGCACCTTCCGACATCCGTGTTGCCACGGTTGTGACGCCCCCAAATTCAGGTACTTGAAACCCAAACTCGGTGCTTCACGATATCATTTCTATGAGCGGAATAATACTAATAATAATAACAATAATATAAATATCAAACTTAATTTACATAATTATCAGAGTCTAGTTCCTAAGTATGTAACCTTTAAACATTCATTACATGATAATAATAATAATAATAATAATAATAATAATAATAATATATCATTCTTATCATAATAAAGTTAAACTATTACATAAGATATCATTGAAGTCATTCAGCAACCTTTCCTTTCCCTTTGTTTTTAGCCGAGCCTTCTAGTTGTTTACACTTAGCTGAAAACATTTAAATTAAGCAAGGATGAGCATTTGAGTGCCCAGCAAGTAATAGCAATCAATAATAGTTAGCTGAAAGGATTAAATATTTTCTTTGAACGATACTTCTACAACGAATCAACGGTTGTGAAGTAAGCTGAACCAATAATAAACAACATATCATTTTGATTTCAAATTTTTGAAACTACGTACTGACTATAAATGAGGATCAGTCGACAGACTATGAACATTATTTTCTATTTTCAAAAAGGTTAAACAGAACTTCATCATCAGAAACCGTCATAACTTACTGAACACGCAGGGTGATCAAAGATTATGCCTGTATTGATCAAAACTACATACAAGAACGATATTTTTGTCCAGCGTATCCGCCTTAGGCGCATAAAAATTTCCCATATTTGGGATGTTCATACCAGTCTAGAATTCGAACCAAAATAATTCGGTTGGATAACAATAAAGTTTATCTTGTTCAATCATATTTTTAAGTTTGTGTATATCCGGATCAATTAGCTTAGACAACTTTTAAGTCAACGTATACATACTGGAAACCAATAAGTATGTATCAACATGTGATAAAATATAATGATTATCCAAGTGAGGACACTTGTATAACCATGCTTTAGAAATTAACGAACAGAATATATATCTTGATCAATAATAACAGAACTAATAAACTTGTACAACAGATTATGATCTAATAACTTGCTTATACAGAATTATTGCATAAGTATATACAGGGGTTAAGACATTTGAACAATGAAAAGAATAGTTCAGATGTTAGCTTACACATGTCCATTGCATAAAGTAAATGCAAAGGGTTAGATACTTGCATAGTTTGCTGCTTACAGTTATGCAACTTAGTTTTATCTTTTATATCAAGCCCTATCATTAATAAGATCATTTATTCGATTAGAATAATATAGCATATCACATAGTACTACTATTTACAGTCAGCACATAACCTAATCACATTGTCACATAGTTATATCAGTCATTGGACCATAAACAAACATTATTACAATCAAACTACCTAAGTCCATATCAATTTCTGAAATATTTCGGTATATCGACGACTTTATCGGGTAATTATCGAGTCTAAGACTCTGTACCGAAGTTCAATATAACTTAAACATCGGTCAAATTGTTTTTAAATGACTTATAATAATTTTTAAACAATTATTATAATTTATCATGATTTTTCAAACACCGGAATCATTATTAAATGATTTAAATATTACATAATTCTATTATCATTAATATTTAAATAATATAAAACTATTAATGAAATCATTGCCAAAATATTAAAGTTATTTATAATAACTTAAAATATTTTTAAAGCATTTATATTACCCTTAAATGATTTAAAATCATTTTTAAATAATTACCTTTAATATGTAAATATTTAAGGTATTATTTATCAAAAATTAAAAGTCTTTTATTATAACTTAAAATATTTTTAATTCATTTATATCCTTTTTAAATGATTTTTCAATCAATAAAATCATTTTTAAACTATTTATTTAATATAATTAATAAATAAATCTAATAATTAATTAATATTAAATTATTAATGAAATTATCCTTTAAATATTAAAAGTTATATTTTATAACTTAAAATATTTATAAATACTTTATTTTCATTTAAAATGATTTTTATAATATTAAAATCATTTTTAAACTGATTTATTTAATATAATTATTAAATAATTCTAATATCATTAATATTAAATAATTAATGAAATTATCCTTTAAATATTAAAAGTTATATTTTATAACTTCAAATATTCATAAACACTTTATTTTCATTTAAAATGATTTTTATAATATTAAAATCATTTTTAAACTAATTTATTTAATATAATTATTACATAATTCTAATATCATTAATATTAAATAACTAATGAAATTTACTTTAAAATATTAAAAGTTATATTTTATAACTTAAAATATTATTAAATACATTTTATCATTTAAAAATGATTTTTAATATAATAAAATCATTTTAATTAATTTATTTAATGCATTTGTTAAATAAATTAAATATCAATAATATCCAAATAAATATTAATATTTATAAAAAATATGTCAAACTATTAAAAGTTAATTTTTATAACTTCAAATTATTTTTAAAATTATTTTTGTAATATTCAGAAATTAATTTCTATTTTTAAATATTTTTTGGAAATTCAATTAATTAAAATTAATAAAACTGTCCCTATAGCATTTAGCGACAGAAACCGTCGCCTAAAGTGTTCTTGAGAAACCCAGAACATTCAAAGTCAGCTTTGAGTGAGCAACTTTGACCAAGATTAAATCTTTGTTCGATGTGTTTCTGGGCAACCTATGACTCAGATCTTGTAGTATCAGTACAATACTACATGATCCAACAACAAACATGGTAAACAAGCATAACACAAGCGAGATCTGGGGCCTAGAACAAGCTGTCAGAGTTGTTCTTCATTTTCTGGGTTACCCAGAAATGAAGAACAGTTCGACTGGCAAGTTTTGGGCTTCCACAACTTGTGATCTATGTGATGTTTTTATGATATAATGGATCCAGTGTGTAGCCAACATGACAAGGAAGAGATCTATCACATTATATCACTAAAACAACAACAGATCAAATAGATCTATGTCGTTCAAACCGTGTCAGATGACATATTCAAGCATTTTCTGGGTTAACCAGAAAACAACTTCCATGATCGTCTGGCCTAGTTTGACCGTCCACTGTAATCACCCAGTTTGATATTTAGGAGATTTTAAGGCATAAACATGTAGTATAAACAACATATTACAACTTAGATCCAAAGACAAACACAAACAATCAACACACTGTCAGATCCAAGCCTTCAAACTTCTTGTCAGACCGATCTGGGAAAGTTCTGGGTTACCCAGAACTTGTTTAGTTATGGTCATTCAACGGGTTTTGACCGTGAATAACATGCAATCTAGACATGGAATGGCTATGATTCCAGTTCTAGATTACAGTCCTCATACCAAACTACAAATCTAAAGCTTAAAACAACATAAATCACAAACAGAGAAAGATTTATGTGGTCTGACATTCATTGTCAGACAACTATTTCAACTTTTTCCAGATTGTCAAAAACTTCAATTTCAAGTACTTAGATGTTATGGATCTACAAGGTACCAACCCAAATCAACTTTATACACTAAATACAACATGTTTTAACACTAAATCATAACATCTAACATACAGATCAAAGATCAGATTTGCAATTAGGGTTTATACCTTCTATGAATAAATCTTGATTCTATGCTTATGATCTGATAGAGGAGATAGTGGGGCTTGATTTAAGGACTGATATGCTAAGAGAATTCATGGGTTTTAGAGAGAGAGTCTTGGAGTAGTGTTGTGGTCAAATGGGTTAAAATATGAACATTTCTCTCTCTTTGATCTTATATATATGACTTGTATGCAATGTATTTGGCTGGTGGCCATGGCTGAATTGCTGAGTTTGTAGGCACGTGGCTATGTGTAGGGTGGTTCACCAACTAAAGCATTAGCCAATTTGACAAGTTAGCTTAAATAATTCAAGAAGAGCATAATGGTATTTTGGCTAGCAATTTTAATGCCATGTTGGTAACTTAGCAAACCCTTAGGGTTTAACCCTAAGGTTTGGCACAAAGAATTTGTAGGATTTCTAATTAGGTTTTAAAATGAAAATTAGTTTCTAAAAATTATAAATTAGGTTTTCTGAAATAGTTAATGTTTTCTAATAATATAAAACATGAAAATTAAGTTTATGGTTCACTAATTAGTATTAAGATTGCTAAATTAGCAATTAGGGTTTATACATAACAAATTAGGGTTACTAATTTGTCAATTAGGGTTTTAAATTTATAATTAGGATTTTCTAAATAATAAATAGAATTTTCCCTAATTATCATTATGTTTAATAATTTAATAATTAAGGTTTTAGTTTAGTAATTAGGATTTCTAATTACTAATTAGGATTTCCAGTTAATTAGGGTTTCTAAATATCAGGTAGAGTTTTCCCTAATTAACAATAAATTTTTAAAGTACACATAAATTATCACATAACACAATTTTTGACAAATCTTAAACTCCAGTCTGAGTTTAAAATTAGGGTTTAATCAATTAACGCTGAGATTTGATCATGATACAACATAATTGACCAACCATTGCCAGTCCACATACATACAGTGCATATTTATAGTACTGAAATAAAAATAATATTATATTATTATTCTCATTCCTTGATCAAAATCCAAAATTAGGGTTTGGATTCCATATCTGATTTATCTTGCATATATAACATTATTAATTAAGTTAAAATGATTAACTTAATAATCTTAACTAAAATTCATATAATAAAATAATTATTATAATAATTTCTAATAATCCTTTCATATATTATTTAAATAATATATAATCATATTGTCATAAAAATAAATAATTAAAATATTTTTACTACAAAATTAATTATAAAAAATATAATTTATAATGGTTTATAATTCTAATAAAATTATTTGTAATCATTCATGTAATAATTAAATTTTATTTATCACATATATACATATACCTTACTTTATACATGTTCCCACCTTTAAAAATAAAAAAAAATTATACGCAAAATTTCTGATTTAATTTTATAGAAAATATCGAGTTGTTACAACGGTGACCGCCACTTTTCAAGAAACTGTTATATGAATATGTGTGTGTGTGTGTGTGTGGATCAATGTGCAATTATTTGGAAGTAGTGTGAGGCCTCGTTCGCACTATATACAAAGGGTTTGAATTTATACAAAAATTCAATTTTAAGCAAGATATAACAATTATGTTTTATAAAAGAGGTTTTTCAAATCCTGTGCTCAATAGGAATTAAGACATTTTCATACTTCCATTTTATTATTAAATGTTCGGCTTGTTTGCTTTTATTTTCAAGATGCGCATCTTCGAGGAAATAATATATGTGACGCCCCCAAAATAGGTATACATCACCCATTCTGGGTTGTCAATACATGGTACAGAAACAACTACAACTTTATTATTACAACAGTAAAACTGTGAGTTTAAATACAAATATTATCTTTTAGACAATATCTATACTTAAATAAATCCCCATCATATTTATTGATACATTATTTTACAAAAAATGGTGAGGACTACTAAACAACTCTCTCTAGAACCTTCATTCCATACCCCGACTAGTACTTGCTACATTCTCGCCTCCTGAGAAGAAAAATGGAACAACAAGGAAAAGGGTGAGCTCAACTAGCCCAGTAAAGAATATTATGACTAAGATAATATACAACAAATTATCGTTAGTCTTCAACAGGAAAAAAATCTGATAGAATACAATAGACAACAAGTTTCAGATCAATATTCGCAGCGGAAATAATAATTCATAGAAGAGTTACGTAGAGAATGAAATCTACTATGATCTATGAATTCAACAGTCCATCATCAATATTTTATCCCTGTAACATCAATCAATATTCTTCTCAAATCAAATATTCATCTTTGCACTACAGGCCAAAGATATTCATCAATCGGTCATGTTCATCTCAACACCTGTTCATCTTTGCACTAAAGGCCAAAGATATTCATCAGTCGGTCATGTTCATTTAAACACCTGCTCATCTTTGCACTACAGGCCAAAGATATTCTTCAGAAATCATTCATCTTTGCACTACAGGCCAAAGATATTCAATAATATCATCATTTAAGACTGAGGATGATGAAAAATATTTTTAAAGAACGAATCCAGTGAAACAAAATGACAAGGATTAAGGATTAAGGATTCGTACTTTGTTTTATCCATGTCCAACAATACCTCAAAAATAATCATAGTAGTGTAAAATTCAAGAATGATCAAAACATGGATACAATCAAAGCTAGTATCCAGAATAGATATTTTGACTGAAAAGAAGAAATTTTATTTTTTCGATGAATAGTGCCGTATCGTGAATAGTCTTAGTATCGTGAATAATGCCGATAATCGTGAATAGTAACTCCGACACCAAAAGATAGAAATTCCACAAAAAAACATTTTCACGCTTCATGAATAGTACTCGTGAATAGTAACTCGTGAATAGTAACTCATGAATAGTAACTCGTGAATAGTAACTCATGAATAGTAACCCCGACATGAAAAAGTTCCAAATTTGATAAAAACTTCAGATCAACATTTCAGCATAATGATATTGAAGAAATAATATCATTACGAAAAAAAATAATATCCCTTACCTCAAAGAATCAGTACTTCGGAAGGAAAGGTCGGAAGTGATGCTGAATGAAACTTGTACTGAACAGCAACTCTCAAAGTATCTAAATACTCACAAAATACGCTCGATAATATAGAGAGAAAGAGAAAACTTTGTTTCGGTGTGATTTTCAATTCTAACTTAGCCCTCTATTTATAGGAAAATGTTAAGCACGTCAAGCAGACTTGACACTGCTACTACACGATGGCTTTACCTGCTACTATTGCCACCCACCACATTTGAAATAAAATTCAGCACATTTTTTCACCAACCACAAGTGGGGCCCACTCAATTCTAGAATTTTCCACCAAAATCAATTATAAACCTAATTTCCGAATCCGACACCTCTTAAAATTCACAACAAATCATTCGTGCATTTTTAACGGTTCAAAATTTGTGGACATATACTCAACTTATGTATGTATAACATACCCAAAATTACCACAATCCAACGGTTTGGATTAAAAATTATAACCCCATGATATATCTCAAAACCCCGATTTGATTTTAACACCTCCAATCCGATAAAATAATTGATAAAACACCTCAACATTAATTCCTTCATTAATAACCACATAAATAAATCCATCATTTATATTCATATAAAATAAATATTTCCTTATCATATGAATCAATAATTAATTATTCACAAATAATATTACGTAATCACAATTATGCATAACCAGTAGTTCCCAGAGGAAGAGGGGCTTTCCAATAAGGATCTCTCCTTCTTGCGCCAATTATTAGGTGACCAAACCTCTCCTTAGATGTAACTTTCTAGACATTGCCAATAATGTTATCTAATAATATTATTCAAATAATATGAATTATTGATCCGATAATGGAAAATATTTATGCGAAGACAATTATTGAACAACAATAATATAAAATATCAACGCAAACAATTATTGAATCAATAAAATAAAATATTGAATAAGAATTCACTGTGAAAATTATTGAGTAGTGCCTTCTTACGTAAGGATCAATAATTCAAGAATATCGCAATAATACCGTATTATTCTTTGTGCAACCACGCCAGACATCAGATATTTTAACCACCGGTATTCCAACAGTCTTAATTTGGTAATAATTACGCCGTTATTTATAACCACCCAAACTTTGTCGCTTTTCCTCATCCAATCGCTTTCACATGTTATGGGGCCCATGCATGGTCACTACTGCCGTCGCATGCGAATATTCCCACAACGATCTTTAATATTCCACGACCAAAACGAATATTCCCCGACGCATCGAATATTCCACGACCAAACGAATATTCCCAAACAAAAATGAATATTTTATAACCACTTGCTTATTTTAAAATATTTGCGTATTTAACCCTTAACTATTCACATTAATCAAATCAACCATTACTATTTCAAAATAATAAATAAAGGAAATTCCTTTTATTTAAAAAATTTCTGGGTCTTACAACCTCCCCTCCTTATGAAATTTTGTCCTCGAAATTAACGTACGTACCTGGTGTTTCGAAATGGTGAGGATACCTCGCTTTCATTTCCGTTTCCAATTCCCAAGTCATTTCCTCTATAGCATGATTCCTCCACAAAACTTTAACTTGTGGTATGACCTTTGTGCGTAGGACATGCTCCTTCCTATCCAAAATCTTGACAGGTACCTCCTCATACGTTAAGTCTTCGGCTATCTCGTCCGGTTCTAACTCAATGACGTAATTCGGGTCGTCCACATATTTACGTAACATCGATACGTGAAAAACGTTATGAACACGCGTCATACTTGGCGGTAAAACGAGTCTATAGGCCACAGTTCCTATTCGATCGAGAATTTGAAATGGACCAATAAATCGTGGATTGAGCTTTCCTCTCTTCCCAAATCTTGTAACTCCCTTCCATGGAGCAACTCGCAACAATACATGATCCCCTACATTAAATTCCACGTCCTTTCGATGAAGATCCGCATAACTCTTTTGTCGATCTTGAGCCGTTTGTATACGTTGTCGAATTATTTGGATCTTTTCGGTGAGTCATACGTATTTTTCTCGGGTCCAAACAATGTTGCTTCACCCACCTCATCCCAACATATTGAGAACGACATTTTCGTCCATATAATGCTTCAATGGAGCCACACCTATATACTTGCTCGATAAGCATTGTTGTTGTAGGAGAATTCCACCAATGGTAAATACTTATCCCAACTGCCCTTGAAGTCTAGGACACAGAGTCTTAATAAATCTTCAAGAGTTTGAATAGTCCTCTCTGATTGTCCGTCCGTTTGGGGATGGTATGCCGAACTAAATCGCAAATCTGTGCCCATAGCTTTTTGCAAGCTAACCCAAAATCTTGAAGTGAATCTTGGGTCACGATCCGAAACTATGGATACAGGCATGCCATGCAACCTCACAATCTCATTTACGTACATACTAGCAAGACGTTCAAGTGAATAAGTCTCCCGTATCGGCAAGAAATGAGCAGACTTGGTTAATCTATCAACAATAACCCAAATAGCATTGATGCCTTGAGAAACCGTAGGAAGACCCGTAACGAAATCCATGGTAATGTGTTCCCACTTCCATTCCTAATCTCAAGTGGTTGCAACGGGACCCTTAGGTACTAGATGCTCACGCTTTTACACGTTAGCAAGTTAAACACATCGAGATAAACTTTGCAATCTCTCTCTTCATATTATTCCACCAAAATGTATGTCAAGATCACGATACATTTTAGTACTTCCGAGATGGATTGCAAATGGTGTATTGTGTGCCTCCATCATAATCTTGTACTTCAAATCGAGTCGTTAGGAACACAAAGTCTAGAGTGGACTCAAGTATTCCTTCTTCATCAATTCTCGCTTAGGAATAGCTCCTTCTTGTACTTTCTTCTTCATACGTGTCGATTTCCTGATTGGGTGGCTTGAGCAACCTTAACTTTTTCTATTAAAGTTGGCTCTATCGTATACTTGACATCATCGCACTTTTCGTTCCGCATATGATCTTCTACTCAACGCGTCGGCTACCACGTTCGCTTTTCCGGGATGGTATTGAATAGTGTGGTCGTAGTCTTTCAATAGTTCGAGCCAACGTCATTGCTTAGCGTGTTGAGTTCTTTTGAGTGAAGAAATATTTAAGGCTTTTATGGTCCGAATATATCTCCACTTTCTCCCCATATAGATAGTGCCTCCATATCTTTAGTGCGAAAACGATCACGCTAACTCTAGATCATGAGTAGGATAATTCCTCTCATACTCATTAAGTTGTCGCGAGGCATAGGCTATGACTTTCCCACGTTGCATGAGAACACATCCTAACCCTTTGCACGAAGCATCATTGAGATAACAAATCCATCCGAACCGGATGGTATTGTTAGAACAGTCTTAGAAATAAGTCTCCTCTTAAGCTCTTGGAAACTCTTCTCGCATTCTTCACTCCAAACGAATTTTGTATCCTTTCGAGTTAGCTACGTTAATGGAATAGCGATTCGAGAATATCCTTCAACGAATCTCCGATAATAACCAACTAAGCCTAGAAAACTACGCATTTCGATTCTGACTTAGGTTGCTCTCAACTGTGACTCATATCCCAATCTTGGATAAAGCGTCACAATGACACCTATCGATTTACTATCGCATCGAATATGGCGTCCCCTACAGAGAGTTCGGCTAAGGTGAATTCCACAAAGGAAGTCACAAGATAAAGGCTCGGTACCAAATTCTATAATTGAATTTTTAACTCCTGAAGTTCAATAGAAGCCATTCGATATGAGATTTTAGAAATGAGTTTTGTCTTAGGGTTCAAATTCGATACAAAATTTAATATCGATCTTTGGGAGTAAGCCAAGAAATTCTTCAGAAATACGTCGGGAAAAATCAATAACAACAGAACATTATTCAAATCGACGTGTCTTTATTCAAATCCATAACATGGACTAAGAAAATTTGACATCCGTAATAAACGAATGACTTCATGGCTTGATATGAAAATGTTTGACTTCAATGGTTTGATTGCTTGAATTGAATAACGGGTTGCTTAGGAATATGAAAACTAACAACCTTACAAAAGCAATCAATTTGGCATGATGAGTAGTTAACCTTAAAATCACATCAAAAGCAAATATCTCTATAGAAATAAGGTTAACGGTAATGTGATAGTGCCAACTGAATCAAACAAAATTTCTAAACAACGGATGTAATGAAAGTTTCTCCTAACGGATTCTCCATAAATAGGTCAAAGTCTAATTTCTCCGTAGTCAAGTTCAAACGTTGAGCGCAAGCAAGAGAGATAAAAGAATGGGTAGAACCCAGATTCTAGTAAGGTATAAACTTCGCAAGAATTTATAATTAACTAACCCGTGCTAACCGTTCGGGTTCCTCGCATTTTGATGGGTCACGACAAAACGCTCTTCCAAGAACCGTTGACTTTGACTTTTTTTCTCGACATCCTTTTGAGTCACCGTCCCCATTGAACTAGGTTTCGCTCTTACTGTCATGATCTCGGCGATATGTCCTTCCTTTCCACAATTATAGCATACCTTGAACTGTTGTGGCGGTTTGGTGATATGTCCCTCTTTCCCACATTTGTAACATATCGACCGATGGTCTTTCTCCTCCTTGGAACCGGGCCACTCTGCTACGACGTCTTCACATGGTCGTTGTTGAATCTCCTCTTTTAAAATCTCCTCCCGACTCGCTTCTTCTATTTTCATGGCCACGATTACCACCGAGTGGTTCACACCTTTGTCCAGTATTCTTCTTTCTCCGTGGTTATCGTTATTACGATGACTGCTATCTTGATATGATCCTCGGTTATGGTCCCTCGGTTGAGCGTACTCGTTATCTCGCTCTAACAACCGAGCCTGCTGACAACATCCGAATAGAGAAAAAATTTATGAGAAATGAGATCTTGGCGTATCTGGGGGTTTCAAACCTCTCGAAACATCCGCGTCATCGTTCCTCATTCTCCACCAAATGAGGTGCAAACACGATAACTCCGCGAACTTCGCCTCGTCTTTGGGACACCGCCATGTTATTCTCGCTTCTAGTCCAATAAACTCCACTTCCTTCATATAGACGAATACTTTCGGGAAGTACTTGTCATTGAATCTGCTTTCTGAAATGTCTCCGCATGACATCTTTGAGTGTGGTGGATGGAGTACGCTTCACGATTTCCACCGATGTCTCCTTTCGCCACTTTTAACATAAAAAGTAGCGAATGGAACCTTCGTTCCTCCGTGCATCCCAAGACATCGAATATCTTGGTAATTTGCTTGACCCATGTTTACGCCATGATCGGATCCGGCTTTCCCTTAAATTCGGTGGTCCCAACTCTTTGAATCGCTTTGCGATGACCTTGGTGAATTGCTATCATTTCCTCCTGTATTTTGAACACGAGTCTCCTCATGCGATTTTGCATGAACTGCAAAAAGCTTCTAAACATCCCTCGTTCATCATCTGCTTTCGATGGTGTTTGTTGTTCATAGGAGGAACATTGCCCGACTGTTGCAGCGTTCTCCTCGTTGGTGAGTCTGAGGCATCTCCACGGTCTCATTTACTCCTTTGTTAATATTCTCGATCGACATTCTCAAATCATCATCATAAAACAAGGGTTAATTAAGGAAATCAATATATCACATAATATCCCTATATCTTGACCAACTAACAAATAAGCTTAGGTAGGACACACTAGCGAAGGATTTACTCGTCTCCCCTCCTAGTTCTATTCCCCGATCTCCGCCAGAGATCATATCCTAAGCTCGATACCAACCATGGCGCCCCCAAAATAGGTATACATCACCCATTACGAGTTGTCAATACATGGTATAGAAACAACTACAACTTTATTATTACAACAAGAAACTGTGAGTTTAAATACAAATATTATCTTTTAGACAATATCTATACTCAAATAAATCCCCATCACATTTATTGATACATTATTTTACAAAAATGGTGAGGACTACTAAACAACTCTCTCTAGAACCTTCATTCCATACCCGACTAGTACTTGCTACATTCTCGCCTCCCGAGAAGAAAAATGGAACAACAAGGAAAAGGGTGAGCTCAACTAGCCCAAAAAGAATATTATGACTAAGATAATATACAACAAATTATCGTTAGTCTTCAACAGGAAAAAAAAACGATAGAATACAATAGACAACAAGTTTCGGATCAATATTAGCGAATGGAAATAATAATTCATAGAAGAGTTACGTAGAAATGAAATCTACTATGATCTATGAATTCACGATCCATCATCAATATTTTATCCACCTTAACATCAATCAATATTCTTCTCAAATCAAATATTCATCTTTGCACTCTGAAGCCAAAGATATTCATCAATCGGTCATGTTCATCTCAACACTGCTCATCTTTTGCACTAAAGGCCAAAGATATTCATCGATCGGTCGTGTTCATTTAAACACCCTTTCATCTTTGCACTACAGGGCCAAAGATATTCTTCAAAATCATTCATCTTTGCACTCTGAGGCCAAAGATATTCAATAATATCATCATTTAAGGCCGAGGATGATGAAAAATATTTTAAAGAACGAATCCGGTGAAACAAAATGACAAGGATTAAGGATTAAGGATTCGTACTTTGTTTTATCCATGTCCAACAATACCTCAAAAATAATCATAGTAGTGTAAAATTCAAGAATGATCAAAACATGGATACAATCAAAGCTAGTATCCGAATAGATATTTTGAACGAAAAGAAGAAATTTTATTTTTCGATGAATAATGCCAGATATCGTGAATAGTCTTAGTATCATCGTGAATAATCTTAGTATCGTGAATAGTAACTCAGACACCAAAAGATAGAAATTCCACAAAAAAATTTTTTCACGCTTCATGAATAGTACTTCGTGAATAGTAACTCGTGAATAGTAACTCATGAATAGTAACTCGTGAATAGTAACTCATGAATAGTAACCCCGAGCATGAAAAAGTTCCAAATTTGATAAAACTTCAGATCAACATTTCAAAGATAATGATATTGAAGAAATAATATCATTCTGAAAAAATAATATCCCTTACCTCAAAGAATCGAAGATTGGAAGGAAAGGTCGGAAGTGATCTTTGAATGAAACTTGTCTTTGAATAAAGACTCTCAAAGTATCTAAATACTCACAAAATACGCTCGATAATATAGAGAGAAAGAGAGAAAACTTTGTTTACGGTGTGATTTTCAATTCTAACTTAGCCCTCTATTTATAGGAAAATGTTAGCACGCAAAGGCAGCGACTTGACTTGACACTGCTACTGATGGCTTTACACCGCTACTATTGCCACCCACCACATTTGAAATAAAATTCAGCACATTTCTTCACCAACCACAAGTGGGGCCCACTCAATTCTAGAATTTTCCACCAAAATCATTTATAAACCTAATTTCCGAATCAAGACACCTCTTAAAATTCACAACAAATCATTCGTGCATTTTTAACGGTTCAAAATTTGTGGACATATACTCAACTTATGTATGTATAACATACCCAAAAATTACCACAATCCAACGGTCGGATTAAAATTATAACCCCGCAATATATCTCAAAACCCACGATTTGATTTTTAACACCTCCAATCCGATAAAATCTTGATAAAACACCTCAACATTAATTCCTTCATTAATAACCACATAAATAAATCCATCATTTATATTCATATAAAATAAATATTTCCTTATCATATGAATCAATAATTAATTATTCATAAATAATATTACGAATCACAATTATATGACAACCAAGTTCCTGTGAAAGAGGGGCTTTCGATAAGGATCTCTCCTTCTTGGCGCCGCAATTATTAGGTGACCAAACCTCTCCTTAGAGCGTAACTTTCTAGACATTGCCAATAATGTTATCTAATAATATTATTCAAATAATATGAATTATTGATCCGATAATGGGAAATCTTCATGCGGTGACAATTATTGAACAACAATAATATAAAATATCAACGCAAAGAATTATTGAATCAATAAAATAAAATATTGAGCAAGAACTCTTGTGAAAATTATTGAGTAGTGCCTTCTTACGTAAGGATCAATAATTCACAATCTTTGTGCAATCTGAGTGTGCTCTCTTTATGCAACCACGCCAGATTCTTCGTATTTTAACCACCGTATTCCAACGGTCTTAATTGGTAACAATTACGCCAAGTATTTATAACCACCCAAACTTTGTCGTTTTCCTCATCCAATCGCTTTCAGTTATGGGGCCCACACATGGCATTTACCGGCTGTCGCATTTAATATTCCAAGACAGATGCGAATATTCCACGACCAAACGAATATTCCCAACAAAGATGCGAATATTCCACGACCAAACGAATATTCCCAAAAAAATGAATATTTTATAACCACTTGCTTATTTTGAAATATTTGCGTATTTAACCCTTAACTATTCACATTAATCAAATCAACCATTACTATTTCAAAATAATAAATAAAGGAAATTCCTTTTTATTTAAAAAAAAATTTCGGGGTCTTACAATATACAGCAGGGTCGAACTCCTTATGGGCATGATAGCCATCCAAGGAAATTCAAACACCGTAAATAATGTACAAAGTTTGCTTCACAATTTGAAGATGTCCATCACGGAATCAAATCTAGATTCGATGGATCAATTTATGATCACATGATTACTAGGCTCACATGATGCATGATTTATATAATGAAGCGATGGCGATTATATATAAGTTGTAAATATATATATACAGACATGATCAACCACCACGAAGCACCTCCATGGGGGATCGAAAATATAAATATATAAAAGCGGTATATATATATATATATATACATGATCAACCACCACGAAGCACCTCCATGGGGGATCAGAAAAGTAAATAAAGTTGTAAAAGACGATCAACCGCCACGAAGTAAACTCTAGGAGGGACTAAATGTAAATAAATCAGTAAAAGGCCTCGAAGTAAACTCCAGGCCTGACAGAAATATAAATATATATATATATATATATATATATATAAAAAGCGATAAACGCACTGGATATAAAACCCATGCTCATCGGATATGTCCGACAACAGTATATATATAAATATATATATATATAAGCAGTAAATGTTGTGGATGTAAAATTCAGGCTCATCAAACCAAGTCTGACAATAGTTTATATATATAAGTATATATATATATAAAAGCAAGTAAACACTCCAGATATAAAATTTAGGCTCATCAAACAGAGTCTGACAACAGTTTATATATATATATATATATATATATATATATATATATATAAAGAAAGCGCTCCCGCATAAGTCTAGCTCAATCGAGGGCATAAATCGATAATGTTAGTCCATATATAAATATATATATATATATATATATATATATATACATATAAGCGAAATTAAAACCATGGACCAAAATGCAGGCATACGCACACAACACGACTCTCGATGTGAAGAATAGTGTGTGCAAAGATGAAGAGAAGGCTTTATAGAGAGTGTGAAGGGCTTACGGTGGGAATGCCAAAGCGAAGCTTCTATGACTCTAGATGGATAAACACTCAGCTTCCGTCGGTAAAAATATAGCTATATGTGAGCTAACAGGTGTTTAAAATGAGGAAACACTCAATATGGGGTGTGTACAGAGCAAATTAGACAGGGCTTCCTCGCCTTTTTCTAATATGGCCACCCCAAGCCTTCTATTTATATAGGGGGAGCCACAGGTGTACCTGCAGAAGCCACCTATGGAAGCCGCAAATGCACCTATGGCTGCCCGAGGTGCCCCGGGCTCTGCGGGTCCCGTTGTCTCAAAGTACGTGCACTCGTGCACTGTGATGTCCGCTCGAACTTGCAGAACTTCAATCCGAGCATCCGAACGAGGTATATAAGACCATCTTCGGACTGCTTTTGTTGAGAGTTACGCAATGACATGGGATTAGAGGTTGTACGAAGTCAGGAAGAGAGGACCATGCCCATGGTCTTCAAGCTTCAAATTCTATCTGGTGTGCTGCCACGCGTAATAGTCACTCGGGATTGGAACTCCTTGGCTCTTGTGGGATATTGTTGTATGTATGAAATTTTGAGACATCACGCTGGGGTTGAGGTGGCAAAATGACCTTTTGACTCCTCACCGGGGTTATCTCCGGTTTGAGCTGATAGCAGACGTTGCTCAGGCTTATATCTGAGATTGGACTGCTGCAAGTGTTTGATTTCTGCAAGGTCATCTGTAATGGTAAGATACACGGCCTAACAAGTAATACAGTGATAAAGAAAGTGTCTTACCCACAAGGAACTATCACTAATATTTACTAAACACCAACTTTGTATCGCTTAAGTCTTATTCGAACAACAATCTAATAGAAGTGTGATTAAACTAGTTATATCTATCTATCAAAGCAAGTAAATGGATAAAGAAAGGTATCGAAGGCACTACAAGCTAAGGCCAAAACTTCACCCCATACAGGCATTCTGTCAAACACCTGTTGTGTTATGCTTCATCAAACTTCCTACCCTTCTCTCTTTGGTCTTAATGGCCACGACAGTTTATCGACCGAAAACACACAAGTGCTCATACACCTCTGTCGAGGTATACATAAATATATCCTCTCTAGATCCACCCGTTAGGGAATAGAACACAGAAGAACATCCAAGATAAGTGAAAATCCTACACATGTCTGTGCGAATTAACCATGTCAAGGATTTACAGCTTAAGTTCTCAACAGGCCACACGTGGCGCACAGAGATATGTCTATTCTACACACAACTTATGCAATCGAATCAAATCGATAACATATAATCGCATGCAAATATATTTAGGTGTAAATCTATAATCCTTCTGTCGATATCATATAGATTACCAAAATCATCACTAATGTCTTAGCGAGAATCATTAAGCATGAATATATTAAACCAAACCATATGGTACCAACCAAAGAGATAAGACATTCGATTTAATTCAACAAAGGCTTCCATTATAACCATGGAGCCAATACTTAGTTCATAGCTATTGAAAAAAAATATAAGTAGCAATAAAACAACATTTATAGATTACAAAATCAGAGGAAATAAATGGATAAGAATAAACTCTGTCAAGGGTCTTCAGTCTCCAAGCATTCCAATCCTTTCAAGCTTTCCACTGTATATTGCTCACTGCTCTTGTTGCTCCAAGGAATCCCAAACTTCTCCCTAAACTACCTAATCTATATTTACATACATTAACTAAGAGATGGAGAAAGAAATTACAAAAGATGAGAGAAAAACTATCTAATTATCCTAATCTATCCTAAGTTATCTGATCCTTTTATATGCAGAGGCTCTCTTTATATATATCTGTTGTATTCCTTTTTCTAGATCAAGAGCAAGCCTTCTATACCTGGGCACCGGAGGTGGCGCGTAGTCTTGAGCAATAAAGAGTAGATCAAGCGCCGCAGAGCCATGTCATCAACAAAAAAGATCGAGGTTACACCGCAAAGGTGAGTCTATGAAGGATCTGTAAATACTGCATATGTGGATGACATCAGCAAGGACCATGGGTGGAGCCGCGGCGTGAGACTAAGACTAGGCATTGGCGCTGCGGCGCCAGTGTATGTAAATTATCCGATTTGTCCCCTGAAAGCTAGAAAAATCCTGTAAAGCCCTGCAATACGTTAGTTAAGCATAATAACACTATAATCATATAAAACTCTATAAAATCTATGAATATCAGGCAACTATTTAAGCCATAAAGTATCTGATTTGCGGGTTTAAATCCCACTCATCAGAAGACCAGTAACGAAATCCATGGTAATGTGCTCCCACATCTATTCTGGAATTTCAAGTGGTTGTAATGGACCTTTTGGCACTTGATGCTCTGCCTTAACTCGTTGACAAGTTAGACACCTTGAGATAAACTCTGCGAGATCTCTTTTCATATTGCTCCACCAAAATGTATATCAAAGATCACGATACATTTTGGTACTCCCAAGATGGATTGCAAACAGTGTGTTGCGCGCCTCCATCATGATTTTATACTTTAAATCAGGGTTGTTAGGAATACAAAGTCTGGAGTTGACTCAAAGTATTCCTTCTTCATCGATTCTTGCTTCGGGAATAGCACCTTCTTGCACTTTTTTCTTCATACGAATCAGCTCTAGGTCTATAACTTGAGCAGCTTTAACTTTATCGATTAAAGTCAGCTCTACTCGTATATTTGACATCATCACATGGGTCCCTAAAGTCTTTAACTCTATCTCCATCTTTTGTAAGTCATACCAAATGGGTCTTTGCGTTGACAATATCGCACTCGTACCCGCATATAATCTTCTACTTAAGGCGTCAGCTACCACGTTCATTTTTCCAAGATGTTATTGAATGGTATGATCATAATCTTTCAACAGCTCGAGCTAACATCGTTGTCACATATTGAGTTCCTTTTGGGTGAAGAAATATTTGAGGCTTTTATTATCGGTATAGATCTCCACCTTCTCCCCATACAGGTAATGTCTCCAGATCTTTAGTGCGAAAATGACTGCTGCCAATTCTAGATTATGAGTAGGATAATTTATCTCATATTCTTTGAGTTGTCGTGAGGCATAGGCTATGACTTTCCCATGTTGCATGAGAACACATCACAACCCTCTACCTGAAGCATCACTGTAGATGACAAATCCCTCTAAACCAGATGGTATTGTCAGAACAGGTGCTGAAATGAGTCTCCTCTTGAGATCTTGAAAACTCTTCTCACATTCCTCGCTCCAACCGATTTTTATATCTTTTCGAGTCAGTTGAGTTAATGGAGTAGCGATTCGAGAAAACCCTTCTACAAATCTCCGATAATAACCAGCTAAGCCCAAAAATCTACGTACTTCGGTCACTGACTTAGGTTGCTCCTAGCTTTGAATAGCTTCAATCTTTGTTGGGTCAATAGATATTCCATGATTTGATACCACGTGCCCAAGGAATTATACTTTCTCAAGCCAGAACTCGCATTTCTTCAACTTGGCATATAGCTTGTTTTCACGAAGCTTTTAGAGTATCAGTGTGAGACCCCAAATTTTATGAATAAAGATTTAAATTTCTCAAAATATTTTTTTGAATATTGTGGTGTGAATTTGATATAATGTTATAGTTGTGGGTAATATTTACAAATTTTGCAAAGTAATCAAGTGGTTATATAATATTCGATTGGTCGAGGAATATTCTTTTTGTCGGGGAATATCCGTACGATGGCACAATCATTGGTGGACCCCACAATGGAAGTATTGTCGTAGTTAGAAAATGACAGAAATATCTTTTTATAAAAATAAAGGCGAAAGTGCTACCGTTAAAAAGCCGTTGAATCGCCTCAGTAGTAAAGGTACGATGTCTGGCGTGGTTGCATAGTAGCACACGGTATTGATTATTGATGCTTACGTAAGAAGTCACTCAGTTATACTCAATTATTGCTACAGTAATTGTTGCATCATATCTCTCATATTATTGATTCAATTATTGTCATAGTATCATCTGTATAATATGATATATTATTAAATCAATAATTGAGACGACAAAGTTATTCATATTATTAAATTGTAATATTTACAATGTCTAAAAGTTCTGTCAAGGAGAGGTTTAGTCACCTAATTGCGCGCCAATAAGGAGAAATCCTTATCGGAAAGCCCCCTCTTTCCTGGGAACGACCAGGTTGTTAAATATTGTGAATTATAATATTAATGATGAATAAGATTGTGTTGATTAAAGATGAAATTGATAGTTCCATTGTGTTGGAATTATTAATGTTAGTGAAAATTGACATTTATTCCGATGATAATTGATGTCTGGGGTTATATTGATAAATCGGGTAATTAATCAGATAAATGATTAATTAATTGCTACTAATTCATATGTTTATATAACTATTTGTTCACATGTGTGTACTATTGAATCACATTCTTGTACTATTAGGGGAGTTGGTGCAATATTGATAATACTTACATGACTAAGTTAAAAATGGAGGTATAGATGGAGTCTTATCTTGTAATTCGTATTTTTACATGATTATAACTATTGATTCACATGATTAAACTATTGATTCACATTATTTACTATTAGGGAGGTGGTGCAAGTTTGATAATACTTGCGAAAGACTAAATTAAAAATGAAAGAAAAGTTGGAGGTATTGTACTGTAATATTTCAAGCCCCAAAATGTGCAATTGTCGAAACTATATTTTCCTATAAATAGAAGCTCATTCTTCCTTCATTTCTCACCAATTCACTAAAGCTTTAGAGCAATTATTATAGAGAGAAATTATAGAAAGAAAGAAGAAGAGAAGTCTGCTACCTCTCTACTCTAGTATACAGTTTCTTTCTAAGGTAAGGGGTATTATTTCTTTTATATTCATAAAGAGAGCTTCTGTTATTCCATTCTTTATTATTCTGTTGGAATAACCTGTTTGTGCAGTCAATCGCATGCTTGGTGAATTCTGTTGTTATTCCATTCTTTATTATTCTGTTGGAATATCATGTTTGTGCGGTTTATGCATGACCTGGTTCCATTCTTTATTAATATGTTGGAATATCATGTTTGTGCGGTTTACGCATGACCTGGTTCCATTCTTTATTATTCTGTTGGAATATCCTGTCTGTGCGGTTTACGTATGACCTGGTTCCATTCTTTATTATTCTGTTGAGAATAACCTCGTTGCACATGGCCTATCGCATGCATGGTGAATTCTTCATTATTCCATTCTTTATTATTACATTTGAATAACTTTTATCTATGTGGATTACCGCATGCATGGTGAATGATCCTTTGTATTCATATGAATAATATTTTCATTCAAAAGGGGTTTACGCGAGGCGCTTTTGTAATTTTTGACCCTCAAAATTCGGAAAAATTTGAAATGATAATTTGATGAGTTTTTAGATTGTGTCCAAAAATGTCAATTTTTGGATGTATAGATTAAGAGTTATGGATTTTATGGGAAAATACTATTTTAAAAGTAAACCCTTATAACTCTTTGTGGTTAACTCCAAAATTGGTGAAATCTTTATTTGGAGTACATGTATATAACAGGAGCATACCCTATAAATTTTAGAATTTTTGGACAAAAGTACAATTTATGATAAATGTCTAAATATTCGGTAGTTTTGTCCATATAAAAAATAGTAAATAAATTTTAAAAATTCCGAGAAAAATATATGTTCAATATGGGACTATATTCTGCTAAATCTCAGAAAAGAAATATTTTTGGGACTGATTTGGTATTTTTCATGAAAATGAACTAGTTATGAGTAAATAAATTAAATATGTTATGTGAAGTAACAAAATTAGAAAATAGGATTTTTATGTCTTGGGAATCCTATATAGGATATATCTTGATTTTTATGAGGATTTGATCATTGGTGATGAAATCTTATGAGTATAGCATTTTGAATGATTAAATGCATTATTTGGTAAAGTGTAAATAACTAAAATAAATTGTTTATAAGTTTAAGAAGTGATTAAAATATTGTTATAATATTAATAATATTAGATGATGAGTTTATTAAGTGATTGATAATATTTGGATAAATTTAAAGTTTTTAATATTTATCCTTGTTTTCATTTGATTAATGCTTATATCATTGTCATCATCCTCATGCTTATATTGTGATGAAAGTCATCTTTGGCTTACGTGAATAGATGGACTTGGTATGATTATGACCAGGGATCATTCAGTATAATCATGACCTATAATGTTGTAAATGATGTGGTAAAAGCCCTCAGTGGCCTGTAGTGCATTGATGGATAATTTTTGGTATGATTATGACCAGGGATTATTCGGTATAGTCATGACCATTGATGATTTAATGAATATCTTTGGCCCGTAGTGGAGGGATGATTCGATGATGTGGTTTATTTATTAAGCTGAGTCTCAGCGATAAAAATTGATGAAAACATTTTAAATCATTGAAGATAGTAGATATAATGCTCTACTTGACTCTTCTAATGGATTACTTATTCCGTTGTAGTTAAACTTGTTGTCTATTGTATTTTATCAATTTAACATTGTTGAAGACTAATGATAATTTATTCTGCATTATCTTAGTCATAATATTTCTTACTGGATTAGTTGAGCTCACCCTTTCTTTCACTGTTCTCTTCAGGAAATGAGAATATAGCTGGGACGAGTCGGGGAACGGAGTGACGGTCCAGATGATAGCATTAGTAGTCCTCACTATTTTGTTAAATAGTGTGATAATAAATGTAATGAGGACTCCATTGAGTATGAATATTGTCTAGATAACAATATTTGTATTAAAACTCATAGCATATGTTTTGTCGTATATTACATGATGTTTGTATACTTAAGTTTGTATTTGTATTTTGTACCATGTATTTGGCGACTCAAGATGGGTGATGTATACTTGTTTTGGGGGCGTCACAATCAGCCTCAAGTGTTGCTCATGATCTTCACAGCTTTTGGAGTATATGAGGATTTCATCAATAAAGACGACCATAAAATGATCTAAATATTCTTTGAATACTCGGTTCATCATATCCATGAAGGCAGCAGGAGCATTAGTTAATCCAAAAGACATGACTAGGAATTCATAATGTCCGTACCGAGTTCTGAAAGTAGTCTTTGGAATGTCATCAGTTTTAATCTTTAACTGATGATATCCAGAACGAAGATCGATCTTTGAAAAGAATTTGGCGCCTTGCAACTGGTCAAACAGGTCATCAATGTGTGGCAACGGGTACCTATTTTTGATGGTGACGTGATTCAACTCCCGATAGTCAATACAAAGTCGCATACTTCCATCATTCTTCTTTACTAATAGAACATGAGCACCCCAAGGAGACGTACTAGGACGAATGAAACTGATGTCTAACAATTCCTGCAGTTGGGTCTTTAACTCCTAAAGTTCAATAGGAGCCATTCGATATGGGGCTTTGGAAATGGGTTTTGTACTGAGTTCAAGGTCGATACAAATTTTGATTTCATGCCCTGGGGGTAGGCCAGGAAGTTCTTCAGGGAATACGTCAGGAAATTTATTAACAATAGAAATATCATTCAAATCTGATGTATTTTTGTTTAAATCTGTGACATGGGATAAGAAAGCTTAACATCCATTTTTTCAATAAACGAATAGCTTTATGGCTTGATATGACAGTGATTGACTTTAGTGGTTTGGTTGTTTGAATTCGCATAATAGGTTGGTTAGGAATATGAAAGCTAACAATCTTATGAAAATAATCAATTTTTGCATGATGAGTGGTTAACCAATCAATCCCTAAAATCACATCAAATGAAAGTATTTTCAAAGAGATAAGATCGACAGGTAACGTGCGGTTGTCGATTTAAATCAAACAAGACTTATAAATAGTGGATGTAATGAAGGATTCTCCCAACGGAGTTTCAACAGATAAGTCAAAGTCTAATTTCTCTAGAGTTAAATTTAAACATTGAGCGCAAGTAGGAGAAATAAAAGAATGGGTAGAACCGGTATCAAATAAAGTAAAGACATCATAAGAGTTTATGATTAGCTTACCCATGATGACCTCGTTCGGGTTTATTTCTTTTTGGGAGGTTACGACAAATGCTCTCCCTTGAACTACCGGCTTTGACATGTCTGGGACGGCATTTGGTATCACCATCCCAACTGGACTTGGCTTTACTGTACGGAAAAATAGAGCTAGGTGACCTTTTCTGCAATTGTAACACGTTTTGGACTACTGCATACAGTTTGGACTGATGTGTCCCTCCCCTCCACATTTAAAGCATACGATCGGTGGTTGTTCTCCTTCTTTAACAACGGGTGCTAGTACTGACGTCTTTCCATCATTGTTGAATCTTCTCTTCTTGAAATTTCCACTTCTATTATCTTGACCATGATTACCACTGAAGTGGTTACCATTTCTGGCATGTTGATTCCCTCCACGTTTGTTGTCACCGCTTCGATGACTGCTACCATTGGTATTATCATTTTGTCGGCTTCTCTCTCTTAGTTGGGTTGACTCATTATCGCGCTCCAATAACTGAGCCCTATTTACAATATCTGAATACAAACACAGTTTGTGAGAAATGAGGTATTGACGTATTTTGGGTTTCAAACCTCGTAGAAACATTCGCGTCATTCTCTCCACATTATCAACCAAATGGGATGCAAACTGGGACAACTCGGCAAACTTAGCCTCGTACTACGACACGTTCATATTATTTTATTCCAACTTGATAAACTCCACCTCTTTCATGTGATGAATACTTTCGGGAAAGTACTTGTTATTAAACAGTTCTTGGAACTTCTTCCAAGACATCTTTAGTGCGGCAGGTTGGGTATGCTTTACGGATTCCCACCAATAATCTGCCTCTCCTCGCAACTTGAAGGTGGCAAAGGGAATCTTTTTCTCCTCGGAGCATCCCAAGACATCGAATACCTTGGTGATCTACTTTATCCACGTCTCCGTCTTAAGTGGTTCTGGCTTTCCCAAAAACTTCGGTGGTCCCAGTTCCTTGAACTGCTTAGCGGTGACCGTCCGAGAGTTTCCAGTGTTTCCACCTGTATTTTGGATAGGAGTCTCTCTCGCCTGTTGTTGCATGAATTGCAGAAAGCCTCTGAATATTCTATCATTCATCATTTGGTCGGTGTTGTTGTGTACATGAGGATTGTTGCCTTCTTGATGCACATTTTACTAGTTATTGATCTGTGGTGACTCAACGGTCTCCTGTGCTCCATTGCTTATCTCAACATTTTCAGATGTTATTTTCAAACACTGCCATATAACAAGGGTTAATTGACATGCCACATATCATCCCTATACTCTGACTGACCAATTAAATAACAAATAACTTAGGCAGGTCATACTAGCGAAGGATTAACCCGTCTCTCCCCTCCTAGTTCTAGTCTCACATCTTAGCCAGGGATCATATCTCTAAGCTTTGATACAAACTGTGACGCCCCCAAAATAGGTATACACCGCTCATTGAGTCGCCAAATACATGGTATAAAATACAAATACAAATTTAATTATACAACATGAGCTGAGAGTTTTTACACGAATATTGTCTTCTAGACAATATCCAAACTCAAATGGAGTCCTCATTACAATTATTATTACATTATTTCATAGAATAGTGAGGACTACTATAACACCATCTCGGACCATCACTCCATTCCCCGACTAGTCCCGGCTACGTTCTCATTTCCTGAAGAGAACAATGAAAGCAAAAGGGTGAGCTCAACTAGCCCAATAAAGAATATTATGACTAAGATAATGCAGAATAAATTATCATTAGCCTTCAACAGTGTTAAACTAATAAAATTCAATAAACATCAAATTTAACTGCAGTGGAACAAGCAATCTATTAGAAAAGTCAAGTAGAGCAAGATATCTACTATCTTCTATGATTTAAAAAGTTTATCATCAATTTTATCGCAAAGATTCAGCTTAATAAATAATCCACATCACTGAATTATCCATGCACTACGGGCCAATGATATTCATTAGTATCACAACCACGAATTATCCATGCACTACGGGACAAGGATATTCGTGTTTTCACCAATGGTCATGATCATGACAACAACTGTCCATCAATGCACTACGGGCCAATGAGGACTTTTACCACATCATTTGTAACATTACAAGTCATGATTATACCGAATAATCCATGGTCATAATCATACCAACAACTGTCCATCAATACACTATGGGCTAATGAGGACTTTCATCATAATATAAGCATGAAGATGATGACAATGATATAAGAATTCAATTAAAAGAAAGTAAAGGATAAATTTTTAAAGATTTATAATTTAATTTAATCAGGATTCAATAATGTCCAAATTATCAACATGATACTACTTTGTGGAGTAAAATTCAAGAATAATATTGTATCAAAAATGATTTGGACAGAAAAGAAATCAATTTTTATCATGAATATTACCCCGGGTGAATAGTAATTGAGTGAATAGTACCCATGAATAGTACTTCGGGAATAGTACTTTGTAAATAGTACCCTATGAATAGTACTTCGTAAATAGTATCCCGTGAATAGTACTTTATGAATAGTACCCTGTGAATAGTATCTCGTGAATAGTACTCCGGCATGAAAAGCTTAAAATTTAACAAGAATGTTCAGAAAATTATCCTTGTGAACGATTCTAGATGAAGCGCAAATTTCAAGGATATTCTACCAATTTCACGGAGTATAGAAGCAATACTTTAACAAAATGAGTGTAGAATTAGGAATACAAAGCGAAATAATATTACTTACATACTACAGAGTATGGAAGAAAATATTATTTCATACGAATACTGAACAAAATAATATCCCTTACCTTTGAAGAAGTCTGGATACTAGAATAGTGAAGTAGTAGAATACTCTTATTCTTTCTCTCCATAGCTTCTCTCTCTATAATTGCACTTGTGAGTCTTAGTGAATTAGTGAGAATGAAAGAATAATGAGCTTCTATTTATAGGAAAACATAGTTTTGATAATTGCACGTTTTGGGGCTTGAATTATTACAGTATAGTACCTTCATCTTTTCCTCCATTTTTAATTTAGTCCTACAAGTATTATCAAACTTGCACCACCTCCCCTAATAGTACATGTAAGACCCCGAAATTTTTTTTAAATAAAAAGGAATTTCCTTTATTTATTATTTTGAAATAGTAAGGGATGATTTGATTAATGTGGATAGTTAAGGGTTAAATCATGCAAATATTTCAAAATAAGCAAGTGGTTATAAAATATTCATTTTGCTCTGGAATATTCGTTTGGTCGTGGAATATTAAATCTTTGTCGGGGAATATTAAATGCGACGGCAGCGACCATGTGTGGCCCCCATAACTAAAGCGATTGGATGAAGAAAACGACAAATATAAGTTGGTTAAAAATAACGGCGTAGTTATTCTGGTCGAGATTGTTGGAATACCCGGTGGTTAAAATCTGATGTCTACGCGTGGTCGTTGCAAGATAGCTACGGTATTTACACTGATGATTGTTGAATTATTGATCCTTACGTGAAGAAGGCACTACTCAATAATTTTCACAAGAGTTATTCTTATTCAATATTTTATTTTATTGATTCAATAATTCTTTGCGTTGATATTTTATATTATTATTGTTCAATAATTGTCAACGCATTATTATCTCCATTATCGGATCAATAATTCATATTATTTGAATAATATTATTAGATAGCATTATTGGCAATGTCTAGAAAGTTACATCGAGGAGAGGTTTGGTCACCTAATTGCGGCAAAGATGGAGAAATCCTTATCGAAAGCCCCTCTTTCTGAGGAACTACTGGTTGTCATAATTGTGATTCTGTAATATTATTTGTGAATAATTAATTATTGATTCATATGATAAAAAAATATTTATTTTATGTGGATATAAATGATGGATTTATTTATGTGGTTATAAATGAAGAAATTATTGTTGAGGTGTTTTATCAGTATTTTATCGGATTGGAGGTATTAAAAATCAAATCAGGGGTTTTGAGATATATTGCGGGGGTTATAATTTTTAATCCGACCGTTGGATTGTGGTAATTTTTGGGTATGTTATACATACATAAGTTGAGTATATGTCAACAAATTTTGAACCGTTAAAAATGCACGAATGATTTGTTGTGAATTTTAAGAGGTGTCGGATTCAGAAATTAGGTTTATAATTGATTTTGGTGGAAAATTCTAGAATTGAGTGGGCCCCACTTGTGGTTGGTGAAGAAATGTGCTGAATTTTATTTCAAATGTGGTGGGTGGCAATAGTAGCAGGTAAAGCCATCAGGTAGCAGGTCAAGTCTGCTTCGGCGGGCTAACATTTTCCTATAAATAGAGGGCTAAGTTAGAATTGAAAATCACACCAGAAACAAAGTTTTCTCTCTTTCTCTCTCTATATTATTGAGCGTATTTTGTGAGTATTTAGATACTTTGAGAGTTCTTTGATCAAGACAAGTTTCATTCAAGATCACTTGAGACCTTTCCTTCCGGCAATCGATTCTTTGAGGTAAGGGATACTATTTTTTCGTAAATGATATTATTTCTTCAATATCATTATCTTTGAAATGTTGATCTGAAGTTTTTATCAAATTTGGAACTTTTTCATGTCGGGTTACTATTCATGAGTTACTATTCACGAGTTACTATTCATGAGTTACTATTCACGAGTTACTATTCACGAGTACTATTCATGAAGCGTGAAGATGTTTTTGTGGAATTTCTATCTTTGGGTGTCGGAGTTACTATTCACGTATACGGCACTATTCACGTATACTGACCTATTCACGAATCACGGCACTATTCATAGAAAAATGAAAATTTTTTTTTCGTCCAAAATATCTATTACGGATACTAGCTTTGATTGTATCCATGTTTTGATCATTCTTGAATTTTACACCACTATGATTATTTTTTGAGGTATTGTTGGACATGGATAAAACAAAGTACGAATCATTAATCCTTAATCCTTGTCATTTTGTTTCACTGGATTCGTTCTTTAAAAATATTTTTAATCATCCTCGATCTTAAATGATGATATTATTGAATATCTTTGGCACATAGTGCAAAGATGAATGATTTCTGAAGAATATCTTTGGCACAGAGTGCAAAGATGAGCGGTGTTTAAATGAACATGATGGATCGATGAATATCTTTGGCCTTTAGTGCAAAGATGAACAGTGTTGAGATGAACATAATGACCGATTGATGAATATCTTTGGCACATAGTGCAAAGATGAATATTTGATTTGAGATGAATATTGATTGATGTTACGTGGATAAAATATTGATGATGGACTGTTTAAATTCATAGATTATAGTAGATTTCATTCTCTACGTAACTCTTCTATGAATTATTATTTCATGCTGCGAATATTGATCTGAAATTTGTTGTCTATTGTATTCTATTAGATTTTTCCCTGTTGAAGACTAACGATAATTTGTTGTATATTATCTTAGTCATAATATTAAGATTCTTGAGCTAGTTGAGCTCACCCTTTTCCTTTTGTTCCATTCTTCTCGGAGGCGAGAATATAAGCGAGTGCGAGTCTGGGGTATGGAATGAAGGTTTTAGAAAGGATTGTTTAGTAGTCCTCACCATTTTGTAAAATAATGTATCAATAAATGTGATGAGGATTTATTTGAGTATAAATATTGTCTAGAAGATAATATTTGTATTTAAACTCACAGCTTTCTTGTTGTAATAATAAAGTTGTAGTTGTTTACATACCATGTATTGACAACAACTCGAATGGGTGATGTATACCTATTTTGGGGGCGTCACAAATGGTATCGAGCTTAGGGATATGATCTCATGGCGGAGATCGGGGAATAGAACTAGGAGGGGAGAGAGAGTAAAAATCTTCGCTAGTGTGTCCTACCTAAGCTTATTTGTTAGTTAGTCGATATATAGGGATATTATGTGATATATTGATTTCCTTAATTAGCCCTTGTTTTATGACGATGTTTGAGAATGTCGATTTGAGAATATTAACAATGGAGTAAATGAGACCGTAGAGATGCTGTGCTTTACCAACGAGGAGAACGTGTAACAGTCGGGCAATGTTCCTCCCGTGAACAACACCATGGAGCGAGATGATGAGCGAGGGATGTTTAGAAGTTTTTGCGATTCATGCAAAATCGAGATTTAGGAGACTCGTGTTCAAAATACTGAGGAGAAATGATAGCAATTCACGGGTTGTCACAACCAAGCGATTCAAAGAGTTGGGACCACCAGAATTTAAGGGAAAGCGAGATCCGATCATGGGCGGAAACATGGGTCAAACAAATTACCAAGATATTCGATGTCTTGGGATGCACGGAGAACGAAGGTTCCATTAGCCACCTTTATGTTCCGTGGCGGCGAGGCAGACTCTTCGGTGGGAGTCTGTGAAGCGTACCCATCCAAACTTTCTTCTCGGCATGTCTTGGGAGACGTTTGAGAGACTATTTAATGACAAATACTTTCCGAAAGTGTTCGTATATGAAGGAAGTGGAGTTCATCGATTGGAACAAAACAACATGACGCGGTGTCTCAATGACGAGGCAAAGTTTGCGAGTTATCGAGTTTGCACCTCATTTGGTGGAGAATGAGGAGCGTGTATGACGCGGATGTTTCTTAGAGGTTTGAAACCCCAGATACGTCGTCGGTATCTCATTTCTCATAAACTTTCTCTTTATTCAGATGTTGTAAAATGGGCTCAATTATTAGAAAGCGAGATAACGAGTACGGTCAATGAGGACCATAACCGAGGATCGCACTGAGATAGCGATCAATGAATAATGATAACTGCGGAGAAAGAAACAGACGAATGAAATGGTAACCACTCGGTGGTAATCATGGTCATGAAAATGTAAGAAGCGAGTCGGGAGGAGATTTTAAAAGAGGAGATTTAACAACGACTATGTGAAGACGCGAGTCTTACGTGAAAGAATCGGTTCTAAGGGAGGAGAACGACCACCCATCATATGCTACAAATGCGAAAAGAGGGACATATCGGTCCAAACTACCCACAACAGATTCAAGGTATGCTATAGTTGTGGAAAGGAAGGACATATCGCTTTCGAGATTATGCGATGCGAAACCTAGTTCAATGAGGACGGTGACTCAAAAGATCGTCCCGAAAAAGTCAAAGTCAACGATTCCGGAAGAGCGTTTGTTGTGGTCGGTCATAATGCGAGGAACCCAAACGAGGTGATCACGGGTAAGCTATTTATAAATTCTTGTGAAGTTTATACCTTACTTGATCTGGTTACCCATTCATTTATCTCTCTCTGCTTGTGCTCAACGTTTAAACTTGACTCGGAGAAATTAGACTTTGACCTATCTGTGGAAACTCCGTTAGAGAAACTTTCATCACATCCACCTGCTTATAAATTTTGTTTGATTCAAGTTGGCACCATCACCTTACCGTCACCTTATCTCTTTAAAGATACTTGCTTTTGATGTGATTTTAGGGATTGATTGGTTAACTACTCATCATGCCAAAATTGATTGTTTTCGTAAGGTTGTTAGTTTTCATATTCCTAACCAACTTTGTTATGCGAATTCAAGCAACTAAACCATTAAAATCAATCACTATCATATCTAATCATAAAGCTATTCGTTTATTGAAAAACGGATGTCAAGCTTTCTTAGCCCATGTTATGGATTTGAATAAAGACACGTCAAATTTGAATAATATTCCCGTGTTGTTATTGACTTTCCCGACGTATTTCTGAAGAACTTCCGGTCTACCCCGAACGTGAAGTTGAATTCTTTATTGATCTTGAACTGCATACAAAGCCCATTTCTAAAACCCCATATCGAATGGCTCCTATTGAACTTCAGGAGTTAAAGGTCCAACTACGAGAAATTGTTGGACATCGGTTTCATTAAATCTGAAGTACATCTCCTTGGGGTGCTCTGTTTTATTTGTAAAAAGAAAAGGCGGGTATCGACTTTGTATTGACTATCGGGAATTGAACCATGTCACCATCAAGAATAGGTATCCTCTACCTCGTATTGATGACTTGTTTGACCGATTGCAGAGGGCACAATTCTTTTCAAAAATCGATCTTAGCTTACGGATATCATCACCGAAAATTAGAATCGAGGATATTCCAAAGACCGCCTTGAAACTTCGGTATGGGCATTATGAATTCTTAGTCATGTCTTTCGGACTAACTAATGCTCCTGCGGCTTTCATGGATATGATGAACCGAGTATTCAAGGAATATTTGGATCAATTCGTTGTTGTCTTTATTGATGACATCCTTATATATTCCAAAAGCCGTGAAGATCATGAGCACCATTTGAAGCTGGTACTCCAAAGGCTTCGTGAAAACCAACTATATGCCAAATTGAAGAAATACGAGTTCTGGCTTGAGGAAGTAGCCTTTCTTGGGCATGTGGTGTCAAAACATGGAGTATCTGTTGATCCGACGAAGATTGAAGCAATACAAAGTTAGAGCAACCAAAGTCGGTGGTCAAGTACGTAGCTTTTGGGCTTAATTTGGTTATTATCGGAGATTCGTGGAAGGGTTTTCTCGGCGCTACTCCATTAACTCGGCTTAACTTTCGAAAGGATCTGAAAATTCGTTTAGAAGCGAAGAATGCGAGAAAAGTTTCCAAGAGCTTAAGAGGAGACTTATTTCTAAGACTGTTCTAACAATACCATCCGGTTCGGATGGATTTGTTATCTCAAATGATGCTTGAGCAAAGGGTTAGGATGTGTTCTCATGCAACGTGGGAAAGTCATAGCCTTTGCCTCATGACAACTTAAAGAGTATGAGAGGAATTATCCTACTCATGATCTAGAGTTAGCGGCGTGATCGTTCAGCTTAAAGATATGGAGGCACTATCTATATGGGGAGAAAGTGGAGATATATTCGTGATCATAAAAGCCTTAAATATTTCTTCACTCAAAAGAACTCAACATGCGGCAAATGACGTTGGCTCGAGCTATTGAAAGACTACGACCACACTATTCAATACCATCCCGGTAAAGCGAACGTGGTAGTACGATGCATTGAGTAGAAGATCATATCGCGGAACGAAAGTGCGATGATGTCAAGTATACGCGTAGAGCCAACTTTAATAGAAAAAGTTAAGGTTGCTCAAGCCACCAGGGCCGGAGCGTGCGTATGAAGAAGAAAAGTACAAGAAGGAGCTATTAGGGCGAGAATTGATGAAGAAGGAATACTTCGAGTCCACTCTAGACTTTGTGTTCCTAACGACTCTGATTTGAAGTACAAGATTATGATGGAGGCACACAATACACCATTTGCAATCCATCCTGGAAGTACTAAAATGTATCGTGATCTTCGACATACATTTTGGTGGAACAATATGAAGAGAGAGATTGCAAAGTTTATATCAATGTGTTTAACTTGTCAACGTGTAAAGGCGGAGCATCTAGTACCTAAGGGTCCGTTGCAACCACTTGAGATTCCGGAATGGAAGTGGGAACACATTACCATGGATTTCGTTTGGGTCTTCCTCACTACGGTTTCTCAAGGCATCAATGCTATTTGGGTTATTGTTGATAGATTAACCAAATCGCTTTCATTTCTTCTGATCGGGAGACTTATTCCCTTGAACGTCTTGCTAGTATGTACGTAAATGAGATCGTGAGGTTGCATGGCATGCCTGTATCCATAGTCTCGGATCGTGACCCAAGATTCACTTCAAGATTTTGGGTTAGCTTGCAAAAAGCTATGGGTACGGATTTGCGATTTAGTTGACATACCATCCCCAAACAGACGACAATCGAGAGGACTATTCAAACTCTTGAAGATTTATTAAGACTCTGTGTCCTAGACTTCAAGAGGCGGTTGGGATAAGTATTTACCATTGGTGGAATTCTCTTACAACAACAGATTATCGAGCAAGTATAGGTGTGGCTCCATTCAAGCATTATATGGACGAAAATGTCGTTCTCGATATGTTGGGATGAGGTGGGTGAAACAACATTGTTGGGACCCGAAAGTTAAATGTGTATGACTACTAAAAAAGATCCAAATAATTCGACAACGTGCTCTGAAACGGCTCAAGATCGACAAAAGAGTTATGCGGATCTTCATCGAAAGGACGTGGAATTTAATGTAGGGATCATGTATTGTTGCGAGTTGCTCCATGGAAGGGAGTTACAAGATTTGGGAAGAGAGGAAAGCTCAATCCATGATTTATTGGTCCATTTCAAATTCTTGACCGAGTAGGAAATGTAGCCTATAGACTTGCGTTACCTCCGGTATGTCTCGTGTTCATAATGTGTTTCACATATCATGCATTTCAGAAATATGTGAAAGACCCGAACCACGTTATTGAGTTAGAACCGGATGAGATAGCCAGAGACTTAACGTGTGAGGAGGTACTGTCAAGATCTTGGATAGGAAGGAGCATGTCCCTACGCAAGAAAGGTCATACCACAAGTTAAAGTTTTGTGGAGGAATCATGCTATAGAGGAAATGACACGGGAATTGGAAACGGAAATGAAAGCGAGGTATCCTCACCTTTTCAAACACACAGTCGTCGTCGTCAATTTCGAGGACGAAATTTCATAAGGAGGGAGGTTGTAAGACCCAGAAATTTTTTTAAATAAAAGGAATTTCCTTTATTTATTATTTTGAAATAGTAAGGGTTGATTTGATTAATGTGGATAGTTAAGGGTTAAATACGCAAATATTTCAAAATAAGCAAGTGGTTATAAAATATTCATTTTGTCGGGGAATATTCGTTTGGTCGTGGAATATTAAATCGTCTTGTCGAAATATTAAATGCAATACACGCCAGACCATGTGTGGGCCCCATAACTGAGCGATTGGATGAAGAAAGCGACAAATATAAGTTGGTTAAAAATAACGGCGTAGTTTATTACCGTCAAAGATCATTGGAATACCTTGGTTAAAATACGATGTCTGGCGTGGTTGCAAAGAGAGACACACAGATATTGCATGATTGTTGAATTATTGATCCTTACGTAAGAAGGCACTACTCAATAATTTTCACAGTGAATTCTTGCTCAATATTTTATTTTATTGATTCAATAATTCTTTGCGTTGATATTTTATATTATTGTTGTTCAATAATTGTCATCGCATATTATCTCCATTATCGGATCAATAATTCATATTATTTGAATAATATTATTAGATAGCATTATTGGCAATGTCTAGAAAGTTACATCAAGGAGAGGTTTGGTCACCTAATTGCGCGCGCCAAGAAGGAGAAATCCTTATCTGAAAGCCCCTCTTTCCTGAGGAGCGGCTTTGGTTGTCATAATTGTGATTACGTAATATTATTTGTGAATAATTAATTATTGATTCATATGATAAAAAATATTTATTTTATGTGGATATAAATGATGGATTTATTTATGTGGTTATAAATGAAGAAATTATTGTTGAGGTGTTTTATCGGTATTTTATCTGATTGGAGGTATTAAAAATCAAATCAGGGTTTTTGAGATATATTGCGGGGGTTATAATTTTTAATCCGACCGTTGGATTGTGGTAATTTTTGGGTATGTTATACATACATAAGTTGAGTATATGTCAACAAATTTTGAACCGTTAAAAATGCACGAATGATTTGTTGTGAATTTTAAGAGGTGTCGGATTCGGAAATTAGGTTTATAATTGATTTTGGTGGAAAATTCTAGAATTGAGTGGGCCCCACTTGTGGTTGGTGAAGAAATGTGCTGAATTTTATTTCAAATGTGGTGGGTGGCAATAGTAGCAGGTAAAGCCATCAGGTAGCAGGTCAAGTCTGCTTCGGCGGGCTAACATTTTCCTATAAATAGAGGGCTAAGTTAGAATTGAAAATCACACCAGAAACAAAGTTTTCTCTCTTTCTCTCTATATTATTGAGCGTATTTTGTGAGTATTTAGATACTTTGAGAGTTCTTTGATCAAGACAAGTTTCATTCAAAGATCACTTGAGACCTTTCCTTCCGGCAATCTTGATTCTTTGAGGTAAGGATACTATTTTTTCAGAATGATATTATTTCTTCAATATCATTATGCTGAAATGTTGATCTGAAGTTTTTATCAAATTTGGAACTTTTTCATGTTGGGGTTACTATTCATGAGTTACTATTCATGAGTTACTATTCATGAGTTACTATTCACGAGTTACTATTCACGAGTACTATTCATGAAGCGTGAAGATGTTTTTTGTGGAATTTCTATCTTTGGGTGTCTGAGATTCTTATTCACGATACTGGCACTATTCACGAATCTGACACTATTCACCGAAAAATGAAAATTTTTCTTTTCGTCCAAAATATCTATTCTGGATACTAGCTTTGATTGTATCCATGTTTTGATCATTCTTGAATTTTACACCACTATGATTATTTTTTGAGATATTGTTGGACATGGATAAAACAAAGTACGAATCATTAATCCTTAATCCTTGTCATTTTGTTTCACTGGATTCGTTCTTTAAAAATATTTTTAATCATCCTCAGTCTTAAATGATGATATTATTGAATATCTTTGGCCTGTAGTGCAAAGATGAATGATTTCTGAAGAATATCTTTGGCCTGTAGTGCAAAGATGAGCAGGTGTTTAAATGAACATGATGGATGATGAATATCTTTGGCCTTTAGTGCAAAGATGAGCAGTGTTGAGATGAACATGATGGATTGATGAATATCTTTGGCTCAGTAGTGCAAAGATGAATATTTGATTTGAGATGAATATTGATTGATGTTACGGGATAAAATATTGATGATGGATTTATTAAATTCATAGATTATAGTAGATTTCATTCTCTACGTAACTCTTCTATGAATTATTATTTCATTACGAATATTGATCCGAAATTTGTTGTCTATCAGATTCTATTAGATTTTTCCTGTTGAAGACTAACGATAATTTGTTGTATATTATCTTAGTCATAATATTCTTTATCTTGAGCTAGTTGAGCTCACCCTTTTCCTTTTGTTCCATTCTTCTCGGGGAGGCGAGAATATAGCGATGCAGAGTCGGGTATGGAATGAAGGTTTTAGAAAGGATTGTTTAGTAGTCCTCACCATTTTTGTAAAATAATGTATCAATAAATGTGATGAGGATTTATTTGAGTATAAATATTGTCTAGAAGATAATATTTGTATTTAAACTCACAGCTTTCTTGTTGTAATAATAAAGTTGTAGTTGTTTACATGCCATGTATTGACAACTCAGAATGGGTGATGTATACCTATTTTGGGGGCGTCACAGTACATGCATGTGAATCAATAGTTCCATTCATGTGAACAAATAGTTATATGCATGTGAACTAATAGCAATTAATTGCTCATTTATCCGATTAATTACCTGATTGGTCAATTTAACCTCCAAAAATCAATTATTATCGAAATAATTGTCGATTTTCACCAACACTAATAATCCTAACATAATAGAAATATCAATTTCATCTTTAATCAACACGAAATTATTCATCATTAATATTATAACTCACAATATTTAACAACCAGATCATTCCCAGGAAAAAAGGGGGCTTTCCGATAAGAATTTCTTTTTATTGGCGCGCTATTAGGTGACCAAACCCCTTTCCTCGACAGGACTTTCTAGACATCATCAATAATGTAAATAATAATATGAATAACTTTGTCGTCTATATTATTGATTTAATAATATAAAATATTATGCAGATGATACTGTGACAATAATTGAATTAATAATATGAGAGATATTATGCAGCAATTGCTATAGCAATAATTGAGTATAACTGAGTGACTTCTCACGTAAGCATCAATAATCAAAGATATTGTACAATACCGTGTGCTACTATGCAACCACGCGTATTACTTTACTTTTACCACCGGGTATTTCAACAGTTAACGGTAAAACTTTCGCCGTTAATTTTATAAAAATATATTTCTGTCGTTTTCTAACTCCGGCAATAATACTTCCGTTAGGGGTCCACCAATGATTGTCTTGTCATTACAAATATTCCCTATTAAAATGAATATTCCCCGACCAATCGAATATTTTATAACAACTTGCTTACTTTGAAAAATTTGTAAATATTACCCACAACTATAACATTATATCAAATCCACACTATAATATTCAAAAATATATTTTGAGAAAAATTAATATTTATTCATAAAAGTTGGGGTCTTACACTATTCATTTGGGGTACTATTCATTCGGGGTACTTTGCATTACGGAGTACTATTTATTTGGGGTGCTATTCATGCCGGAGAACTATTCACGACGAAATTTAGTTTATTTTCTTTGTCCAAATTATCTTTGAAATTTGAATCTTAAATATCATTTTTGAATTTACTCCACAATTGATGATCATGTTGAAAATTTGGATATTCTTAAACTCGGAATAAATTAAATTATAAATATCTAATATTTGTCCTTGATCTCACTGAATTCATTCTTTATATCATTGTCATCATCCTCATGCTTATATTGTGGTAAAAATCATATTTGACCCGTAGTGCAAAGATGGACTATTGATTGGTATGACTATGACCAGAAATTGAGTATTGGTATAATCATGACCTTTAATGTTACATATAAAGGTTTGTGGTGAAAGTCATTTTTGGCCCGTAGTGCATAGATGGACAAGTGTTTGACATGATCATGACCAGTGGTGATACAAATAAATATTTTTGGCCCGTAGTGCATAGATAATTCGTTGGTTTGAAACAATTATCGATTAGTGTTACATGGAAAAAATATTGATGATGAACTTTTAAATCATAGAAGATAGTAGACATCATGCTCTACTTGACTCTTCTAATGGATTGTTTGTTCCGCTGCAGTTGTTGATCTAAAACTTGTTGTCTATTGTATTCTATCAGATTTTTCCTTGTTAAAGGCTAAAGATAATTTATTCTTCATTATCTTAGTCATAATATTCTTTACTGGGCTAGTTGAGCTCACCTTTTTTTTGTTCCATTGTTCTTCTCAGGAGATAGAAGTGTAGCTGGGACTAGTTGGGGAGTGGAGTAATGGTCCGAGATAGTTACTTTTGGCCATGATTATTTGGGCCTCTAGAATGTTGGGCCATGAATATTTGGGCCATTTATTATGCGGAGTTATTTGGACTTGGGCCAGAATTGGATTGAGTGTACGGGGGACTTATGGGTTGAGGTTCCTAATTATATTTGGACTCTGTCTTTGCAAGGAAGTGTTGGACTATGGATCCACTTCCCTAATTAAAGGAGATTTGATACAATCCTATGATGGATGGGAACCTTAACCTGGTTCGGAGAAGGATTACTTACAAGGTGGTGGGATCATTATAAATATAGGGTTATTCATTGATTTTAAGGTATATGCAATTTACTCTCCAGCACTAGAGCATTAAGCCTCCATTGTGAACCTTATATCAACCTGTACTTATTCTCACACCAGAGCCATACCCCGGCGGGCCAAGCCGCCAAGATTTTGGTGTTTACCTATTTTTGTGCAGAATTAGATGCGCTTTGGTGATTGGAGCGCGTGGACGGATCTTGGAGTTAACATTGGTGTCGACGTCAGGATTTTTATTGTCCCTTTTCTGCTCTTGTCTTTTGGTGCTCTCATGTTAGGTGAGATTTGTTTGAAAAAAATAAGTTGTGAAAAGGACCGACATGTATATGTCGACGATTAGACTGTAAGAGTCGCCAGTTGGTATTTTTAAATGGTTGCACCAACTCAACCGAGAAAAGGTTTGTACATTGACCTAGTGATGTAACACTGCTTAACAGGTCTGTGAAACTGAGATTCGTTAAGGTCCGGGGGCTTGATTATGCAGAGGAAAGGTGTTAGGCACCCCCCATCATCCGTGTTTCCATGGTGACCACCACTTTTTAATTAAACTGTTATATGAATGTGTGTGTGTGTGTGTGTCTGGAAATAGTGTTATGTCTCGTTTGCACCTATATACAAAGGGTTTGAATTTTGTATAAAAGTTCAGTTTTAACAAGATATAGCAATGTTGTTTTGTAAAAGAGGTTTTTTCAAACCCTTATGCTTAATAGTAATTGAGGCCTTTGATACTTCTATTTTATTATGTGTTCGGCTTGATTGCTTTTATTTTTGAGATGCGAGGCATCTTCGAGAAAATAAGATACATAGCAGTGCCAAACTCCTTGTGGGCATGAGAGCCATCTATGGAAATTCAAATACCGTGAATAATTTACAAGTTGGTTACAACTAAAAATGTCCATCATGGGAACCGAATCTAGATTCAGAAGACTGAATCTGTGATCACATGATTCCTAGGCTCACATGATGTTGTAGTTTGTATGAAAGTTGTAAGTAGTTAAAAATACATAAAAGCTGTAAATATATATATATATATATATGAACGATCAATCACCATGAAGTAAACTCCATGGGGGATTGGAAATGTAAATATATAAAAGTTGTAAATATATATTTATATAGAGAGATAGAGATGATCAACCACCACGAAGTAAACTCCAGGCGGGACTAAATATAAATATATAAAAGTGGTAAATATATATAGAGAGAGACGATCAACCGCCACGAAGTAAATTCCAGGCGGGACTGAATGTAAATAAAGCAGTAAAAGGCCACGAAGTAAACTTCAGGCCTAATAAAAATGTGTGTGTGTGTGTATATATATATATAGGGAAGTTCAGGGGCATAACTTTTAAACAGCATAAATCCTTAACTAGCATAACTATTTAAAAGCCTTCCTTCCGTGTCTTTTCAAAAACCTAAATCTGAGAATTCGCGTCTCTACTCTCTCCTCTCTAGCCCTAGTCGACCTCTTCTCCCCAAATTCGCTAACTTAACAGAGCCAAATCGGAAGCCTTCTTTCCCTATTCTCTACTCTCTCCAAATTGCGAACTGAACAGAGCCTTCTGATTTAGGCAAACCCTAGCTTCTGCGAACTGAAGCTTCTCAACTGAACAGAGCCCAAGACAAATCAGAAGCCTTCCTTCCCAACTGAAGCTTCTCTAAGATTCTGGCAAATCACTAAGAATCGCGATTTAGGCAAGCCCTAGCTTTTGCATTTTCTCTTCTCTCTTCTTTCCAAGTCGGACGCAAGCAGAGCCAAATCCCTACCTTTTCTCTTGTCGTTTCTCTCCTAATCAGGTATGTGTAGTACAGTTCCTCTGTTTATATGTATTAAAAAAATATAGGATTACAGTAAGAACCCCATCATTTATGTAGCAGATGGGATTAAGATGAGTTTTTATTTGTTTTGACTTTTTCTGCATGTCTACAGATGAGAATGAAGACAGAAATTGATTGTGGACACAAAAATTTATTTTGCAGTTTTTATTTTTCAACTTTTTTTTGTATTGATGCAATTTTGAACTTTTATGTTATTTTATTTTGCAAAATGTGTAAGAAGTTTAGTGAATTTGATTTGAAAAAAAGTAAGCCAGTGAATTTAATTGTCTAAGGAACCCTATGCCCTTTTTTGATATGCCCTTTTACTTTCTTGTTCTACTTGCTCTGCACCTCCTCAAGTTTTTTGTTTGTCCAGGTGTAAATACAATGGATGACATGGACCTTGAAATAGGGAATTATGGGGATAATGTAGAAATGGATTTGGAAATAGAAATGAATGAGGATAACTTGAGTTCAGAGGGGTTAAATGTGAACAATACTAACACTTTTGTCTACTATCCTCAAGTTGCTGATGAGTTTACGCCTAAGCTAGGTCAAGAATTTCAAACATTAGATGAAATTCACAATTTTTACAATACATATGCAATGCATGCTGGTTTTAGTGTATGGAAGTTTAATGAGACAAAAAAGGCAGGAAGTGATGAGATTTGTAGGAAGGAGTATGTGTGTTATAAGCAAGGAAAGGGCAAATAATTAGTCGATGTGGTTGTAAAAAGAAAGCGTGGATCGACAAAAGAAGGTTGTACTGTAAGAATTGTAGTGGTCAAAAGAAATGACTTATATGTAATTAAGAAAATTAAGGACGGTCATTCTCACCCATTGTCAACCCCACATAAGAGGCATCTTTTACGATCGCATCGTAATGTGTCTTGAATGAAGCATCGTACAGTAACAGGGACGCTGAACCTGGACTTGAATGAAGCCCTGAGGGAGTTGTTTGACAACTGGTCAGTATGCTCTTCAACCTGGTCTTTATTGATTTTCTCATACTTCAAGTTGATAATTAAACCCTTAGCAATGTGATGATTCTTTTAGGCTACCTCTCATGAACCTGTTTTCTTACTGTATGCACTGGATGCTTAATACTGCTTTCTTTATAATATTTCTAAATATCTTTATGTTCTATTAGCAGCATTTTTTGGGTCTCAACAATAACAGATCTGATAACGTAATGTAATTTGTGTATTTATCTTTGTAGGATGACAAGGATAAGAAAATTCATGAGTTAATTGCAGAGCTACAAAATAAGATAAGGTTATGTGCAGTATATGAAGATCAGTTAATTGTGTTTGTGAAAGAGGTTGAAGAGCATGCTGACCAATTGTCAAAGAAGATGGGCCCGGTGCAAGCCAGAGGAGCTAATTACATATTATCCGAGTGGTCTTTCTGTCTCTATCACGAAATCCAAACTGCCGAGTTGGTAATAGAGAGGGATGGATGCTGGGTACTTTTTGATATGACAAGCTTCGGATAGATCCAAGGATGTGCTTCTTTGTGAGATATTGTTGTTTGTACATTAGATATTAATTTGAACGCTTGGAAAGCTGTCGTGATAGAGAGAAGTGTCTACTATGGCATTTCTTCTTTTTGTTATAAGCAGAAGTTGTCGCTTTCAATCCAATTTTGCTTTAATTTGATGTATGAGTAACAATGGTATCCATTATACTATGAATAGCAGGAGACTACTGAATATGATATCCATTATAATATGGTGTTAAAAAGAGATTTTGTGATATGACTCACTTGTGCGTTGGATTGGAGGACAGTATCCATACAATCATGGAGCTTGACAGACCATTTAACCACATGCATATATGTTACACTAGTGAAATATCTATACTTCCAGTGTACATAAAATGTCTTAAATTCAGAAGCAAACTTAAATAAAAAACAATTTCATTACAAAGCAACTATAACTAGTAATTTTATTAAATTAAACAATTTCATTACAACACAACTACAAATACATTACAGACATTAGTGAATCATGTAAGACCCCAACTTTTATGAATAAAGAATAATTTTCTCGAAATATATTTTTGAATATTATGGTGTGGATTTGATATAATGTTATAGTTGTGGGTAATATTTACAAATTTTGCAAAGTAAGCAAGTGGTTATATAATATTCGATTAGTCGGGGAATATTCGTTTTAACAGAGAATATTCGTACGATGACACAATCATTGGTGGACCCCACAACGGAAGTATTGTCGTAGTTAGAAAATGATATAATTATCTTTTTATAAAAATAACGGCAGAAGTTTTACCGTTAAACTGTTGAACTACCCGGTAGTAAAGTACAAATACGATGTCTGGCATAAGTTGCGTAGTAGCACATATTGATTATTGATGCTTACGTGAGAAGTCACTCAGTTATACTCAATTATTGCTACAGTAATTGCTGCATCATATCTCTCATATTATTCATTTGATTATTGTCACAGTATCATCTGCATAATATGATATATTATTAAATTAATAATTGAGACGACAAAGTTATTCATATTATTAAATTGCAATATTTACAATGTCTAGAAGTTCTGTCAAGAAGATGTTTGGTCATCTAATTATGTGCCAATAAGGAGAAAACCTTATCGAAAAGCCCCCTCTTTCCTGGGAACGACCTAGTTGTTAAATATTGTGAGTTATAATATTAATGATGAATAAGTTCATGTTGATTAAAGATGAAATTGATAGTTCCATTGTGTTGGAATTATTAGTGTTAGTGGAAATTGACATTTATTTCGATATTAATTGATGTCTGGAAGTTATATTGACTAGTCGGGTAATTAACCGGATAAATAAGCAATTAATTGCTATTAATTCACATGATTATAACTATTTGTTCACATGTGTGTACTATTGATTCACATTCTTGTACTATTAGGGGAGTTGGTGCAAGATTGATAATACTTGTATGACTAAGTTAAATATGGAAGTATAGATGGAGGTACTATACTGTAATTCGTATTTTTACATGATTATAACTATTGATTCATATGATTGAACTATTGATTCACATTATTTACTATTAGGGGAGGTGGTGCAAGTTTGATAATACTTGCAGGACTAAATTAAAAATGAAAGAAAAGTTGAAGGTATTGTACTATGATATTTCGAGCCCCAAATCGTGCAATTATCGAAACTATATTTTCCTATAAATAGAAGCTCATTCTTCCTTCATTTCTCACCAATTCACTAAAGCTATAGAGCAATTATTATAGAGAGAAATTATAGAGAGAAGAAGAAGAAAAGTCGCTACTACCTCTACTCCGATTATCCAGCTTTCTTTCTAAGGTAAGGGGTATTATTTCTTTCGTATTCATGATGAGAGTTTCTGTTATTCCATTCTTTATTATTATGTTGGAATAATCTATCTACGCGAAGTACCGCATACATGGTAAAATTCTTCTGTTATTCCATTCTTTATTATTATGTTGGAATAACCTGTCTATCCGAGTATCGCATGCATGGTGAATTCTTTGTTATTCCATTCTTTATTATTCTGTTGGAATATCACATGCATGCGGATTACGCTTAGGCACAGTTCCATTCTTTATTATTACATTGGAATAACTTTATGCGTCTTGATCAATCGCATGACGGTGAATTCTTCTATTATTCCATTCTTTATTATTATGTTGGAATAACCTGTCTATGCGAAGTACCGCATACATGGTGAAATTCTTTTGTTATTCCATTATTTATTATTATGTTAGAATAACCTGTCTATGCGAAGTACCGCATACATGGTGAAATTCTTCTATTATTCCATTCTTTATTATTCATTGGAATATCCATGTGCATGCGGATTACGCTTGAGACTGGTTCCATTCTTTATTATTACATTTGAATAACTTTGTTTGTCTGATCTATCGCATGCATGGTGAATTCTTTGTTATTCCATTCTTTATTATTATGTTGGAATATCACATGCATGCGGATTACGTTAGACTGGTTCCATTCTTTATTATTCTGTTGGAATAACACATGCATCATGCGATTTATCGCATGCATGGTGAATTCTTACATTATTCCATTCTTTATTATTCTATTGGAATATCACATGCATGCGGATTACGCATGACCTGGTTCCATTCTTTATATTCTATTGGAATAACCTGTCTATGTGGATTATCACATGCATGGTGAATGATCCTTCGTATTCATTCCTTATTAAATTATGGAAATGATCTGTCTACGTGGATTACCGAATGGCGGGTGAAAATGTGACGCCTCCAAATCCGGGTATCTTCCAACCCGACAGATGGTGCTACACGGTACTCATAACTGTACATTCATTCTATTGAAACGACATTAAAATGTGTGTATCAATGACATTCTTATTACATTAATAATATTACATCCCGTTCCCAGGTTCTAAAACCATTACATTCTTTGTTCATCATACTATGATATATATAACTTACTAGTTTATTACAAGGTAAACTAATCGTTCATCTTCGCCTTGCCTTTATCCTTGTCGGATCCCTCGGTTCATTCGGTCCTAGCTGCATTCATATGGTTCAAGCAAGAGTGAGCATAACAAGCTCAGCAAGTACAACAATTTCTTTTAAACGACATGCTTAAAACATAGAAATCTTATATCTTCAGTAACTGAACAATAGTTACGAAGTACTATCGATAATTCAAAATAGCACTTCTTTCCTTCAAAACGTTTTACAATAACAATATTCAGTAAAACATAAATTCTGGCTCAAGACCATGAGCAGTTCATAATTTCTTTGAAAAGGACAACCCGGCACTAAGTGCGTAAGTCCGGCATATCTTACGAGCACTTCTGGGTGATCAGCCCATAGTACTCTATGTTGATCAACACTACATCCTGTTAAATGTATGTACGTTTAAGTTTTGGCAACCTCGTGTGCCCATCGAATAATCAATGAAAAATACATTTGTTTATTCATACTCGGCTTACCTTGAATCCGTACCAGACAATTGGCGTAGGATAGCGTTAGCAATTCTATATTGAAAGACTTGTAAATAAATCAATCAACTCTTTAAGATTAGTCTAGCCGAGATAAAACTAGCATCGACCCTTTAGTAAAATACTTCATGCATCTCATAACATGAATCACAGAAAACTTGGCAAACATGAAGGTTAGACAAGCGTTTAAGAAAAACTTGCCTTCAGCGTCTGCTACGATAAAAATAACTTTTCCTTTCAGTCTTTACGGTCTCTACAATACATAACCACATAACATACTACATTAGGTCATGAATGAACATACATGGTTCCTAATGAATCTTACCCTTCTTCTCAATCTAATCATACATTAGATTTGTTACTATTGGTTCCGGCTTGCCATTATCTTTACATCATTCTTACCAACTTCTTTCTCTTCTACGTCTTACGTGGATTTATTTCATTAATAGAACTCGTTTCGAGTTAATAATCCTTCCTAACGGCTTACTAACATTCTTACGTTATTAATCAAAACTCGATTGTCGTTAGTTAAGTACACTTTATTGCATACCGTTTACGTTTACGTATTACTTAACAACTTTTAGTTGTAACTCTCAACGTTATAGTCATTATCATTATTGAATACGGTTCACGTTCTTTATACTTTACGTTCGTTGTTTAACTACTCATTAAACAACATTAAATTCCTAAAGCCATTAATATAACAGTGATTTAGGAAAGGTCTTATCAAGTTCATTAAGTAATTACATAACACATACTGGTATTGCAAACCATTGGATTCATAATCAACTTGGTCAACAAATTTCTACAACCGGCTTAGCACATTACGTTGTTCTCATTACGTTCATCTTTAATTGATTATTAACCTTTAATCATCATACCTTAAGTGTCTAACAATATTTTAATAATGTTATATTTACACCTTAGTTCATTACTAATGAGTTATCTTTCATTCAATACTTGTAAACATTCTTGTCTGTCGAAACCCTAAAGATGGTAGCGCATATTTCCACACATAACTCTCCGCCTCTCGTCATGCGGCGGCGTGAGTTGTCTGATGAGCAATGATGACATGTGTGCCCGTATTTGCTGTCCGCCACCATTTGGCCTTGGGTTGGCTCCGTGGCGCCAACTCTGTGCCTTAGAAAAATTTTACAGACTTTTAATTTTGCCAAATTCCCGGACGCATAATTTCTTCGTTATGAGTCCGAATTGGCTCGTTCAAAAGCCTATGGTTCACAAATTAGATACTCTATGCGTTCATGTAAGAATTTTATCTGTTTGACTTCATTTTCTCAAAATTCACCTATTAGTCCATTTTTAACAAAAACATTAAAATTCGTGAACGTTCAACGCTCGTTTCTTTGTTCTAAGTCAAAATTCGTTCATTCTCGAGTCCGCAACTCTATAATGCCAAATATGACCTGTCTCCATCGAAAACCAACGTTTTCGACTTCAAACACAAAATACGACTTCCATTCCGAGAATTTCACGAATTCGACGATTATCGTCTAATCGTGAAAATTTCGACATAACTTCGTTACTTATGATTTGTTCCACGTTTCAAATGGATTCAATCCATCGAATTAACATCTTAACATACATATTACATTAACTTATTTATATGATAATTTATTACTTGTTCTTTGTGAGTTTATAACTTATAAAAGTATAAACTACTTATGACTTTCTTTCTCATGACTTATTATAGATTAAGTCTTTTAACCACCATTCTTACTTCTTATTATCATACCATCTTATTAAAGTACACATATGAGTAGTTCATATAAACTCTTTATAAATTCATAACTTAATTAAGTTTGAATTACTTATTCATGACTTATACAGCTTAAGTCCATTGATTAATCATTCTTGTCATTCCTTAACATACATGTTCTACCACTAACCCCTTCTCTAACAATTGAAGAGAAAGAAATTATGGTTTAAGTTCTTACCTATGAAGATCACTTGCTTAAATCCTTACTCTCCTTCTTGCTTCTTGAATTCTCAAAAGCTAAATTGTTCTAGCTTTTGTAGCTTATTCTTACTTATTCTCTCTAACCAATAAGCTCTCAACTTATTAGATGAAATGAACAACCAACAAAATGAAAACCAAGCTTGCTATTTATAGGAGTTGCTAGATTAGGGCATAAGGGTCATTAATCCAATCCCACCTCCTTAACTCCACCTCCTTAACTCCACCTCCTTAAGCCACCTCCTTACTATTCCATTCTTAACCACCAAGTTTACGTGCTCACCAAATAAGTTACTTGGCCATCACAATACTTAGCCATTAAGTTAACTTGGTTGCCACACATAAACACTTTACTTGCTCATCACACATAAGCACTTTACTAGCATTTAAGTTACTTAACTTATCCTTTGCTTAACACTTAAGTCTACTTGCTCAACACACTTAATTCTTGGTCACCAATTCACCCATATGATCATGGGTTGCCCCATGGATCCTCCTAATCCATTGGATTCTTACTTTGGGCTTAAGGTTTAATTAATCCTAACTTATACATTGGGCTTGTTCAATAATTTACATTGGACTTAACATTACAAATATTTGGGCTTTAACATTAATTCATATTGGGCTTTATTATTATTCCAATTGGACATTACAATTTTTTACACAATTCAACAAGTCCATTATATTTGGCTTAAAGCCTTATAACGTATAATTTACGTATTAATCTCGTATATACTTATTTAATATTTAATCGTCATTCCATCATTCATACATACTCGTATAATACCTCGTATTATACTTGTATTCATTACCTCGTCATAATACTTACGTATTATACAATCATTGCTTTAATTCATTATACGCATTTAAATTCCTTCTCGAACTCATTTTCCTAATCATTAGGTTTTAAGTCCGTGATGAAAAAAAAATCATGCGTTTGCCATAACTGAAATATTATTGGATATTCCATTTCACCTCGATATTCTATCATTACGTATTTCTCGGAAGTTCAAAAATAATTCCCGAGCAGAATTGCGTGAATAGTATTTTTCGGAAAATTTCTCGGAAAGCTTTTATTTTCGTCTTGGAAATTCAAACACTTTAATTCTACAACGTAGCCAAAATACTACGACATTCCGATATATCTAGGTCATAGAACTATTTTCAATTAGCTTACTCCCATATATAATTAATTAAATTCATTTTAATCCACATAATCAAAATAAAATTTTTAATTCTCAAAAATCCAAATTTTCTGGGGCGTTACACTCTTCCCCCCTTATAAGGATTTTGTCCCCAGAGTCTCGCTAATAATACATAAACCATTGAGGAAACATTTTCCTTTATTTTAATCTGAAGTTCCCACAATGCTTCATCGACACTGTTGTTCTTTCATTTCACCTTCAACGAAGGTGTTATCTTATTTTTCATGACCTGTCACTTCCTATCAATAATTTGAGTTGGAAGTTTAAATACTTATGAACATATTATGCTATCTTCCTCTGATTAATTCTTCCCTTAACTTTAAAATTATTTGAACTCAAATTCCTCCTTCAAAACAAGATTATACATGATATTCTCTTTATCCTGCATCCTCTTCTTCACTCGCTTAAACTCCTCGTTACCTAGTTATATTTAATTAACTCGTTCCATTAACATGGATTAAGTCTACGTTGTGAATAACATTTATACCACTTCATTCCGTAATTTAACTTCTAACTTCATCCTCGCCACCTCCGTTATTAACTCATTGTGAGTCGCTAATATCGATAGCTTTTCCCTACCATTCCTACTTAACGCATCAACTTCTACGTTTACCTTCCATATATGATATAACCTATCACAGTCGTAACCTCTTATCCATTCTAATCACCTTCTCTACTTCATATTCAACTTCTTCTGTGTGGAGATATATTTCAAACTCTTAGAGTCCGTGTATATCTCACACTTCTCCCCGTATAAATACTATCTTTCGATTTTTAATTCTAAAACTACAGCTGCCAATTCTAGACCATAAGTAAGATAGGCCTCCTCATAATTCTTTAACTGGCGTGATGCATATGTAATGACATTGTCATGCTACATGAGCACGCAACCCCATCTTCTATGTGAAACATCGAGATACACTATAAAATCCCCCGTACCACCTGATAAAGACAATACAGATGTCTCACTTAATCTTCCTTTTAGCTCTTAAAAACTATTTTCTCACTTCTCATTCCCAACACACTTCTCAATAACAAATTTTGTCTATCTCTTTAAGCTACAATTCACACGTAGTGAATTTCGTATCCAACTTCTCCCTCCGTAGTGTTTCTCACACTATCTTCAAATGTTCAACGTGATCTTCTGACGTCTTAAATTAGACTAGAATATTACCAATGATCATTACGACACCCTCATCCAAATATTATTTGAACACCCTGTGACACTAATGGTACTTTCAACCATAGCACCTCACAAGAGTACCTACCAATTTGCCACCGACTTGCTCGGCATCCATTACGGAAAGTCTAACTTTCGCACATTAGTTAACCCAAACAACATAACCAGAAACTTGTCATAACTATATCGAGTTCTGAATGTCATCTTAGGTACCTCCTCCTTCTTTCTTACTTTCAACCGACTATACCCCGTACGCAAATCTATCTTAGAAAAATTCTTTGCCCTCTTCAACTGATCAAATAGATCATCGATCCTGGGCCATGGGTATTCATTCTTAATCGTTAACTTTCTCCTATTAGGATAGTCGATACGCAACCGTAACGACTTATCCTCTTCCTTAACATCCTCCTAACTTGCTTCATCGTTAGACAACAAGAGCGTCGTGGTATTTTATTACCATAAAATACTACCTTGGGTTACTTAGAAAATCGAAGATTCAAACTTTTATTCTAATAATTTATTAAACTTCTATGATTAATCAACCCATTCATACCGAGAATTACTTCAAATTCTCTCAACATTATCAGTGCTTATCTATCAACACTTGCTTACCATTATTATCCATGAAACCATTTCCACGAATATAATTAACGAAAGTTATTTCCCCATTCTCTACCGTAATGTTTAAAAATACTTATAATCCCTTTCAGACAGACTCCTAGATGAGTCTTTCCACATGTCTTACACACTTCGATCTTACGCTTAGGATCCCCTTGTCCCACTCCAAAGATTTAGGAGTTAAAATTCTTTCTTTTTGGCTTACTATCACTACCACTGGCACTCTCTACCTTGGTTCCTCCCTTTCCCTTGCTCTTATTCTCCCTCTCTTTGTGATATTGAGTCAATGCCTCACTACCACCCTCGGCTATAATCACCTTTTCCAAAATGGTCCCACAGGAAACACTCTGGAACACAGAAATCCTACTATAGAGCCAGGGTTTCAGGCCCTGCTCAAACCTACGAGCCTTCCTCTCCTCAGTGTCCACTTGGTGTGGAGCAAACCTTGCCAATTCATTGAATCTGGTCGCGTATTGGGGAACCGTCATGTCCCCTAGTTTAAGTTCTAAGAACGTAATCTCCATCCTCCGTTACATGCTTGTAGGGAAATAATTCTCGAAGAAAAGCTTCTTGAACTGTTCCCACGTTACCCCATCTGTTCTTGCCCCACCCTACTGAGCCTCCCACCAAAAGTTGGCTTCCACTTTCATCATGTAAGTCGCAAAAGAAATCTGTTGCGCCTCACCTACGTTTTGTAATAACAAACGCCTTCTTTATTTCCTTTACCCATGTCTGGGCTTCTAATGGGTCCGTTGTTCATTTGAACTTCGGTGGACCTATGCTTTTAAATTCTTTAAAGGTAGTCGTTCTGGCTACCCTAGGTTCCACAGGTACTCTACCCCCGGTTTAGTTAAATGCAGTCGTTAATAAATTAACGAACTCTTGCATAGGATTAATTTAACCCCCCCCCTGATTATCATTACTTGATTCTGCTTCCAGATTATGTTATCTTCTCCTTGACGACATTTTCTGATTAAATAGAATTTCATTATTATCTATTTACTTATTTCGTTATTATTCGCCATATAACAACTCATATCATAACAAAACTTATTAAATGAAAACTTCATTATATTCATATGCTTCTTCATAGTTTGAAACTATTTACACTCTGCTCCCCTAGCCAGAAGCTATTTCATTTCTATCCCGCAATTGAACTTTTCAAAAGTTGAGATTTACAAAAAGATTACCCTTTTATACAAAAGAGGGTTTTACGTCACTACACACATATTTATAACTCTAGATTTCTAATAATGCATAACAGCGTCCTCGTGGTTCTCATTCGCAATCATTTCTACAGTATCCCGACTAATAGTATGTCGAGTTTGCCCTGACTCCATGGGATAATAAGCAACTTTCAGCTTGAAATCCATATGAGCACTCTTATGGATGTAAGACATCCGTGCTATCTTCCGGCCTCTCTTAATTAGCTTCTTACAAAGCTTATCGGCCTCTTCCTTATAGTCCCTAGCCTGCTCTGTCATAAGCATCTGTCTATCGTGCTCTGACTCAAAATCTGCTTCTGCAGACACCTTAGCTTCATGGAGATAATTAATCTCTTCACTCTGATTCTGCACGACTGTACTCAGTTGCACATTCCTATCAAGCACTGCCAGATACAATGCTCTCATTGCATCTGGAGGTATTGACTCTAGTGTAGGTACCACCGTATTAACCGATGTTACCTTAATTTCCTCCTCCTCATAGACCATCATATTAAGATATAACACTATATCTATATCTCCCTCGGAGTAGTCCTCCTCAGAAAAGTACTCCACTGTCTCTGACTCCTCTAGAATCACTAATGGTACCTCCGCCACTGGCATAGGTACAGGCTCTACTTTGTTCACAACTTCTTCGCTCACCGCGTGTATATCTCTATACACCAAGCTATCGATCGACATCCTATAATAACACATAACATGTTGATTAGTACATAACACTCCATAGTATAAGCACAAATCATATTTAATTTATTTAGGATTACTTTCCATCTTTTAAATCTTTCGGTACTGAGTTTCCTCAATACCTTATTAACTCATTTGACTAAAGTAAAGCTTGAGTTTACTTCCTTCAGACTTTTCTTCCTTAACGAGGTTATTAGCCTAAGGTTCTTCCCCCCTTAAGTTTTATAACCTAATGATTTGATACCAACTGTGACGCCCCCAAATCTGGGTATCTTCCAACCCGACCAGATGGTGCTACATGGTACTCATAACTGTACATTCATTCTATTGAAACGACATCAAAATGTGTGTATCAACGACATTCTTATTACATTAATAATATTACATCTCGTTCCCAGGTTCTAAAACCATTACATTCTTTGTTCATCATACTATGATATATACAACTTACTAGTTTATTAAAAGGTAAACTAATCATTCATCTTTGCCTTGTCTTTATCCTTGTCAGATCCCTCGGTTCATTCGGTCCTAGCTACATTCATATGGTTCAAGCAAGAGTGAGCATAACAAGCTCAGCAAGTACAACAATTTCTTTTAAACGACATGCTTAAAACATAGAAATCTTATATCTTCAGTAACTGAACAATAGTTACGAAGTACTATCGATAATTCAAAATAGCACTTCTTTCCTTCAAAATGTTTTACAATAACAATATTCAGTAAAACATAAATTCTGGCTCAAGACCATGAGCAGTTCATAATTTCTTTGAAAAGGACAACCCGGAACTAAGTCCGTAAGTCCCAGCGTATCTTCTTTAGCACTACGGGTGATCAGCCCATAGTACTCTATGTTGATCAACACTACATCCTGTTAAATGTATGTACGTTTAAGTTTTGGCAACCTCGCGTGCCCATCGAATAATCAATGAAAAATACATTTGTTTATTCATACTCAAAGCTTACCTTGAATCCGTGCGCAAACAATTGGCGTAGGATAGCGTTAGCAATTCTATATTGAAAGACTTGTAAATAAATCAATCAACTCTTTAAGATTAGTCTAGCCGAGATAAAACTAGCATCGACCCTTTAGTAAAACACTTCATGCATCTCATAACATGAATCACAGAAAACTTGGCTAACATAAAGGTTAGATGCGTTTAAAAAAACTTGCCTTGAAATACTCTTCTACGATAAAAATAACATTTTCTTTCAGTCTTTACGGTCTCTACAATACATAACCACATAACATACTACATTAGGTCATGAATGAACATACATGGTTCCTAATGAATCTTACCCTTCTTCTCAATCTAATCATACATTAGATTTGTTACTATTGGTTCCGGCTTGCCATTATCTTTACATCATTCTTACCAACTTCTTTCTCTTCTATGTCTTACATGGATTTACTTCATTAATAGAACTCGTTTCGAGTTAATAATCCTTCATAACGGCTTACTAACATTCTTACGTTATTAATCAAAACTCGATCGTCGTTAGTTAAGTACACTTTATTGCATACCGTTTACGTTTACGTATTACTTAACAACTTTTAGTTGTAACTTTCAACGTTATAGTCATTATAATTATTGAATACGGTTCACGTTCTTTATACTTTACGTTCGTCGTTTAACTACTCATTAAACAACATTAAATTCCTAAAGTCATTACTATAACAGTGATTTAGGAAAGGTCTTATCAAGTTCATTAAGTAATTACATAACCCATACTGGAATTGCAAACCATTGGATTCATAATCAACTTGGTCAACAAATTTCTACAACCGGCTTAGCACATTACGTTTTTCTCATTACGTTCATCTTTAATTGATTATTAACCTTTAATCATCATACCTTAAGTGTCTAACAATGTTTTAATAATGTTATATTTACACCTTAGTTCATTACTAATGAATTATCTTTCATTCAATACTTGTAAACATTCTTGTCTGTCGAAACCCTAAGACTGGCGCCGCGGCGCCACACATAGCTGTGAGACCCCAGATTTTATCAATAAAGATTTAAATTTTGTCGAAATAATTTTTAATATTATGGTGTGAATTTGAGATAATATTATAGTTGTGGGTAGTATTTATAAATTTTGCAAAGTATGCAAGTGGTTATATTATATTCGATTGGTCGGGAATATTAGGTTTAGCGGGAATAATATTAAATGCACTCAATCATTGGTGGACCCTAGCAATGTAATTATTGTCGGATTGAGAAAACGACAAAAATATTTTATTGAAATAACGGCGGAAGTTTTACTGGTGTTTCTTGTTGAACTACTTTCAGTAGTAAAAGTACGATGTACGTGTGGTTGCATAGTAGCACACGGTATTGATTATTGATGCTTATGTGAGAAGTCACTCGGTTTGATTCCATTATTGTCATTAATAATATGAATTATTATAGCGATAATGACGTTTTGTTTTATTCAGTATTATTAACGTAATAAAAGCGAAACATCTTTATATAAAATAGAATACTTTATTAAAGTTATTCTATAAATAGAATATATTATATTTTATTATGCATAGTGTTGCGTAGTGTTTTTGCATAGTGTTTTGCATAGTATTGCATAGTGTTTGCATAGTAAAATGTTTTTATATAAATAGAATATATTATATTTTATTTAAAAGATTTTTTCTTTAAATATGGACCGTCAGATTAAAGTAAATCAATCTGGACCGTTCATGGATTAGTTACTATGCATTCCATTTTCCTATAAATAGAAGCTCATTCCTTCATTATTTTCTTACGAATTCATTGAAACTCTAGAGAGAGAATTATAGAGAGAAGCTATAGAGAAAATTATAGAAAGAAGAAGAGTATATCTCTTTGCTACTTCACTATTTCTATATTCAGGTTCTTTTACGGTAAGGGGTGTTATTCTTTCTTCTTGAAGAGAACTTACATTATTCCATTCACTATTATTACATTGGAATAACTTTTGTAAAAGTGGCATATACCCTATACATAACTTTGTATCTGTGCGGCATACCTATACTTGGTGAAATCCTTATGTTATTCCATTGCTTATTATTCTACATTGGAATAACTTTGTATCTGTGATTTACCCTATACTTGGTGACATTCTTCTATTATTACATTGGAACATCACATGCATGTGTTTTACACCGGACTGGTTCCGCTTTTTATTATTCTCATTGGAACATCCATGCATGTGTTTTACACTAATTCAGTTAAAATCTTTATCATTCTGTTGGAATATCCTATCTCGTGTGTTTTACATGGATCTGGTTCCATCTTTATTATTACATTGGAACATCCACTTGGGTGTGAATTTCACGACACGGTTCCGTTATTATTATTACTTGGAATAATAACCTTGTCTATCAAGTAATCTGCATGCATGGTGATTTCTTTTGTTATTCCATTCTTTATTATACTCGGTTGGTTAAAACTTTGACTTCTATACTCCATGAAATTAGTAGAATATCCTTGATATTTGCGTTTCATCCAAAGATATCTTCTCATGAAAATATTCTTACGATCATTCTTGAATTTTACTCTCTGAAACAAAGTATTATGTTGACAATTTGGGCGTTAATAATTCATGGATTAAATAATTCTTGAACTTGTTTTATTGAATTACTATGTCATTGTCATCATCCTCATGTTATATTATGTTATCTTTGGCTTACGTGCATAGATGAACTTAGTATGATTATGACCGAGGGATCATTCGGTATAATCATGACTTGATATAAATGATGTGACAAAAGTCCTCGGTGGCACAATGCAAATGATGGATAGTTTTTGGTATGATTATGACCGGGGGTGATTCGGTTTAGTCATGACCATTGATAATTTGATGAAAATCCTTGGCCAGTAGTGCGGGGATGATTAGATGTGGTGGTTTATTTATTAAAATTTGAGTCTCGGCGATAAAAATTGATGAAAACCTTTTAAAACCTAAAAGATAGTAGACTTTATTCTCTACTTGACTCTTTTAATGGATTGCTTATTCATTTCGCAGATTAAACCGGTTTGTCTATTGTATTTTATCGGTTTAACCTTTGTTGAAGGCTAATGATAATTTATTACGCATTATCTTAGTCCTAATATTTCTTCTTGGGCTAGTTGAGCTCACCCTTTCTTTCACTTTGTTCTCTTGTGAAATGAGAACATAGGTTTTGGGACGAGTCGGGGAGCGGAGTAATGGTCGAGAGGATAGCATTAGTAGTCCACACTATTACGTGAAATAGTGTGATAATAGTTGTAATGAGGACTCCTTTTGAGTTTGTATAATATCTAGTAGATAATATTTGTATTCAAACTCACATTTATGTCGTATTATACACGGCAGATTATATTAGTAAGTTGTATTTGAATTTATGTACCATGTAAGTGGCGACCCAAGATGGGTGATGTATACCTAATTTTGGGGGCGTCACGGTTGATATCGAGCTTAGGGATATGATCCTGGCTAAGATGTGAGAATAGTACTAGGAGGGAGAGCAGGGAAATACCTTCGCTAGTATGACCTACCTAAGTTTATTTGGTATTTGATTGGTCGGTCAGAGTATAGTGATAATATGTTGCATGTCAATTAACCCTTATTTTGTGGCAGTGTTTGAAAATGGCATCCGAGAATGTTGAGAATAGAAATGGAGCACAAGAGGCTGTTGATTCTCCACGGATCAATAATCGGGACAATGTGCAACAGGATGGCGATAATCCTCCACAAACAACAATCTTGATCAATTGACGAACGACGAATGCGTTTAAAAGGTTTTAGAATTCATGCAACATCGGTGAAAGCGACTCTCATCCAAAACGTAGGGTGGAAACACGGAAAACTCTCGGCGGTCACCGCTAAACAATTCAAGGAGCCGGGACCACCGGAGTTTAAGGAGAGAGCCAAAACCACTTCACGGCGGAAGCATGGATAAAGCAGATTACCAAGATATTTGATGTCTTGGGATGCTCAGGAGCAAAGGTTCTTTTCGGCCTTTATGTTCTTGGCGAGGCAGATCTTTGGTGGGAATCGGTAAAAGCGTACTCAACTGTTGTCTTGAAGATATCTTGGGAGAAGTTCCAGGAGTCATTCAACGACAAATACTTTCTGAAAGTATTACCACATGAAGGAGGTGGAGTTTATCAAGTTGGAACAAAACAATATGGCCAGTGTCGCAATACGAGGCAAAATTTGCGGAGTTATCACGGTTTAACGTCCCCACTTGGTGGATAATGAAGAGAAATGGCGCGAATGTTTTTAAGAGGTTTGAAGCGGAGATCGTCGACATCTTATTTCTCATAAACCGTGTTTTTATTCAGGATGTTGTAAATAGGGCTCGATTAGTGGAGCGCGATAACGAGTCAACCTTGACTAAAAAGAAGCGGTAAGCAAAAATTATAATACTAGCGAGTAGTCATCGAGCGGTGACAACAAGCGTGGAGGGAATCAACGGGCGGATATGGTAACCACTTGGTGGTAATCGGGGCCAAAATAATAAGAATGGACATTTCAAGAAAAGGAGATTCAACAATGATGGAAAGATGTCGACACACCAAAGACTGTTGTTAAGGAAGGAGAAGGACCACCTATTGTATGCTTCAAATGCGGAGGAGAGGGACACATTAGTCCGAATCTGCGCCATGCCATCAAAGCATGTTATAATTGTGGAAGAAGGTCACTTAGCTCGATTTTGTCGTTTCTGAGAAGACAAATTCAGCTAGGATGGAGGCACCAAAGGTGTCCCGAGACAAACCAAAGCCGTAGTTTAAGAGGCGTTTTTTTCGTGACGAGGAACACGAATAAAATTATCACGGGTAAGTTAATCATAAGCTCTTGCGAAGTCTATCTGGTGTTAGATACCGATTCTACCCACTCTTTTATTTCACCTAGTTGTGTCAACGTTTAAATTTGACTCAAGAAGAAGTTAAACTTTGACTTATTGGTTGAAACTTCGTTAGTAGGAGCCTTAGATTACCTACTACTATTTTTAAATCTTGTTGATTCAAATAAACATTTTCACGTTACTGTCGATCTTATCTTTTTGAAAATACTTGCCTTTGATGTGATTTTTAGGAATCAATTGGTTAGCTAATCATCATGCTTTTTAGTGAGGTTGTTAGCTTTTATATTCATAACTAACTTTTATTATCTGAATTCAAAGTAACCAAACCCTAAAGTTAATCATTTGTTATATCAAGCCATAAGTAAAAGAGCTCAGAACCTTTCGTTGTTGACTTCCTTGTGTGGAATGCACCAAAAGTCGGACTTTTCATGGCGACATCGTGAATGAAGATGGCAAGTTTATAGGTATCATTGTGAGGTCTTTATCTAGGTTAAGGGATAGAAGTCACATTGGTATCAATGTGACGTACTATCCAAGTCTTGGATAAAAGTAATGATTTTGAATGATATTTCTATCATTAATAAATTTCTTGACGTATTCTTGAAGATTTCTAGCCCTACCCTAGGCGTGAAATCGAATTTTGTATTGACCCCAATCTGAAAAAACCCATTTCTTAAACCCTCAAATATTTCTTCAACTAAATAAGCAGGTTTACGTGGTTTATGATGAAAGTCATAATAAAAGCATTGGAATAATGAAAATCATGGGTATTAAGTGGTATTAGTAAGTTTTATGATGAGTTATGTTGGTTAGTATGTAAAAACATGAAAGTTTCTTAGAAATCACAAAGAGTTGAAAATCAGATTTTGGTGAAAAACGTAACATGAAATTCAATTGACCATATCTCTTATTATATTTTGAATTTTTGAATGTGGTCAAGTCCTAGAGTTAGATCTATGAGTTACCTAACTAATCCAAGTGGAATTACTGGAAAAGGTGTTGTAGATTTTTGTTTGGACTGATTTTAGTAAAGGAGGCCAAAGCTGTAAATTTCAAAAATGCTACTTGCCCAGAAACTTTAAGGGGCTGTTTGACCACTTAAATTATGAGAAAAATTCTGGCCTTTAGGGACATGAAGGTATATGGTATAAAGTATCTTCTGTCCAAAAATGAGCTCATTACGACTTAAAATGAGCAAGTTATGACTCTTTCAATATTTAGGTTTTCCGAAATGAAAGCTATAACCGGAGTTCTATAACTCCGATGACCATGAAATTTAAACTAGAAGCTCACGTTAACATGTGTAAGGTCCTTCCAAGATTTGGGAATTTTTGGAGTTAAACTTGAGGTAGCTAATTTCTTAAGGAATTAATTAGAAATTGATTTTTGAAAAATAGTAAATGAATTTTAAAAATTCCGAGAAAAATATATTTTCATTATGGGACTATATTATGCTAAATCCCAGAAAAGAAATATTTTTGGGACTGATTTGGTATTTTTCATGAAAATAGTTTAATTACTGAACATATGAGTTAAATATGTTATGTGAAGTATCAAAGTTGAAAATAGGATATTATGGCTAGAGAATCCTATATAGAGTATATGCATATTTTTTGAGAGATTTGATAATTGGTGATGATATCTTATGAGTATGGCATTTTTGAATGATTAAATGCATTATATGGTAAAAGCGTAAACAATTAAGAAAAATTGTTTATAAATTTAAGAAATGATTAAAATATTGTTATAATATTAATGATATTAGATTATGAGATTATTAAGTGATTGATAACATGGGGATATTCTTGAATCTGGATAAATTATATTATAAATGTTTAATATTTATCCTTTATCTCATTTGATTGATTCTTTATATCATTATCCTCATGCTTATATTATGTTGAAAGTCATCTCGTGGCTTTTGTGGTGCGTAGATGGACTTGGTATGATTATGACCGAGGATTGTTCGGTATAATCATAATAGTAATTGAAAACACAATTATCTTTGGTAGTAGTGCATGGATAATTTGTGGTCGTGATATTAATGAATACACAATTATCTTTGGTAGTAGTGCATGGATAATTTATTGGTGCGTGATACTAATGAATACACAATTATCTTTGGTAGTAGTGCATGGATAATTTGTGGTCGTGATACTAATGAATACACAATTATCTTTGGTAGTAGTGCATGGATAATTTGTGGTCGTGATACTAATGAATACCACGATTATCTTTGGTAGTAGTGCATGGATAATTTGTGGTCGTGATACTAATGAATACACAATTATCTTTGGTAGTAGTGCTTGGATAATTTGTGGTCGTTGATACTAATGAATACACAATTATCTTTGGTAGTAGTGCATGGATAATTTGTGGTCGTGATACTAATGAATATCCTTGGCACAGTAGTGCGGGGATGATTCGATGATATGAATTAATTATTGAAATGAGTCTCGGAGAATGAAATATTAATTCATGGATGTGGTAAAAAGTCATCTTTAGTAGTAGTGCATTGATAGACTTGGTATGATTATGACCAAGTTATTCGGTATAATCATGGTAGTAATTGAAAACACGAATATCCTTGGCGATGGTGCATGGATAATTAGTGGTCGTGATCTTATTAATTAGCGTCTCGGCATTATTGGTTTCTGAGTTGTATATCTTTAAATTTGCAGTGTGCAGATGAATTGTTAATGAATAGCTTTGGCGATTTCAAAGATGAATTTAATATTTTTAAGCGATAAAGGTATTCAAGGTATCCTCATCTCTTTATCATACAGTGCGTACCCTAATTTCGAGGCGAAATTCCATAAGGAGGGAGATTGTGAGACCCCGATTTTATCAATAAAGATTTAAATTTTGTCGAAATAATTTTTAATATTATGGTGTGAATTTGAGATAATATTATAGTTGTGGGTAGTATTTATAAATTTTGCAAAGTATGCAAGTGGTTATATTATATTCGATTGGTGGGGAATATTCGGTTTAGCGAGGAATATTAAATATGACTACTCAATCATTGGTGGACCCTAGCAATGTAATTATTGTCGGATTGAGAAAACGACAAAAATATTTTATTAAAATAACGGGCGGAAGTTTTACTGTAGTTCTTGTTGAACTACTCGGTAGTAAAAGTACGATGAATACGTGTGGTTGCATAGTAGCACTGCGGTATTGATTATTGATGCTTATGTGAGAAGTCACTCGGTTTGATTCCATTATTGTCAATTAATAATATGAATTATTATAGCGATAATGACGTTTTGTTTTATTCAGTATTATTAACGTAATAAAAGCGAAACATCTTTATATAAAATAGAATACTTTATTAAAGTTATTACATAAATAGAATATATTATATTTTATTATGCATAGTGTTGCATAGTGTTTTTGCATAGTGTTTTGCATAGTATTGCATAGTGTTTGCATAGTAAAATGTTTTTATATAAATAGAATATATTATATTTTATTTAAAAGATTTTTCTTTAAATATGGACCGTCAGATTAAAGTAAATCAATCTGATAGTTCATGGATTAGTTACTATGCATTCCATTTTCCTATAAATAGAAGCTCATTCCTTCATTATTTTCTTACGAATTCATTGAAACTCTAGAGAGAGAAATTATAGAGAGAAGCTATAGAGAAAATTATAGAAAGAAGAAGAGTATTCGCTACTTCACTATTTCTATATTCAGGTTCTTTTTACGGTGAGGGTGTTATTCTTTCTTCTTGAAGAGAACTTACATTATTCCATTCACTATTATTACATTGGAATAACTTTTGTAAAAGTGGCATACCTATATACATAACTTTTGTATCTGTGGCATACCCTATACTTGGTGAAATCCTTATGTTATTCCATTGCTTATTATTACATTGGAATAACTTTTGTATCTGTGGTTTACCCTATACTTGGTGACATTCTTCTATTATTACATTGGAACATCCTGTGCATGTGTTTTACACCGGACTGGTTCCGCTTTTATTATTACATTGGAACATCACATGCATGTGTTTTACACCGACTGGTTCCGTCTTTATCGATTCATTGGAATATCCTATCTGTGTGTTTTACATCGGATCTGGTTCCATCTTTATTATTACATTGGAACATCCCGCTTGGTGTGAATTTCACGACACCGTTCCGTTATTATTATTACATTGGAATAACTTTGTCTGTCTGAAGTACCGCATGCATGGTGATTTCTTTTGTTATTCCATTCTTTATTATACTCAGTTGGTTAAAACTTTGACTTCTATACTCCATGAAATTAGTAGAATATCCTTGATATTTGCGTTTCATCCAGTATCTTCTCATGAAAATATTCTTACGATCATTCTTGAATTTTACTCTCTGAAAGCAATATTATGTTGACAATTTGGGCGTTAATAATTCATGGATTAAATAATTCTTGAACTTGTTTTATTGAATTACTATGTCATTGTCATCATCCTCATGTTATATTATGTTATCTTTGGCTTACGTGCATAGATGAACTTAGTATGATTATGACCGAGGATCATTCGGTATAAATCATGACTTGATATAAATGATGTGACAAAAGTCCTCGGTGGCACATGTAATGCGGTGATGGATAGTTTTTGGTATGATTATGACCGAGGGTGATTCGGTTTAGTCATGACCATTGATAATTTGATGAAAATCCTTGGCCAGTAGTACGGGGATGATTAGATGTGGTGGTTTATTTATTAAATTTAGTCTCAAATGATAAAAATTGATGAAAACCTTTTAAAACCTAAAAGATAGTAGACTTTATTCTCTACTTGACTCTTTTAATGGATTGCTTATTCATTGCCGATTAAACCGGTTGTCTATTGTATTTTATCGGTTTAACCTTTGTTGAAGGCTAATGATAATTTATTACGCATTATCTTAGTCCTAATATTTCTTCTTGGGCTAGTTGAGCTCACCCTTTCTTTCCTTTGTTCTCTTGAAATGAGAACATAAATTTGGACGAGTCGGGGAGCGGAGTAATGGTCGAGAGGATAGCATTAGTAGTCCACACTATTACGTGAAATAGTGTGATAATAGTTGTAATGAGGACTCCTTTTGAGTTTGTATAATATCTAGTAGATAATATTTGTATTCAAACTCACGGTTTATATCGTATTGTACCACGCAGCTTATATTAGTAAGTTGTATTTGAATTTATGTACCATGTAAGTGGCGACCCAAGATGGGTGATGTATACCTAATTTTGGGGCGTCCACAATAGCTCTCCTTCTCGTCTTGCGACGCGTGAGTTTGTAGTAAACAATGACATTGTGCCGTTGACTGTATTTCACCATTTAACCTTGGGTTGGCTCAGTGGCGCCCGACTCATGCCTTAGAAAAATTTCTGAGACTTTTAATTTTGCCAAATTCACGGACGCATAACTTCTTCGTTATGAGTCCGAATTGGCTCGTTCAAAAGCCTATGATTCACAAATTAGATAATCTATGCGTTCATGTAAGAATTTTATCTGTTTGACTTCATTTGCTCAAAATTCACCTATTATTCCATTTTTAACAAAAACATTAAAATTCGTAAACGTTCAACGCTCGTTTCTTCGTTCTAAGTCAAAATTCGGTCATTCTCGAGTCCGCAACTCTATAATGCCAAATATGACCTGTCTCCATCGAAAACCAACGTTTCTGACTTCAAACACAAAATACGACTTCCATTCCGAGAATTTCATGAATTCGACGATTATCGTCTAATCGTGAAAATTGTGGCATAACTTCGTTACCTATGATTTGTTCCACGTTTCAAATGGATTCAATCCATCGAATTAATATCTTAACATACATATTACATTAACTTATTTATATGATAAGTTATTACTTGTTCTTTGTGAGTTTATAACTTATAAAAGTATAAACTACTTATGACTTTCTTTCTCATGACTTATTATAGATTAAGTCTTTTAACCACCATTCTTACTTCTTATTATCATACCATCTTATTAAAATACACATATGAGTAGTTCATATAAACTCTTTATAAATTCATAACTTAATTAAGTTTGAATTACTTATTCATGACTTATACGGCTTAAGTCCATTGATTAATCATTCTTGTCATTCCTTAACATACATGTTCTACCACTAACCCCTTCTCTAACAATTGAAGAGAAAGAAATTATGGTTTAAGTTCTTACCTATGAAGATCACTTGCTTAAATCCTTACTCTCCTTCTTGCTTCTTGAATTCTCAAAAGCTAAATCGTTCTAGCTTTTGTAGCTTATTCTCACTTATTCTCTCTAACCAATAAGCTCTCAACTTATTAGATGAAATGAACAACCAACAAAATGAAAACCAAGCTTGCTATTTATAGGAGTTGCTAGATTAGGGCATAAGGGTCATTAATCCAATCCCACCTCCTTAACTCCACCTCCTTAAGCCACCTCCTTACTATTCCATTCTTAACCACCAAGTTTACTTGCTCGCCAAATAAGTTACTTGGCCATCACAATACTTAGCCATTAAGTTAACTTGGTTGCCACACATAAACACTTTACTTGCTCATCACACATAAGCACTTTACTTAGCATTTAAGTTACTTAACTTATCCTTTGCTTAACACTTAAGTCTACTTGCTCAACACACTTAATTCTTGGTCACCAATTCACCCATATGATCATGGGTTGCCCCATGGATCCTCCTAATCCATTGGATTCTTACTTTGGGCTTAAGGTTTAATTAATCCTAACTTATACATTGGGCTTGTTCATTAATTTACATTGGACTTAACATTACAAATATTTGGGCTTTAACATTAATTCATATTGGGCTTTATTATTATCCCAATTGGACATTACAATTTCCTACACAATTCAACAAGTCCATTATATTTGGCTTAAAGCCTTATAACGTATAATTTACGTATTAATCTCGTATACTTATTTAATATACGTCATTCCATCATTCATACATGCTCGTATAATACCTCGTATTATACTTGTATTCATTACCTCGTACAATACTTACGTATTATACAATCATTGCTTTAATTCATTATAGGCATTTAAATTCCTTCTCAGAACTCATTTTCCCTAATCATTAGGTTTTAAGTCCGCAAGCGAAAAACTGCGTTTGCCATAACTGAAATATTATTGGATATTCCATCTAACCTCGATATTCTATCATTACGTATTTCTCGGAAGTTCAAAAATAATTTCTGAGCAGAATTGCGTGAATAGTATTTTTCAGAAAATTTCTCGGAAAGCTTTTATTTTCGTCTTGGAAATTCAAACATTTTAATTCTACAACGTAGCCAAAATACTACGACATTCCGGTATATCTGAACTTCAAATCTTTAAAATTTATTCTTGAACAAAGCAGTATCATGTTGACAATTTGGACGTAATTGATTTCAAGATAAATTAACTTATAAATCTTTATAATTTATTCTTGAACTTGTTTTATTGAATTATTATGTCATTGTCATCATCCTCATGCTTATATTGTGATGAAAGTCATCTTTGGCTTACGTGCATAGATGGACTTGGTATAATTATGTTCAGAGATTATTCGGTATAATCATGACCTGTAATGTTATAAATGATGTGGTAAAAGTCCTCAGTAGCCTGTAGTGCATTGATGGACATTTTTTGGTATGATTATGACCATGGATTATTCGGTATAGTCATGACCATTGATGATTTATTGAATATCCTTGGCCCGTAGTGCAGGGATGACTCGATAATGTGGTTTATTTATTAAGTCGAGTCTCAAATGATAAAATTGATGAAAACATTTTAAATCATAGAAGATAGTAGATATCATGCTCTACTTGACTCTTCTAATGGATTGCTTATTCCGCTGCAGTTAAACATGATGTCTATTGAATTTTATCAGTTTAACATTGTTGAAGACTAATGATAATTTATTCTGCATTATCTTAGTTATAATATTTCTTACTGGGCTAGTTGAGCTCACCCTTTCTTTCACTGTTCTCTTCAGGAAATGAGAACGTAGCCGGGACTAGTCGGGGAACGGAGTGACGGTCCAGATGATAGCATTAGTAGTCCTCACTATTATGTTAAATAGTGTGACAATAAATGTAATGAGGACTCCATTGAGTGTGGATATTGTCTAGATGACAATATTCTTATTAAAAATCTTAGATTATGTTTTGTCGTATTTTACACGACTGTTGTATAATTAAGTTTTATTTGAATTTTGTACCATGTATTTGGCGACTTAAGATGGGTGATGTATACCTATTTTGGGGGCGTCACAGTTGGTATCAAAGCTTAGGGATATGATCACTGGTTGAGATGTGAGACAAGAACTAGGAGGGGAGAGATGGGGAATTCCTTCGCTAGTATGACCTACCTAAGTTTATTTGGTATTTAATTGGTCGGTCAGAGTATAGGGATAATATGTGATATGTTAATTAACCCTTGTTTTATGACAGTATTTGAAAATGGCATCCAAAAATGTTGAGATAAACAATGAAACATATGAGACCGTTGAGTCACCACAGATTAATGCCCAGGATAATGTGCAACAGGAAGACAATAATCCTCATGAAAATAATAACACCGATGAAATGGTGAACGATGGGATGTTCAGAGGCTTTATGCAATTCATGCAACATCAGACGAAAGCGTCTCCTATCCAAACTGCAGGTGGAAACACTGACAACTCTCGGACGGTCACCGCTAAGTAGTTCAAAGAGCTGGGACCACCGGAGTTTTTTGGAGAGCCAAAACCACTTAAGGCGGAGACGTGGATAAAGCAGATCAACAAGATATTTGATATCTTGGGATGCTCCGAGGAGCAAAAGGTTCCCTTTGCCACCTTTATGTTGCGAGCAAAGGCAGATTACTGGTGGGAATCTGTAAAGCGTACTCAACCTGCCGCACTGAAGATGTCTTGGGAGAAGTTCCAAGAACTGTTCAACGACAAGTACTTTCCTGAAAGTATTCATCACATGAAGGAGGTAGAGTTCATCAAGCTTGAGCAAAACAATATGAACGTGGCGCAGTACGAAGCTAAGTTTGCCGAGTTGTCTCAGTTTGCATCCCACTTGGTTGATAATGAGGAGAGAATGACGCAGATGTTTCTAAGAGGTTTGAAACCCGAGATACGTCAATACCTAATTTTCTCACAAACTGTGTTTGTATTCAGATGTTGTGAATAGGACTCAGTTATTGGAGCGCTATAATGAGTCAACCCAACCAAGAGAGAGCAACCGATAAGTCGATAATACCAGTGGTAGCAGTCATCAAAGCGGTGACAACAAACGTGGAGGGAATCAACATACCAAAAATGATAATCACTTCGGTGGTAATCATGGCCATGACAATAAGATTGGACATTTTAAGAAGAGGAGATTCAAAAAGGATGGAAAGACGTCAGCACCAGCACCTATTGTTAAGGAAGGAGAACGACCACCGGTCGTATGTTACAAATGTGGAGGGGAAGGACACATAAGTCCAAACTGCACGATGCAGTCCAAAGTGTGTTATAATTGTGGAAAAGAAGGTCACCTAGCCCGATTTTGTCATGCACCAAAGTCAAGTCCAGCTGGGATGGAGGCATCAAAGGGTGTCCCAGACAAGGTAAAACCAATAGTTCAAGGGAGAGCGTTTGCCGTAACCTCCCAAAAAGTAAGGAATCTGAACGAGGTGATCACGGGTAAGCTAATCATAAACTCTAACGAAGTTTATACTTTATTTGATACCAGTTCTACCCATTCCTTTATTTCTCCTACTTGTGCTCAACGTTTAAATTTGACTCCGGAGAAATTAGACTTTGACTTATCCGTTGAAACTCCGTTGGGAGAAACCTTCATTACATTCACGGTTTATAAGTCTTGTTTGATTCAAATCGGTAACCGCACGTTACCTGTCGATCTTATTTCCTTGAAAATACTTGCATTTGATGTGATTTTAGGGGTTGATTGGTTAACTACTCATCATGCTAAAATCGATTATTTTCGTATGGTTGTTAGCTTTCATATTCCTAACCAACCTATTATGCGAATTCAAGCAACCAAACCACTAAAATCAATCACTGTCATATAAAGTCATAAAGCTATTCGTTTATTGAAAAATGGATGTCAAACTTTCTTAGCCCATGTCACGGATTTAAATAAAGATACGTCAGATTTGAATGATATTTCTATTGTTAATAAATTTCCTAACGTATTCCTTGAAGAACTTCCTGACCTACCCCAGAGCGTGAAATTGAATTTTGTATCGACCTTGAATCCGGTACAAAACCCATTTCCAAAGCCCCATATCGAATGGCTCTATTGAACTTCGAGAGTTAAAAACCCAACTACTGAGAATTGTTAGACATCAGTTTCATTCGTCCTAGTACGTCTCCTTGGGGTGCTCCTATTCTATTCGTGAAGAAGAAAGATGGAAATATGCGACTTTGTATTGATTATAGGGAGTTGAATCATATCACCATCAAAAATAAATACCCGTTGCCTCGCATTGATGACTGTTTGACGATTGTTGGAGCCAAATTCTTTTCAAAGATTGATCTTCGTTCCAAATATCATCATTGAAGATTAAAAGCGATGACATTCCAAAGATCGCTTTCGAACTTCGATGCGGGCATTATGAATTCCTAGTCATGTCTTTTGGATTGACTAATGCTCCTGCTGCCTTCATGGATATGATGAACCGAGTATTTAAGGAATATTTGGATCACTTTGTGGTCGTCTTTATTGATGACATCCTCATATACTCCAAAACCCGTGAAGACCATGAGCAACACTTGAGCCTGATACTCCAAAAGCTTCTTAAAAACAAGCTTTATGCTAAGTTGAAGAAATGCGAGTTCTGGCTTGAGGAAATTGCATTCCTTGGCCACGTGATATCAAATCATGGAATATCTGTTGACTTGGCAAAGATTAAAGCAATTAAAAGTTGGGAGCAACCTAAGTCAGTGACCGAAGTATGTAGCTTTCTCGGCTTAGCTGGTTATTATCGAAGATTCGTAGAAGGGTTTTCTCAAATCGCTACTCCATTAACTTAGCTGACTCGAAAAGATACAAAATTCGGTTGAAGCGAGGAATGTTAAAGAAGTTTTCAAGAACTCAAGAGGAGACTCATTTCAGCACCTGTTCTAACAATACCATCTGGCTCGGAGGGATTTGTCATCTACAGTGATGCTTCAGGCAAAGGGTTAAGATGTGTTTTCATGCAACATGGGAAAGTCATAGCCCATGCCTCTCGACAACTCAAAGAATATGAGAGGAATTATCCTACTCATGATCTAGAGTTAGCGTGATCATTTTTAACGCTTAAGATTTGGAGGCATTACATATGGACAGAAGGTGGAGATTTATACGGATCATAAAAGCCTCAAATATTTCTTCACTCAAAAGGAACTCAACATGCGACAACGACGATGGCTTGAGCTTTTGAAAGATTATGATCATACCATCCAATACCATCCTGGAAAAGCGAACATGATAGCTGACACATTGAGTAGAAGATTATATGCGGGTACGAGTGCGATATTGTCAATGAAAAGGCCCATTTTGTATGACTTGGAAAGGATGGAAATAGAGTTAAAGACTCCAGGGACCCATGTGATGATGGAGAATATACGAGTGGAACCGACTTTAATCGATAAAGTTAAAAGTCTTTCAAACTACGGACACGGAGTGATGCGTATGAAGAAGAAAGTGCAAGAAGGTGATATTCCGAAGCAAGAATCGATGAATAAGGAATACTTGAGTCAATTCCGGACTTTGTGTTCCTAACGATTACGACTTGAAGTATAAAATTATGATGGGCGCGCTGACACACACCATTTGCAATCCATCTCAGGAGTACCAAAATGTATCGTGATCTTGACATACATTTTGGTGGAGCAATATGAAGAGAGAGATAGCGGGGTTTATCTCAAGGTGTCTAACTTGTCAACGAGTCGCGAGCATCAAGTGCCAAAAGGTCCATTGCAACCACTTGAAATTCCAGAATGGAAGTGGGAGCACATTACCATGGATTTCGTTACTAGTATTCCCAAGGTTTCTCAAGGCATAAATGTGATTTGGGTCATTGTTGATAGGTTGACCAAGTCTGCTCATTTCTTACCGATACGAGAAACTTTTACACTTGAACCTCTTGCTAGTATGTACATAAACGAGATTGTAAGATTGCATGGTATGCCAGTATCCATAGTTTCTGATCGAGACCTAAGATTCACTTCAAGATTTTGGGTTAGTTTGCAAAAAGCTATGGGCACGGATTTACGATTTAGTTCGGCATATCATCCTCAAACGGATGGGCAATCGGAAAGGACTATTCAAACTCGTGAAGATTTATTAAGACTCTGTGTCCTTGACTTCAAGGGAAGTTGGGACAAGTTCTTACCATTGGTGGAGTTTTCCTACAACAACAGTTATCAAGCAAGTATTGGCATGGCTCCATTTGAGGCGTTGTATGGAAGAAAGTGTCGTTCTCCAGTATGCTGGGATGAGGTGGGTGAAGCAACGTTGTTGGGACCAGATTTGGTACGTATGACTACGAAAAATATTCAAACGATCCGACAACGCATAAAAACCTCACAAGATCGACAAAAGAGTTATGCTGATCTTCATCGAAAAGACGTGGAATTCAATATTGGAGATCATGTGTTGTTACGTGTTGCTCCATGGAAAGGAGTTACAAGATTTGGAAAGAGAGGAAAGCTCAATCCTTGATTCATTGGCCTATTTTTAATCCTCAATCGAGTAGGAACTGTGGCCTATAGACTCGCCTTACCACCAAGTATGTCTCATGTTCATAACGTTTTTCACATATCTATGTTACGTAAATATGTGAAAGACCCGAACCATATTATTAAATTAGAACCAGACGAGTTAGAGAAGATTTAAAGTATGAAGAGTTACCTATTAAAATCTTGGATAAGAAAGATCATATTCTACGCTCTAAAGTTATACATCAAGTCAAAGTTTTGTGGAGGAACCACGATGTGGAGGAAATGACCTGGGAGTTAGAATCTGAGATGAAATCAAGGTATCCTCACCTCTTCGACATACCAGGTACGCACCCTAATTTCGAGGACGAAATTTCATAAGAAGGGGAGGTTGTAAGACCCCAACTTTTTTGAATAAAGAATAATTTTCTCGAAATATATTTTTGAATATTATGGTGTGGATTTGATATAATATTATAGTTGTGGGTAATATTTACAAATTTTGCAAGGTAAGAAAGTTGTTATATAATATTCGATTGGTCGGGGAATATTCATTTTAACAGAAAATATTCGTACGACGGCACAATCATTGGTGGACCCCACAACGGAAGTATTGTCGTAGTTAGAAAATGACATAATTATCTTTTTATAAAAATAACGGCGAAAGTTTTACCGTTAAACTGTTGAACTAACGGGTAGTAAAAGTACAGTAATATGCGTGGTTGCATAGTAGCACACGGTATTGATTATTGATGCTTACGTGAGAAGTCACTCAGTTATACTCGATTATTACTTTCAAGATAATTCTTTGCATCAAATCTCTCATATTATTGATTCGATTATTGTCACAGTATCATCTGCATAATATGATATATTATTAAATCAATAATTGAGACGATAAAGTTATTCATATTATGAAATTGAAATATTTACAATGTCTTGAAGTTACATCACAGGAGAGGTTTTATTCATCTAATTAAGGCTTGATAAGGAGAAATCCTTATCGAAAAGCCCCCTCTTTCTTGGGAACGACCTGGTTGTTAAATATTGTGAGTTATAATATTAATGATGAATAAGTTCGTGTTAATTAAAGATGAAATTGATAGTTCCATTGTGTTGGAATTATTAGTGTTAGTGGAAATCGACATTTATTTCGATATTAATTGATGTCTGGAAGTTATACTGACCAGTCGGGTAATTAACCGGATAAATGAGTAATTAATTGTTATTAATTCACATGATTATAACTATTTGTTCACATGTGTGTACTATAAATTCACATTCTAGTACTATTAGGGGAGTTGGTGCAAGATTGATAATACTTGCATGACTAAGTTAAAAATGGAGGTATAGATGGAGGTACTATACTGTAATTCGTATTTTCACATGATTATAACTATTGATTCACATGATTGAACTATTGATTCACATTATTTACTATTAGGGGAGGTGATGCAAGTGTGATAATACTTGCAGGACTAAATTAAAAATGAAAGAAAAGTTGAAGGTATTGTACTGTAATATTTCGAGCCCCAAAACATGCAATTATCAAAACTATATTTTCCTATAAATAGAAGCTCATTCTTCCTTCATTTCTCACCAATTCACTAAAGCTATAGAGCAATTATTATAGAGAGAAATTATAGAGAGAAAGAAGAAGAGAAGTCTGCTACCTCTCTACTCCAGTATCTAGTTTCTTTCTAAGGTAAGGGGTATTATTTCTTTCATATTCATGATGAGAGCTTACATTATTCCATTCTTTATTATTATGTGGAATAACTTTTATACATCATGCAATCTGCATACATGGTGAAATTCTTACATTATTCCATTCTTTATTATTATGTAGAATAACTTTGTCTATCTGCAATCCGCATGCGTGGTGAATTCTTTGTTATTCCATTCTTTATTATTACATTGGAATATCCTATCTATGCGGATTCTGCTTTAGACACGGTTCCATTCTTTATTATTACATTGGAATAACTTTTATGCGTGTGGTCTATCGCATGCATGGTGAATTCTTCATTATTCCATTCTTTATTATTATGTTGGAATAACTTTTATCATCACAATCTACGCATACATGGTGAAATTCTTACATTATTCCATTCTTTATTATTACATTGGAATATCACATGCATGCAAATTACGCTAGACTGGTTCTATTCTTTATTATTATGTTGAAATAACTTTTATGCATGCGGTCCATCGCGTGCATGGTGAATTCTTACATTATTCCATTCGTTATTATTATGTTGGAATATCACATGCATGCGGATTCGCATGACTGTTCCATTCTTTATTATTACATTGGAATAACATGTACATGTGGATTATCACATGCATGGTGAATGATCCTTCATATTCATTCCTTATTAAATTGTGAAAATGATCTGTCTACGTGGATTACCGCATGGCGGGTGAAAATCCATTTGCAGTTTCATATATTCTATGATACTCATTTGGTTAAAGTTTTGGCTTCTATACTCCATGAAATTAGTAGAATATCCTGGATATTTGTGCTTCATCCGGTATCTTTTCATGGAAATATTCTTCTAAGCATTCTTGAATTTTACTCCACAAAGCAGTATCATGTTGACAATTTGGACGTAATTGATTTCAAGATAAATTAACTTATAAATCATTAAAATTTATTCTTGAACTTGTTTTATTGAATTATTATGTCATTGTCATCATCCTCATGCTTATATTGTGACGAAAATTATCTTTGGCTTACGTGCATAGATGGACTTGGTATGATTATGACCAGGGATTATTCGGTATAATCATAACTTTAATGTTATAAATGATGTGGTAAAAGTCCTCGGTGGCACATGTAGTGCATTGATGGGCGAGGTTTTGGTATGATTATGACCGAGGATTATTCGGTATAGTCATGACCATTGATGATTTAATGAATATCCTTGGCCCGTGAGCGGGGATGACTCAATGATGTGGTTTATTTATTAAAATTGAGTCTTAGCGATAAAATTGATGAAAATATTTTAAATCATAGAAGATAGTAGATATCATGCTCTACTTGACTCTTCTAATGGATTGCTTATTCATTGCTTGCAGCTTAAACTTGATGTCTATTGTATTTTATCGGTTTAACATTGTTGAAGACTAATGATAATTTATTCTGCATTATCTTAGTCATAATATTTCTTCTTGGGCTAGTTGAGCTCACCATTTCTTTCACCGTTCTCTTGAAATGAGAACGTGGCGGAGACTAGTCGAGAACCAGTGACGGTCCGGATAATAGCATTAGTAGTCCTCACTATTCAGTTAAATAGTGTGACAATAAATGTAATGAGGACTCCATTGAGTGTGGATATTGTCTAGATGACAATATTCTTCTTAAAACTCTTAGATTATGTTTTGTCGTATTTTACACGACTGTTGTATAATTAAGTTGTATTTGAATTTTGTACCATGTATTTGGCGATTCAAGATGGGTGATGTATACCTATTTTGGGGGCATCACAGATCAATCCATTCAAACGAGTTACATGGAATTGTTTTATAATTTGCGTAACAATAAATCGTCTCCCGAGATTTGTTTTGGTCCATGAAACCTTCACAGGTGAAGGAACTCCACATTTGCAACTGCGAGATGAACTCCCTGATGAATTTGTGCTCATGACTAGGGAGAGGGAATTAATTATGGTTAGTACGTTGCCAACATAAATGATGAAATGATGAAATTATGCAAACATTTCAACATTTGAGTGTTACATCACAAGTGAAGATATTCAACAAGATTTTATTAGTAGGTGTAGTGGGATAATGTTCTGGTGCCAAACATAAATTAAAATTGATCACAGCAAACTTGAAAGCTATCAAAGCAGGTTCTGTGTTTAACTAATTTGAGCATACAGTAAACTTTACATACATTTGACACATTCTTAAATATTTTATTGGTGAATTATCCTTTTACCTGCAAATATGGTAAACTTTAGCAATTTTGCAGGATTGGATAGATGAGACAAACAATGGATTCAAACATTCAAATTTAGCAGATCAATGCACTCTTATCATGTTATATGAAATTGAGTTATATATATAACTTACATACACATACCTGATTTGGAAAGAACGCAGAACCTAGGACTAGGGATTTAGCTCTGCTTCAATCATGATTATCAGTTCGCGAATTTGGGGAGAAGAGCTCGACTAGGGCTTATATTTGGAACTCAGTGATTTTCTCGACTAGGGCTTCAATCGCGATTATCAGTTCATGAATTTGGAACTCAGTTAGCGATTCTCCGTTATTTGCCCGAATCTTAGAGAAGCTTCAGTTGATAAGAGAGATTCTTAGTGAAGCTAGGGTTTCGCAATTTGGAGAGAGTAAAGAATAGGGAAGGAAGGCTTCCGATTTGGCTCTATTCAGTTCGCGAATTTGGGGAGAAGAGGTCGACTAGGGCTAGAGAGGAGAGACGCGAATTCTCAGATTTGGATTTTTTAAAAGACACGGAAGGAAGGCTTTTAAATAGTTATGCTAGTTAAGGATTTATGCTGTTTAAAACTTATGCCCCTGAACTTCCCTGTATATATATATATATAAAAGCAGTAAACGCATCGGATATTATATCAAAGCTCAATCAAACAGAGTTTGATGTTAATAATATATATAAGTATTTATATATATAAAAGCAGTAAACGCTCCGGATATAAATCCAGGCTCACCGAACAGAGTTCGATAACAGTTTATATATATATATATATATATATATATATATAAGCAATAAACGTTCCGGATGTGAATCGAGGCTCAATCAAGGCATAAATCGATGATGTTAGTACAAATATATGTATAAGTATATATATACAAAAGAAATAAAAAGTCACGGATCGAAGTTCGGGCATACGCACACAACACGACTCTCAACGTGAATAACTATGTGTGCAAAAAATGGAGAAAGACTTTAAGAAATGTAAGAAGTCTTACAGTGGGCTGCTAAGAAGACTTCAAATGTCTTTAATTGAATGAACACTCGGTTTGTATAATTATATATAGTGCAATATTTGTATTCAAACTCATAACTTATGTGTTGTCGTATTTGCACGATAGTTTAATAGTTGTAAATAAAAAGATTTGTAGTTGGATTATGTACCATGTATTTTGGCGACTGGATTGTGTGAACCTATTTTGAGGGCGTCACAACATCCTTTTGAAAAGATACATACCTTTAAAAAGATATGAACTAAACACTCTTTCTAAGGGTCACTCCAGTTCAAACTAGTCACCCAAATCAAAACATTACACCGATTCAATGTTACACATGTTCAAACTAGTAATCACACATTTATTATTGAACCAATATATGTGTTAGTTATTAAAACAATATAATATATTTATTATATAACAACAGATTTTGAAAATGTCCAACAAGTTATTAGTTTAGTGTTATTGTTAAAAAATTATTTAGACAATAAACAATTTGATAAATAAACGGTTTATTAAAGACTAGACAATTATGTATTATATGTTTTAAACTCAAGAACTTCTTAGAACACAAAATGATTAGTATAATTATACTGAATTATACACAAGTACAATTTTTAATAAGACGTGACTAAAAATTATTATTAACTACTACAACTACAGTGATACGAGACCCAAAATTGTTTACAATATTACAATTAGGCTACCCTTACCTTGCAAAATCACATGGCAATGAGCCTGACATGTGTCTAAATCTACTCCAAGGATAAATAATATGACAAGAATTTTGTTCTGTTGTTTGTTGATGAATAGTTCGTGTCCTTTCTCTGATCTTAGACATTTATTTATAATGATTTTAACTCCCGCTTTACATAACTTCCTTACCCATGAACTTTCATAACTGTCGGTAATAGGTGTTGAATGCAAAACTGTTTGAACGTCTTTAGCCGCTTCAGTTCCATTTATCACGTGTCACTGGGGTATTGACTTTGTTACGAAGTCCATAATACCCTTAATTAACATCTGTTTAACATGTATTAATCAGGGATAATTATGTTATTTTCTTTATTTTATATTTACCAATAATTTAAGTAAATGTTATAAAATTATAACATATATATTTGTGGATGTCTAAATTTAATTGTAATGATCTTTGGAATTTTAGAACCCTCATGTCCATTAAGTTTTAAACTCGTGACTTTTGAGTTTTGAAACTTCCAAGTTCATGTATCTATAAATAAGAACATTGTAAAAGAGAATGGTGGATATATGAAAGATATATGAAAATATTATGAGACATGCCTCTTTTCTCTAATCATTTTATTCTTAATTTTAGTAATCTTTTATAACACGTTATCTGCACGAATTGCTTCTCACATTCGTCTTGAAGATAATCATATTTGATTTGAAGGAGAAAGTATATTTATCTATTATATATATATGGATACGCAAATTTTTTTTAGTATAACATACTGCATGTTATTCCATTCATAACCTATTATTAGACTTTGTTGTTCTTGGTTCTAGCTTGATAATGACTGTCATACTCATATGTAAGTCATCATCACACCACCCTCAAATTGTTTTGTTCTTATACGGCGTAATATCTAACCTCAATTATTGTGCAGTGTTTATTTTTATAAAAGTGTATTGTAATTTTGCATTCCATCCAATCTAAATAAATCAAAAGGGATCCGATAAAATACATGATGATTACATTTTTAGATATTTTCATATCTCAACAGATAACAACTAGAAGATATAATCTTCAAAAAGGGTACTTTCTAGTTTCCGTACTAAAACAATCTTTAAAAAATTGATATATTTCTAATGATTTTTGATATATTTTCTTTTGGCATGCATGGTAACATATTTGATATATTTCTAATGACTTTTTGATAAATTTTTGTATGAAGTTACAATGACAAATATGCTTTAGTAGTATTGGTTTGTTATTTTTATTGGACAAATTTAGTTTCGTGTTTTACTGCATTTCTATAAATTGTTTCATTACAATTAAAATTGAACATATATAATTATTTAATTTGATGAGGAATATGTTTAGTTATTTAATATTTAAATCTTATAAATTTGAATTTGTTGCCCTTGATTTATATCAAGCAAGAATTATTTGTCATGTACTCTTAATGATGAGATTCATATAAAGGCAAAGAACCTTGGAGATACAATTATAGTTGACAATCATGCATCCATGTAGGATCATGCAAAATTAATGATTTTTATTCGCTATCATCAACATGAAAAATTAAAAGTTGAGTACATTACAGTAAAAGACTCACTTGTCTTGTAAAATGATTTAAAGGAAAGATTTTAAAAGCTCGTTATAATTTGTTGCACCTGAAGTTGCAAGATTTTAAAAGTGTTGAGTGAAAAACACTGATGAAGACATGTTAGAGAAAATATTTATTATATTTCATGCCTCGAATATGCTCCTGCAGTAGCAATATCGAGAGCGTAAGTTTACAAAATATTTTCTGAAGCAATAAAGGAAACTATGTTTCCAGAAGTGAAATTATGTCTTCTAGTAGCTGTACAAAATAATGAATTTTTGCTGAAAAACTAACAATCTCGCTCGACCGATTCTATTACATTCCCTGAAGTGAATGGAACCTCATTTTATAATCATAGAGGATATTATGATTGTGGTTGTGGTACTAGACGTGAAAGGAACAATCAATATAGAAAAGGGAATGTACATGTCGTACTCCTAAACATTTGGTATATAGATTTGTACCAAGACTCCATAAAAGAAAAAGAAATGGAATTGAAATAAACTTTATTGTTCATAATGATCCTGAAGATCCCATGAATTATTTTGACTTTTCAAATGGAGTGGATATAACTAATTTTGATATCTATGGTTTCCTTAATGATTCTTTATATTCTTCTGAGGCAAGCAGAAATTTGCTCAGCTTTAAAAATATACGTTATAATGGTCATCCATTGAAGAACCAGAAGATTCTTCAATTTAAGGAATTCTCATGTGTTGCTTAAGGCAAATTGGTCATTAGACCATCACCAGCTAAAATTGGGGTTGAATCTCCAAAGTTTATAGAATGTATTCAAGGAGATATTTGTAGGCTTATTCACCCACCAAGTGGACCATTTAAATATTTTATGGTTTTAATAGATGCATCTACAAGATGGTCACATGTGTGCTTATTATCAACTCGCAACCTGGCGTTTACGAGATTACTTACTCAAATTATTAGATTACGAGCACAATTTTTGGATCATACAATCAAGACTATTCGTCTTGACAATGCTGTTGAATTTACATCCCAAACATTTAATGATTATTGCATGTCACTTGGGATAAATAATGAACATCCTGTTGCCCATGTTCATACTCAGAATGGTCTTGCTGAATCATTTATTAAACGCCTCCAGTTAATTGCAAGACCATTGCTCATGAGAACAAAACTTCATGTCTCTGTTTGGGGGCATGCTATTTTATTGAAGGCAGTGAAGAATTTCTTTATATTACTTCAATAGTATCGGGCCAGAAACTCATATTAGAAAAACTGTATATTTTCTCTTCTGGGATATATTATACTAAAATGAGAATAGTTAAAATAAATGTTATAATACACCAGAAGTGTTCGGATCCAAAGGTTTTTATGATTTGGCATGATCATATTGATCATCCAAGATCAATAATGTTGTGTTGAATTATTGAAAACTCCCATTAATGAAACAGTCTTCCCACCATTAGGGGGAGAAAAGTCGTTGCCTGAAGCACGACGTTAGATCGTTGCCTGAAGCACGACGGGAGATTAATTGAAATGTTTCGTTGCCTAAAGCACGACGTGAGATCGTTGCCTGAAGCACGATGGAAGATTAATTGAAATGTTTCAACGTTATTTAATCTTGATTCTCATACAAATCAATATGAACTAGAAGTTTAAAAGATTATTCATTTGCAATGAATTGCAAATCAATTACCAGAATTATTCACCGATAATAAGAAAAGTGTGAAATCTCACATTTTAGCTGCTAATACTCTAGAAGAGATTGAAGTCCTGTAGGACAATCAGTTAATACAGCAGCAAATTGAATCAAAGTCACACTTGAAACATGGAAGAATGATCGGTGTTAAAGATAAAATTTTCAAGAAGAAGAAAGTACAAGAAAAACAAGTTGCAGCCTATAAAAAGGCTATACCCATGAAATAGGCTACAAAAGTTATTGAACTATCCAAAACTTATGAACAAAAATCTCCTGTAAATAAAACTCTTGAAGAGTTATCTCCTGAAGAGGATGAGTTATCCCCTGAAGAGGATCAGGTACCTAAAAATAACGAGATCTTGATACATTATGTATATACAAGAGACGAATATATTGGATAGAAATAAAATTATTGTCAACAACATATTTTTATATAAAGTTATTCTTGATATTACCAGAAGTAATGATCATGAATATGAACCACAAATTGTTGATGAATGTTCAACGTAGAAATATTTGGCCAAAGTGGAAAGAGGCGATTCAAGTAGAACTAAATTCACAAAGTAAACGTGAAGTTTTTTGGACCTGTAGTCTGAACACCTGAAGGTGTAATGCCTGTTGAATACAAATGAGTATTTGTATAAAATAAGAAAAATGAAATTATATGGTACAAAGCTCGACTTGTAGCACAAGGTTTCTCGCAGAGACCTGATATTAATTATGGAGAAACATATGCTCCTGTAATGGACGCAATTACATTCAGATTTTTAATTAGCTTGGTAGAAAAAGAAAATTTGGATATGCGATTAATGAATGTTGTTACAACATATCTGTATGGATCATTAGATAATGATCATATATACATGAAAATCTCTAAAGGATATAAAATGCCTGAAGCATATAATTCTACATCTCAAAGTATGTATTCTATTAAGTTACAAAGATCTTTATATGGGTTAAAGCAATCTAGATGCATATTGTGTTATAATCATCTGAGTAGATATCTTTTGAAAGAAGGATTTGAAAATAATTCAATTTGTGCATGCATTTTTATCAAAAGATCATAATATGGATTTTCTATTATTGTTGTATTTATTCATGAAAGATCTTGCTCCAGAAGAGTTGACAAAAATAACAAATTTGGGATGAAAGATATTGGTAAGACAAATTTTTGTCTTGGCCTACAAATTGAGCTATGGAATTCTTGTCCATCAATCAACATACACAGAAAAAATTCTGAAGTAATTTTACATTGATAATGTTAATCATTTAAGTACTTCAATGATAGATTGGTCACTTGATATCAAGAAAGATCCATTTTGATCACAAGAAAATAATGAAAAAACTTTAGGTCCTGAAGTACCATATATTTGTACAATTGATGCTTTGATATATATTGCAAAATTTCTCATGACTTGATATAGCATTTGCAGTTAACTTACAAGCAATATGGATCAAAACCACAGTTAGTTGGATCTGCTGATGCAGAGATTATCACAATTTATGAAGTAAGTTGTGAATGTATTTGGTTGAGATCAGTCATTCAACATATTTGTGTGAACTGTGGATTATCATCAATCATAAATAGTCCAACGATATTATATGAAGATAATGTCGCTTGTATCACTCAAATTAGAGGATGCTATATCATGGGTGATAGAACCAAGCATATTGCACCAAAATTATTTTATACACATGAGCCCCAGAAGAATGGCGATATTGATATCAAGCATATATGATTATATGATAATTTGGTTGATGGATTCATTAAGTCATTACCAACTATGATTTTGAAAAAGATGGTGCATAATATTGGCATGCTTCGACTTAATGATATTTTTACCATGAATAATGGAAATTTTATGTACTTATGAAGGGGAGTAAAAAGGATATGTGCTGATTGTACTCTTTTTCCTTCACTAAGGTTTTTTTCCCACTGAATTTTCCTTTGCAAGATTTTAATGAGGCAATCCCAAGGTACTAGAAGTTATACAAGAATATTGTACTGTTTTTTCTTAGCCAAAAATTTTTCCACTGGATTTTTATTTAGTAAGATTTTTAACGAAGCATATTCTTAGAAAATTGCTACAAAAGGACTACATCCATCCTGTATGAAGACAATGATGCATGTATAGCTCAATAAAGGGAGTATACATCAAAGGAGATAGAAGAAAACATATCTCACTAAAATTCTTTTTCACACATGACCTTGATATGTGTGGTGACATTGATGTTCAACAAATTTAATCAAGAGATAATCTAGCAGATTTGTTCAGTAAAGCATTACCAACTACAATGTTTGAAGGATTGCGTCGCAATATTGGAATGCGATAATTGGAGGACTTAAGGATACATTCATGAGGGGGGAGCTAATACGCGCTGCACTCTTTTTTCCTTAACCAAGGTTTTTTTTCCATTGGATTTTTCCTGGTAAGGTTTTTAATGAGACAACTTTCAATGCGTATGGCTATACAATAGATATCCAAGTGGGAGTGTTATAAAATTATAACATATATATTTGTAGATGTCTAAATTTAATTATAATAATTTTTGAAATTTTGGAACCCCCGTGTTCATTAAGTATGTAACTCCCATGTTCATTAAGTTTTAAACTAATGACTTTTGAGTTTTGAAACTTCTAAGTCCATGTATCTATAAATAAGAACATTGTAAAAGAGAATGGTGAATATATGAAAGATATATGAAAATATTATGAGACATGCCTCTTTTCTCTAATCATTTTATTTTTAATTTTAGTAATCTTTTATAACAATAAAATATATTTAGTCAACAGCTAGTATATTCCTCGAATATAAAATTTAAAAACACCCAAAGGCCAAAGCCATTTCATACTGAAAGAAATTCAAAAAAAATAAAACAAGAACTAAAAAGTACACACTTACCATGAAAGCAGTGACCACTTTCTCTCACCACCATCATCGCCACGGCGCCACCGCCACCACCAGAACTCCCACCACTGGAACCACTACTGTACCCACCAGTTCCGTCGGAGCAATCGTTTGAAACGGCAGAAACCCGAAACCAATCACAACCCAGCTGTCTAAACGCAATATTAGAGCGACCCAATTATTTGAAAGAGCTCAAAGCAATCGGATTTTGATAATTGTATGAAAAATATCTCCCAACAGCAGCTATTTGAACTGGTTTTGCCGGAATTCGGCTCAGATGACCGAAATTGGAACAAGAATATTTTTAGAGGGGGTCAAAATATATCAGTAAAAAAAAATTATTTATTGACGCTTGGAGTGCTTCTTTTAAATTCATTTTGTCCAATTATAATATTTGATAACATCTTATTCCAACTCTTGTCAACCTTTGAGTTGTGAGTCTAATGATATATATATATATATATATATATATATATATATATATATATATTAATTCCTCCTAATTATGAGACTATTAATTAAACTTTAAAATTTTTAGTGAACTGATTAAATTACTTTTATGGATAAATTATAAATTATAATATTATATATTCAAAATATTATATTGTGGTTACGGTAAATATCTTCCTTTAGATAATTTGAGAGGAGAGCCACTCAAATCAAGAAAATGAATTAAGTTATTCTCATTTATAAAAAAATGATATCAAGGTATGATTAAATTAGTAAGATAAATGAGTGCAATATTAATTAATTAATTATCAAATTTATTTAATATTATTTTATCTTATAATAATATTATTAATTTATTATAGGTGAAAGGACATAAAGAAGCAAACGAATTAATATCATCTCATAACAAAGATCAAATTTAATTAATATTAATATGTTTCAAATTTTAGGATCCTACACCCCCTAGTTCCGCCAGTGATTAAAACTTGGTTTGTGTCAGAGTCGCATAAAACAGGACAAATGCGGTGATTCACAGGTCAGGATTACCAACTTAAATAAATATTGGTATAGATTTCTTGTATCGTCTTTAAATTTTATTTTTCTATGTAAAGTTCACCATTATTTAAAGTTTTAATTTAATTTCATAGTAGGGATTTAATTTTTTTCATTTTATAAAATTATTCTTTTATAATTCAAAAATAAAATTACATTCTCATAATTATAAGAATTTTTTCAAAAAATTTTCATTGTTTTTTAGGCTAATAGCACTTTAGTCTCAAAAATCCACTCGTGTTATAATTGAGTCCCTAATGTACTGATTCTCTCAATTTAGACCCCAAAGTACTGTTAAATTGATTCTTCAGTAGGTTTTTTATCCGGAAATAATAACGTGACAACCCTTTCAGATAAAAATTAGGCTGCAATATAAGAATTGGGTGTGCATCGATAACTTTAGCATTACTTGAGGGTCCATATCGAGAGAATTAGTACTTTAGGGACTAAATTATAAAACGGATTAAACTTCAAGAGACTAAAGTCCTCTTAGCCTTTTTTATTTCTTATAGTAGGAACATATTCTTTTATCTTTATTTTTTATAGTAGGAACATATTTTTTTTTCTTTAAAGTTATACTTGCATTAATTAAGGGATAAATTTAGGTTCTTTTTGTTGGAAGACATTAAAATACCAATAAAAATAACTAAGATTTCTAGTTTCCTCTTATCGCATCCACAGTATCTCTTATTTTTTTAAATGGGGACCATTATTATTCATAGTAGTTTTAATTACTTCTATTTAAAATTATTGGTTATACTATCTCATAGTTTATGTTATGATTATTAAAGTTGCATTAGAATGTGAGACAAGAAATTATTTTAAATTTTGACGACATTTTTTGTAATTATTTTAACGATGCTTGTGCTCTAAACAACAAGTATCATCCTGATTGCATGATTTTTACTCGACAATAGCAGCAACTGGCCTTATCTATATTATGAAAAAAAATTCTTATACTTTTTTCTCCCAAAAGAAATGCTAAAAAGGCAACAAAAATAGAAGGTCCTTCCAGTTATATATGAAACAAGCAAGACTCAATCAGGAGTAAAGCTGTAAATGAGCCAACACAGTTCGGACTCGATTCGAAAAAATACGAGCGAGACTCGAATTCGTTAATAATATAATCCAAATCTGAGCATTAAAAATAGTTCGAATAAAAATATGAGTAGAATCTGAACAAGGTTATACTCGACTCGTTTAAAATTCAAACAACTCGAATTTTTTATTGTGATTCAATACATACTCAGTTAATACATATTCGATTAGATGTTCGATACATTCTCTTATAATATATACAAATTTAAATCAAATTAGGATAATTAGTTATTATTTTGTTTTATTTTTTAATTTTAATTGTGATTTTATATTTGTAAAGTGTAATAATAAATATATTTTCCCATTTTTAAGTAAGATAGCAAATTCAATTTATAATTATATTTATTATAAAACTAGTTATTATGTAGAGACTCGAATTCGAGCTTGAATTTGAAGCTCGTGAATAGTTTGAATAAATATTCAAGTATAGTCGGATCGAATTCGAGTACTAAATATTCGAGTCGAGTCGAGTCGAATCTAAGTAGAAATTTTCAAATATAATTCGAATTCGAGCCGAATTCGAGTACGAATTTATCATTTCGAGTAACTCTTTGTTCGCTCCGGTTCGACTCATTTACACCCTTAATCAGGAGTCCACTATTTGAGTTCAACAGACTTATTACAGAGGCACTGTACCAATACACAAGGAGGGGAAAAGGGATGGGGGAGAGAAGGGTAAAAACAACATAAAATCCCTACAATGTCAAACTTTTAATTGGCCATCGATCTGTGAGCGCTGCATTTTAATTGTCAGTTCACCATAAATTCCCTGGATAGTGATTATGCGACGAAGCTTCATTGGTGCTCCTGTGATTAAGTTCCAAGTTTATGAGTTAGGTCAAGAAGTGCAGAGCCTAGCTGCAATTTGAAATAATACAGTACCATCAAATGGTAAAACTATACAATTTATTGTCTAATTATGTAGTATGTCTGTCTCTGCTTCTGTGTGTGTGTGTGTGTGTGTGTGTGTGTGTGTGTGTGTGTGTGTGAGAGAGAGAGAGAGAGAGAGAGAGGGGGAGAGGGGGAGAGGGGGAGAGAGAGACCAGCAGAACATATTCAGTAACTTCCATAAAATGAGAGGTGTGATGAAAACAGCGACTTAAATTTTTTACAGCGGTTACTTTACCTTCATGTATGAACCCATAAGGGTTCTAAAGAAAAAGACTTCTCATTCCGAATATGAGCTGCAGAAGTCACTTGTGGAGGTGCATGCACAGTTATTGGAAGAACCCATTCACATTTGTCCCTTCCCTCTATTAGAAGTGGTGCTCATATCTAGATTGGAACCCAGGTAAGTGTTTAGAGAGAACTTGAAGGAAAAAAATACTTGATATTTGCACAAATCCAAGAAATACAATATTTGCACAAGTCCAAGAAATAGCTATGATAGAATACTCAACAAGGCCAAATGGCAGGTACTGTATGAAATCACATTAAGACTGAAATGCAAATTGATATTCCCTTATTATAAAATGACATTTCAAAATAATAAACAGTTCTGATAATTAAATTAATATTTAAAATCCATTGCCAAGATTTGGATATATGCGTATTAATATGCAACTCATAATAATCTGAAGAAGTTTTCTAATCTCAAATTCTGGGTACTTGCTACCGTCTTATTGTATCAAACTCGTAAAACAAGACTCAATATTGCAGAAAGAGATCAAAAAATAAGATGGCAAAACTTTAACCAATCAGAATCTGGAAAGCGGTGTTGCATTATTTTCACATCTACTGTGATAAAAGCATATAGCTACAGAAGAGAAAACATGTATTCCAAGGGCACATAGCATGAAAAAGAGAACAAGATAAACAGTGGTCATCTGCGATGGAGCAATGGGAATAGCGTCAAACCACAAATAAAAACAAGCAAGAGAGACTAGCATTGGAAGTTTACTAACTCAAGAAGAATTTTAAAGTACCAACCAAAAGGGAGACAAAGAGAGGGAGCAGGATGGAGGGTAAACTTCCAACATTTAACCTTGAGGGAGTGCTATTTGGTTCCATGAGATGCTGAAATTAGCTTAGGATTCCAAGCATTCAGGACATAAATATTGAGGATGATGGCTTGGGAATACAAGCTTAATGGTTACTTGAATTGACGTGTCACATGCACACAATACAAGAAGGGGGGGAGAAGGGAATGAGTAGTCCTCCATATATCCCACAAAAACACCAAGAGAGTTGTTCAAGTATCCGACTCCAAAACAACGAGTGGAGTAGCCCATAGGCCTCATACAGTTGCATATAGGATTGCTAGGCTTTCATTACTCAATGGGGACATTGATACACTGAACTCCTCTTATTAAGATATTGGAAAATATAAATTAATCTGTTTCCAACAAGCCTTCAAATTGGTGCCAAATACAGCCAAGAAGGAAGACATCCATAGCATTGCAATTGTAGTTTGTTGCAGATAGTTGTTTGTCTCACGCCCTACTTCTTCAAGTTTGCAAAGATGTAAACTAGTCTAAAAATTATAAGACTAACCCGTATCAAATATTCCCTTCAACGATTTTGTTTTATGCCATATTCAACTAACTGCCAAAGTATTTATTTTTAGATATTTATCCTAATCCAGTCATACTTCCGATATTTATGTTCAAACCATGAAAATAAAATTGTGCACAAGAACAAGCTTATTCACATAAAAAGTCATACCTAGTCCAGTCTACATTCTTTGGAGTCGTAAGGAATTCAAACCGAAGAGCCCACTGCACTGAGACATGGCGAGTGGAAAAAGACATTGGCCCATCCATAGGAATGGAGAAGAGAAAGCTTGTCTGCACCAAATCTGCAACAACCTCGTGGTGATCACTCTGAACCTGCATAAACAAGGATAATCCAGCATGAGAAAAGAGAGTACATCTCTTTACATGCTCAAGTGTATGCCAGTTATGCTCGATTTGTAATTCAACTGTAGCTGTTTTAAACACCAAACCTTTTGTCAAGTATCTTATCAAACATTTGACATTTGAAAATTATCACTATCCCTCCACCCGGGTCCCACCCACCATGTAGAGCAAAGTGGAAGAAATTAGAATGGGAGAGAGGAGAAGAATTATAAGGAGAAGAGCCTACCCTGCAAAGAATTGATAAAACACACAAAAGCAGAAAGCTTTCTGTAAAAGGAAATATTATTCATCTCCCACAAAAGTAAAGATTTTTACTCTATCTACATGTCAAAGACCACTACTATTAGGACTGCAATGCAAATAAGGAGAAAAATAATACACCAACTAGGACAAGGATTTTACAATTTAAAATAATAATGTTAAATGCACTTTGTATCCCCCAAGTATACCCATCATGTACTTCAAAACATGACACTTTGAATCCTACTCTTTTAGCAAACCGACACATAACACCCTCTAGCCCAAAATCCATCGCTAAAAGTGACAGGGAAGTGTTGGATTTTGCATTTTTAGCGAGGATGTTATATGCCGGTTTACTAAAAGTGTGGAATGCAAAGTGTCAAATTTTGAAGTATAGGATGCAATGTGAAAAATAGGGCAAAGTTGGACTAACAATTATTTCCTAAACAACCAAGGATACTTCCTTGAAAAGCTTTATATTTACTTTAGTATGAGCTTATCCTGTGCAGTCATGCCCAATTGCCCATCATTACAATAACAAGGATGCAGGTGTATGGACTATGGAAATAACACATTGGGATGAAGACTCTAATATTTCGTTCTGAATAAATCATAACTTCTCCAAACCGTAAGATGTGCGTCCAAGTACCCAGAATCCCATAAATTTGTTGTAAACAGTGACATTTACTCGGAATCAACCAAGTAAAGATGTTCAACTTTAAGAAATAATTTTTTTGTTTTTGACTAGGCAATAATCTTTTGTTGGCTTTTCCACCTTGAAGGCTAAAACAAGTTTGTTTCTCTTTAGAATTTTTGTACTTATACAACCATATATCCGATATAAAATTAATTCAGAAAATTATAATTTAATTTTATTACATAGTATAAAACTTGAAATATAGCTGCAAAAAAATGCAAAATTACATCATGTGCACTAGATTACAAATGCACAAGTAAAAATATTTAGCTTGAGCTCAAACAAAGTCTGACAGCTAACTTGCAACTTTAACTAACTGAACCAGCCAAGCCTGATGAGTGGGAAATATACCTATTATTTGGATACTTTTGGACTTAGTATTTTGCTTTCTTTTAGTGATTTTAGTGCATTTTATTTGTTATTTTTATGATTTTTTGTAGGAGAATGCAAAGGAGGGGCAAATCTAAAATTTTTAAGCAGTGGCTTTTGAGGACATGCAACGCCGGGGCGTTGGGATGTAGAAGGAGGTGTCGGGTTCTGTTTTAGTTGTTTTACGGATTTTGGTTTCCTATAAGACTTTGGATGCTCTAAAGCCTAATTTTTGCATGGAAATTAATAGTAGATTTGGAGAAGGAATTGTATTATAGTAGTTTATTAAAATTAGGATATTATGTATGTAAATTTAATTAGGATCGTAATTCTATTAGGGTTAGATAAAGTAAACTCCTATAAATTGTCTTATTTTGGGATTGTAAAATGTGTTGGAAAAAAGGCCAATGAACACCATATGAGGCTAATTTTCTTCCAAGTTCAAGAGCAAGCACGATATCAATGGAGATGGAGGCCATGGATTGATGAAGTTTGGAGATAGAAGATTGACGGGAGACAATTTTTCTTCTCTAAACTTTTATTTAATCTTGTATTTTATTAATGTTGAATATTTTGTGATTATAATTTTATCTGCTATGAACAAGGTTTTAATATAAGAATTTTAATGGAATCTCATGTGTAGTTTAAATTGAATTTCTTCCTATTTGATTGACACCATATGAATTGACTTATCATATTTTGTACGTTCATATATTAATTAACTAGCTAGCAATTAATGGGATAATCTGTATGAAATTAGGAGATGCATTATAAGTTTAGATCTGGATATGATAACATATTTTTGTGTTTTCTGGATGTGATGGAATTCATGATTCGTGTATAAGATAGGGATATACCTATATGCCATGTGTAACCAATTGGAGAATATATGCTTAAAATCTTTGTTAATTTAATTCACATAGGAATATAGTGATTTAGTTAGCTAGCATGTTCCTTTTCAATTCTATTCCCATTGTGGTGGATTTAGAAAGGATATGTTTATATGACCATCGGAAGAGGCGTGTAAATACTAACGAATTCTCGGTTAACAATTCATCGTGACCATATAATTAAATGGAGAGTTATGAGATTTGAATAAAGCATGGGTGAAATTGAATTCTTAAATGTATTTATCTATGTAATTATATTTTATTATTTAGTTATTTATGTTTAGTTAAATTAGTAATTTTAATTAATTTATCTGTTTAATAAAGTTGTGTTTGATAAAACTGAATATTAAGATTTGAATAGTTTAGACGTTTAAATAATATAGAGCATCTATTTATAGTTGTGTCTGAATGAAAAAATGTTGTTTGATAATTAATTTTTTCAAAATGTCTGAATAAGAGTATTTTACCATTTTACCCTTAAGCAAACAGACAAAAATGGTAAGAAGTTCATTCACCCTCTTCACTTTCTCTCTCCTCTTCATCTTCTGCATTCTCCTCTCCTAAGTTAATTCCTCCACCTCCCTTCCGTCCTCCTCCGCTGCGGACGCTCTTTCTTCCCGTGGATACTCCCTCTTTGCCACCACACTTCTCTCCCCCACCTTCAACAACGCCTCCGGCACCATCCTTGCCCTCTTTTGCCGCAACAGTTCTCTTGAGCTTCCAACGGCAGAGAAATCGCCGAGATTTGTACACTTCATGGCGAACTGTTTGTTTCCTTTCTCTATTATTTTTGTTAACCCTTGGAATTTTCAGATGGTTTCAATAGAATAATAGATCTGGTTTGTTATGGTGTGTGTATATATATATATATATATATATATATATATATATATGTGTGTGTGTGTGTGTGTGTGTGTGTGTGTGAATTTGTTTTTTTTCTGGATCGGATGGTGGACTTCGTGGCTAGTGGCGATTTGAATGTTTTAGCTCTGAGATCAGATGGTTTCAATCGGTAGGGATGATCGGTAAGATGATAGAATTTGGGATACAAAAGGAATTTTGTAATATTGTAGAGATTATTTTTGCCCAAAAATAGTTAATTCGTTCAGACCCACCTCTGGATGGTTTAGATTAGATTTGAATCTTACAGAGGCATTAAGAGACAAAAAATTTTTATCAAACAAGTTTAGTCTCTGACCCATTCAGAGCTAAACAAACACAACCTAAGATTGACTTGATATAAAATTGGTACCTGGAAAAACGTTAAAATTAATTCCTTGTGGGAATGATACTCTTCTATCACTTTATTACTTGTTGACCGTGTATACTTGCACGTATTTATTAATTGGTAAATCAACCATCACCTGAATATCCAAACCTCGAGCTAAGGTCGAGCCATTTTAGTCCCAAGGATGCTTTTGATTCAAAAGGCGTTAAAAAATAAGAACTCAACAAGATTCCCTTCTTTGTTTGTATGATTTGAACTTTGAGGGGGAAGGTCCCACTGAGTTCTTACGCTTTCATGGATACAACTTAAAACCTAATCATCTGATAATTTAATTCAACTGTAAAAAAGGAAAAGGATTTGAAAACCATGAAATCACAGCTAAAGCGAAGAAGTTGGTTTAGACTGACAAGAGGGAATTTTTATGCTTGCGAGAAAAATGATATGGCTGTGAGGGATATATAGGATGTATTAATGTTGGAAAATATTTTTGAAAATTGACGTCTTTGGATAGATTGAATCAACATGTTTCTATGATATGATGCCCAACCAGTTCTTATGATCTTATGGCGATTTGCATATTTATATTTACCATGTCTTGTTGTATTATTTTCACTATTAAAGATTTAGTTCACTTGCAAATTACACATTATGCGTAAAATACTTGATCCTAAAACCAGCCATCTAACTTGCTGATAATCCTTTATTACCTTTTTTATTAGTGTAAGAACTTAGAAAATACCACCTTTGTTCCAAATTATTTCAAAAGTCCATTTCAAACATTTTTAAACTAAAAATTGACATGAATTCATGTAACTTATGTCAATACAATTATGAATATCATAAAGTACCAAAAAAATACTACTAGTTATAAGAGTTATTGTTCTACAAACTTAAATAAATCATGTCAATTTTAAATTTCAAAATGTCTATTGACTTTTAAAAATCAATATTGATCTTATAATTGAACAATATATAAATATATATATATATATATACACACACATACACATATATATATAATATGGGTATATGAGGAATGATCTATAGCCAACGTTGTAAGGATAAGGTTATCCTTACAACAATCTCAACCGTCCATTCGCGGATCGAACAGTATAGAGGAACTCCAATCCGCAGTTTAATATGGGGGCACCAACAGTATATGCGGATAGGAAAATTGTCCAAAATACACTTCTTTCATCCGCAGTTTAGTTCTGCGAACGCTAAGTATGCCAAGTAATATAAATAATCCAAACGAGGCCGTTTTGGGGATATCCCCGTCCGCACAACTAAACTGTAGACGGAAAAATTCTCATGTTTTGATAATAATCCAAACAGAGCCGTTTTTGGTATATCACCCGTCCGCACAACTAAACTGCGAATAGTGAATACTTCTATAGCAAATACGTATCTGTTCTTTCTTCCTCATATGAGATCTAAATACCCACAACGATTTTGAGAGAAAACCAAGCAAGAGGAGATCGCCAAATCCCCGTTACAAACTTGCATCTTTGCTAAATCCAATTCATGCAAGTCTTATAAATTCGTCATATGCATATATTTTATATTCTTTGTTGTATACAAACTCCAAAGACTTGTTGTATACAAAGACTTATTGGCTAAAAACATTTGTTGTATACAATAAAGAAACATTATTGTTCGGTTAGATTTATAATGTTTGAATATAGCGTTTTATTTAGAGTTTTCTTTGTTTTTTTTATATGTAATAATAATAGCATTAATGTCTTTTTGATATATGTTTATTTTGTTTTTGTTAGTTAGAAAAATGGAATTCAATTCCGGATCAGCCGATAATACCACAACATCAAATTAACCACATTTCTACTGTTGTATGTAAGGGTGTAAATGAACTGAGTCGAGTCGAGTCGAGCTGAGTATTGAGTTGCTCAGATTTGGTTCACAAAATTTATCGAGTATAAAATAAGATTTGATTGAGACTCCTTTAGCTACCAAGTCAATCACGATCTCGAATCGAGCCAGAGCAGTTTGAACTTTTTGAACGAATATGATCCTAGTATCAATACAAAATTGCAATTTGAGAAGGTTCGAGTAATTTATCGAACTTTAAAATTTGCTCATGTTTGAATAATTTATATTTCGAGTCGAACTTTTATTCAAGCGATTACAAATCAAGCTCAAACTGTTTGCTCACTTTACAGCCTTAGTTGTATGGAATAATCCTCATTTTACCTGTTTCTTAAGAACAGATGAGAACAGATGAGTGGACGCTCTTTGGATGTTTGGGTTTTAAATGATACCCAAAAATAATTATTAGAGCATTAGGCTTTTGGGGTATTCGCAAACACTAATGCTTGTAATCAAATAAATGCTTCGTTGATAGAAGAAGCATTGGTGGAGTGTTGACAAAGTGAGACAAATATATTTCACTTCCCCACGGGTGAGATGATATAACTTTAGATGTTTTTTCATTTTAGGATTTCAGGTTATAGGTGATACACATATTACATGTACATTAATAAAAAAATTCAAAACAACTTTTTGAACAAAGTGAACTTAGTAGATACGTAGTGGAGGGAGAGAAGGTTTATAACCGAGGGGGCATTCTATTGTTATGGTTGGGCACTACATTTTACAAACTTCCAATAAATAAATGATGGTGACATACACTAAAGCTTACTTCATGTTTGTTTTTGAGAAAATATTATTTGCATCATCAAACCGCGATGTTGTGCATGATAGATATCTTATATTTCGAGAAAATGTTGATTAAGAGTGACTATGTATAGGAAGTCGCGATTTTGGCTTGTTTGTCTAGAAATTTACACAAAGCAACCCGAATCGACACAGAACATCACCGATTGTTTAACCCTTCTTATTGACTATAGTTTGAAGCATATTTATATTGATATTGGTCGTCATATTATATTTGTGATTATTTAACTTGATACATAGGTTTGAGCTTACGAACGGTATGCAAAAGGGCTCGAATAGTGGTTGCCCCATGCAAGATCGTGGGTCTACCGAAGAAATAAAGATATCATGCAAGAAACAAGAAGACTATCCCATCACAGTCAAATTTTTTATAGAGATGAGTTTGGTGTGATGACGGCTGCAATGGTACGGTGGATGCCATATAAACACTTTGATCATTTAGTGGGACAGGAGTAGCCTGGTATAGTGGGGCCTCGCATATTCCCCTCATTTGGCTCGATGTTGTCGATTTTCAAATGTCAGATCGGATCTTGAGACAATTTGGAGAATTACAAGATATTCCTAAGTCTCCGATAGATATGTTTGATATACGCCGAGAGATAGAAGGCATCCGCGCTATAGATTATATTGATGAGCGAAAAGATTACATTGTCACATGGTACGTACGACAAGACATTGTACTGGACTTTGTGGAAGCTACAGCAAGACGAGAGATTAATCTGGCGGAATACCTAAAGTGGTATCGACGGATGACTCGTACAAGAATTAGCCGCCCACAACTTGTACCAGATGACACCTATACGCCACGTGCTTATTTCATCAGTATGAAGATGCAAACTTTGTAAGTTTCAGATTGATAATTTTGTATAAAACATTTACAATATATTTTATATTGTTTGTTAATCATATGTACACTTATATTACAGATCGAGTCAACGCGAACATTTGTGAGGAATGTTTTGTGAGGAACGTTTTGTGAGTACCACCTATGCACCACCTATTCAGTCGAGGATCTTAGTCCCAGCCCCGGTTCCATTTGTCGCGGAAGAACCAACGTTACGGTTAAAACCTCCTCCCCACTAATGTACAAGCTTACATATAGTGGTAACTTTGAGAGAGTGGAAGAAATTGTATGCACTTGAGTCCTATTTTTGAAGAAACACCACTCAGTCAAGCGAGGCCGAGCCAGAATTGGATGGAGGGGCAGTTAAATTATACCAATGTGCTTGCAAATCTTCCAACCATACAAGTTTTAAAAAGATCCTCTTAAGCCATTCAAGGCACAAAAGGTAGAATGACTGAATTTCATCTGGTTCTCAAACAATGTCAGCGAATCACAATTTTCCCATGTAGGTCCCCATGACAAGTATATATTGGTTCACAAAGACGTACTGCCACTTGAGCCTAGGAATTGTGACACCCCCAAACCCAGGTACTTCATTCCCACAGGATTTGGTGCTCACTAAATCAAACATTCATATCTAACTACTCATCACAATAAAACTGGATAAATAAACCTTTCCCATTAAAGGGTTACATAATAAAAATCTCCCAAGTTGTCTAACCTTTAAATACAATCATTCAAATGCGGAAAATTAATAAACTTCTTTACAACCATTCAATTAAAATCTGAAAATCAAATATCAACATAATTCAAAACTTGATCATCTTTCCTTTTCCCTTACTGGTGCTAGGTACATCAACCTTTTCGTCTTTAACTGTAAGAGTTATATAAGCAAGAGTGAGCAAACAAAGCTCACTTGAAACAATAAGGAATGAAAATCTTTACAAGAACTATCAAATAAGAGGCTCGAAAGAATTAAACAATACGATTTATCAACATTCTGAAGTATATCACCGAGGGTCCTAAGACCACGAACTATGTCCATAGTTATAAGTAATGTTTCAACTTAAACTTTAACAGTCATAAGACTATAGGGACTCCTCGTACTTAGGAGGATCAGCCCTTCGTACAATGTAGTGTACACAAACATTTCAACGCTAAGCGTAAGTTACCCCTAATAATAGGGTTGTTCATCTCAGTATTTAGAGTACAAGTCCGCACCAAAGTGAGTTTGGTTTGGATACATTTCAGGGTAATTTGGAATTCAACGAACATCAACTAAGGATTAGTTGAATAAAACCAATAACATCATACTATAGAATAATCGTAATGGTAAATTAAAGTCATGCTTTAGGAATAATCTAATAGCATACAACTTGAATAACTATAACACACCTTGCTTGAACAATGTTAAGCCAAGGTTATTTAAAATCAAATACTAAGCATGCGTGGCAATTTGAACGATAAAACTGTTCAACATTAGTATGTATAATTGTGCATGCTAAACAACAAGTTAAATACAAAAATAACTTGTTCAATATAAAAATCAATGTTTAGAAAGCTTGCATCATTTATAAGGTAATCGAATTGGAAACGATAATTAGTTCAACAAGATAATAAATTAAGGAACTTGCATTGCTCGTAGATTAAACCGAACAATTCGAATCACAATATCCTATATACATATGTCATCATGACATAGTTAGTCACTACCACTTTACAAACATAGCCAAGTACATTCATCATATAGGGTTTGATTTTCAATCACATAATCAAGTTACAAACAAGTTAATTGATAATAACATGCTCATTCATGGTATAGAAATACTGAAATCATAATTTAACAGTCCTACTATTAACACAACAATTCCTTCAAATTTTGAGTACAAAAGTACATCTTTGTCGAGACCATTACACTTGACTCGCGTTCTGCGCCACGCTTTATATCTTGTGGTTCGGTATTCTTATTGTAATGATGTATGTTCATGGGCGAAAAGTTAGATCTGGGAAGCCACATATGCGCTAAATCAATAGCCTCTTCGATCGATAAGCTTGCAACAATGAGTATGAACAAAAGCCAATTTTGGCCTACAAGCTACTTTCTAATAGTCTAATTAACATGTAATTCATATAGAGACTTCATATAAACATAATTCAAAGACTCTTTAACATGTTTCTACCCATAAAACAACATAAACAACGAATTTACAACATACAATTCCACTATTTTTGATAAAAACTCACTTTTTGATGTTTTTAATGAAAATAAACACTGTGATTTTGTTTTTCAACCAAAACAGTTAATTCAAAGCATTTTATCAATGTTTATACATACTCTATCAAATTCAATAGTCAATTTATCAACTAAGCAACTAATTAACCCTTAATTTCTACCTTAAACTAAACAATATATATTCACAAAAACTCTGTAGAAAAAAAAATAGCTTTTCTTCACAACCCATACATAATATAAATTCTTTGACTATTCTCAATTATAGCTTAAGAAAATAGTTTAACAACACTAAATTATCATATAAAATCACATACATAACAAAAAAAAATTCAACTTCTACAAAACTTTTATGGAGAAAATTGGGAGAGAGAATACAACTATAACTTTAAAAAGAAAAACAATAATAGAGTTTAGATGATACCTTGTTTGAAGAAGATGATGGCCAACCCTTTTTGATTCTCAAACTTCTTCTTCTCTCCAATTCCCTGGCCTTTCTTCCTCTCTTCTTTTCTTTCTGTAAACTTTCTTCTCTCTATTCTAATTCTACGTCTTAGAATATAACGTATAAGATATAATATATATTAATTATATAATATAAATATAAATATAACTGATATCAGTTATCCAAGTTTTGAAAATCAAAAGCCATAAGGCTTGTTTGGCTAATCACTAAAAATAATAATTAATTAATCCTTATGCCTTGTTTGGTAAAACACAATTAGAATAAAGACTTAATAGACATTAGGCCTTGATTGGCAAAACTGAATTAAACTCCTTTAAGTTATTTTAATAACTCCTTTTTAAAAGGTTATTTGTCACACTTTTAATTAATTAAAATAATTCTAATAACAATTTATTAAATTACTTTAACACGTAAATCAATACCACAAAATTATAATTTTCTATATAAATATAACTTTATTTAATCAACTAACACATCCTTTTAATTACAAATTCCAATAAAAGAATAATAATTCAACTAATCAAACTCTCTAACTTAATAATTAAATTAAATTAGCATATAATAATTAATTTCCTTAATTATTTGTTTAACAAATAATTAACCAATTCGAATCAAATTTGAATAATTACTTATTCAACAATAAATACCTCCATTAAATACTTAAATATTTCAATAAATATTTAATATAACAATTAAAAAAATTCTGGAATGTTACAGGAATCTTATATGGGATCAAACCATAGACGCCTATTTAAGCTTGCTGAAGATAAGGGAACAAACTCTCTAGAAAGGTCTTTACGAACGGGGTAATTTCTTTTTCATGCAATGTCGCTTATTTTAACTACCGCCTACGTGGTATAATGTATATAAGAAAATGTTGACGTCTCAAGAGAGTCGTTTTGATATTTCTGAAGTAGCCCCGTATTTTATTAACCAAGAAAAACAACCTCCATTACCGGACAGTGATTTTGCATCCCTTCCGATTTTTCACAATATGGATCACTACCTTTTGTTCGTCATATTGCTTGAGTGAAAATTCCTCCTAATAGATTCGATGTACAACGAAACAAAAGGCTATAAAATGACAACCCGATACAGAGAAGAGATTGAATGTGGTACGTTCACATACCTAACTAAATCTTACTTTTGAATGTTCATGTATGTTAATGTGTCATCTTATATATAAATATGTTCCTTTGGTACAACGTGATTTTCTTGCAAATGCCTCGTTAATTTTTTGTCCGGAGAAAAAAATTCCAAATAAGACGATGACGCTAGCAATAAAAGCGAAGCGTCCAAAACAAAAGAATGGTTGTGATTGTGGCATGTACGTTATGAAGTATGTTGACTACGCAGTGCAAGGCATTACTATGTACGATACAAAAGGACATAAAATGAAAACTCGATACAATATTCAACGTTGGTTCCTCCTCCGCCACAAATGGGACCTAGGGCCATTTCGGAGATATTTGACTGAATAAATCAAACTCATGATAGGTAGTCTCTTGACTAAATTGATATGGTGCCACATTTGGCATTATGTTGTTCGGATCTTCATAGACGAGGCATACTACTACTCGTATACATGTCGAGGCTTGTGTACAGATGTGGTACTCGCAAAATGTTATTCACAAATGCTCGCGCCGACTCGATCTATAATACAAGTGTACATATGATTAGCAAACAATATAAAATACATTGTAAATGTTTTAAACAAAATTATCAATCTGAAACTTACAAGGTTTGATGCTTTATACGGATAAAATAAGTCACTTGGCGTATAGGTGTCATCTGGTACAAGTTGTGGGCAACTAATTCTTGTACAAGTCATCCGTCGATACCAATTTATACCACTTTAGGTACTCGACCAGGATAATATTCTATCTTGTAAGTCTAGTACAATGTCTTGTCATGCATACCATGTGACAATATAATATCAACGCTCATCAATATAATAGCGCGGATCCCTTCTCTCCTAGCATAGATCAAACATACCTATCGGGCCCTCGGAAATATCTTGTAATTCCCCAAATTGTCTCAAGACCCTATCTGGCATTTGAAATTCAACATCATCGAGCCAAATGAGGGAATACGCGAGGCCCTACTATATCAAGCTGCTTGATACTCATGTGCCACTAAATGATCAAAATGTGTATATGGCCGTGCCACTAAATGATCAAAATGTGTATATGGCCATCCACTGTACCATTGCAGCCATTATCACACCAAACTTAGCTCCATACAAAATTTGATTGTGATGGGATATAGAGCCATTGCTTGAGCCCCTTTGCATAATTAGGCCTATTAATAGAGAGTCGTTCGTAAGCCCAAACTTGTGTCATAATTTATCAAATTAAATAATCACAAATATAATATAACGACCAATATCAATATAAATATACATCAAACTACGATCAATAAGATACCTGAAGAAGAATTAAACAACCAACAATGTTCTTTGCGTTGATTCGAGTTGCTTTGTGTAAATTCCAATACAAATAAATCAAAACTACGGATCCCAATGCATAGTCACATACTTTATCAATATCTTAAAGAACTATAAGATATCTATCATGCACAACATCGCGGTTTAATGACGCGAATAATATCTTCCCAAGAATAAACAAGACGTAAGTTTTGGTGTAGGTCACCACCGTTGATATCTATCTATTGGAAGTTTGCAAAATCTAGTACCCAACCAGACCAATAGAATGACCTTCGGTTATAAACTCTCTCCCTCCACTACGTATCTACTAAATTCACAGTCAAAAAGTTGTTTTGAATTTTTTATTAATGTACCTATTACCGACAATCCTAAATGAAAAAACATCTACTAAAGTTTGTCTTCTCACCGTGGGAAAATGAAATGCATTTCACTTCGTCAATGCTGCACCAATACTTCTATCAACGAAACATCTAATTGATTACAAACATTAGTATTTCAGAATACCCAAAACCCCAATGCTCTAAAAAATTTTGGGTATCATTTAAAACTCAAACATCCAAAGAGCATCCTCTCTCATCTGTTCTTAAGGAACCGAAAAAATGGGGATTATTCCATATAACAGTAGAAATGTGGTTAGCTGTGATCCCACAACAGTGTATTATCGACTTGTCCGGAATTGAATTCCATTTTTCTAACTAACACAAACAAAATAAACATATAACAAAAAAACATTAATGTTATTATTATTGAATATCAAAAATAACAAAGAAAACCCTAAATCAAACTCTATATTCAAACGTAATAAATCTAACCAAACAATAATGTTTCTTTGTTGTATACAACAAATGTTTGTAGCCAACAAGTCTTTGTATACAACTTCGGAGTTTGTATAAAACAAAAAAGAATATAAATTATATGCATATGACAGTTTATCAAAGATGTAAGTTTGTAACGGAAATTTGTCGATCTCCTTTTGCTTAGTTGTTTTTCTCTTAAAATCGTAGTGGGTATTTAAATGTCATATGAGGAAGAAAGAACTATGTATATGCTATATAAGGATTCATTATCTGAGATTTAGTTGTGGATGGGGAAAATATCAAAAACGTCGTTTTGATTATTATCAAAAAATAAAAAAAATTCCGTCCGCAGTTTAATTGTGCAGACAGGTGATATCCCAAAAATGGCATCGTTTGGATTATTTATATTATTTGGCATACTTGCGTCCGCAGAACTAACCTGCAGACGGAAGAGGGATATTTTGCACAATTTTCAGAACTAAAGTGTGGACGCCTCCATATTATACAGTAGATAAGTGTTCCTCTATACCATTCAATTCGTGAATGGATGACTGAGATCTGTTATAAGGATAACTTTATTCTTACAACGGTGGCTATAGATCAGTCCCCTATATATAAGGCTACTTAACAAAACGCATATCTTTACAACTTAGGGTTATGTTTTTCATTGTAGGGTTATAATAAAAAATTATAAATTATAAATTTATACAAAATTATGTCGCTTTGGTAAGTAGGCATGGCCAAGCTTAGCTAAGACTGCGTTAGATTACCTTTCTCCATATATATATATACACACACACACACATACGTAAATGTATGAAAACATATATATTTGTGTACACATCAGAGTATCTATGCTGAAGCTGTTCCCTTCAACTCTATGCTGCATATTCCAGCAGTTTCACTTCAGGACATAGATTGGTCACTTCAGGACTTTAGCTCTGATGCAGATCTGGTTGTTATCTCTCACCTGTTTATTGGTTTGACTAAGTAACTCTCTTTGATAAAGTGAGGGTACTAGAATTTCCTTGTATTCTTCCACACAAACTCTTCTTTTCCAATTTCATCTTAAAGTTTAATGAGAATCGTGCCCGTCTTTCCCACTGTTTTATTAATATATTATGTTTTTTCTGGATGTTCCATCAAATATGTTACTTCCCAGTAAATATTTTTTTACCTAAAAGAAGCTACTTTTAGGTTTTTCAGTTATACAAAATTTATGTTCTAAATAACTAGATTTATCCTATTCCTATTTTTCTGTTTTTGAGAAATTATAGACTCAGGAATGTATCAAAGACCAGATGTCAATATTTGCCCATTTCATCTTGGAGAACCTCATCTTCCCAACCTCAAGCGGAGTCAGTCACCAAATGATGCCTATACATCAAAACTACATATTTCCAAATGATTAAAAATGGGATCCAGATATAAAGAACCATTGAAGAAGAATTTCTACAGAGCAAATAGTGTACCAAGTTGCGTTCACATTCCAAGTACAGAATATTCAAAACAGTTGTGATATGAGCGAGCACGCTTCTTACCTCCTTGTGTCTCATCCTCTACCCTTTTCATTATCTAACTACAAACCTTCAAAAGTTTATTGTAACAGTTCCTTTCTATCATGATAAAATCTATTAGTGTTTGTTTTATAAATGTTGTATGAAAGAGAGGGAGGGGAATAAGATAAAATTGTACACGTCAAAAAGAAAGTTGGTATTACTAGAAGCTGGTCAGATACACCAAAATAATTGAAGCAGAAAGGGTATAGGTTTTAAGGTTGAATGCCTAATTATTCTCCTTCCATCGTCATTACAGAGAGAAAGGAATTGAATGTTTAATCAAACTCTTCCTCCACCGAAATATTTATTATTGTTTTGTGTCAGTTTGGAAGTATTTTACTGATTAGAAGTGTCTTTATACAATTATAGTTTGGGTGCATTCATACTATAACATATATTACACAAACCAATGCTATAGAAATACTAAACGGTTGAAATAACATAGTTTCAACATTACCAATTTTAAAAGCTCAACACAGATTTTGTGCTAAAATTTGTGTACTTTGTCTCAACAACAATATCTGAGAAGGTTGTTATTATATATAACAATCTCTATACATAATTTTATTTTTATTTATTTTTTATTTTTTATTTTTGGTTGGGGAGGGGGACAAAACTACCATCTTCGTGGATCCATAGAGGAGAAGAAGGAACTTCAAATTGCATTTGGATGAGAAAGGGTATAAATAAGGGGATTTTCACCTTCTAAATTCCACTGTACCAGCTTTATTTAGCCAAAGGTAATTATCAGCACACCAAAAAAAATCATAAATGAGCAATGCAACTCTCACACATGTTTCACAAATTAGAATCAGAAAGTAAACCTTCGTAATTGTTGGGGAATGTCTCCGAGAAGGATGAACAGAACGACGATTTATTGTCTCTGACATCTCCAGGGTTATTGAAAGCTGAAAAAACCATGCAGATTAGTCAATCAAAAGGCATCACCAATACAACGAAATTTTCCAATGGGTAGTACTGATTTTATTGTTTGACATGTAAAAATACCTCAACACTTCTCCGAGATCCTTCTTCATGAAAGAAAGTAAGAGTTCCACCTATCTGTAACCAAAAGCACCAAAATGAGAATGATATACAAAAATTAAAGCAGCACACGACCGTAGATAGAGTGCAACTACCATGTCACTGAAATAATAAGTTGATTTCGAATTCTTTGGGGAGAATCTCAGTAGAACTTTGTCATCCAGTCTAATATTGTATGACCTACCACGAATAAAGCCTTCTATTGCAAAAAATGTTGACAGACTTAGTTTTGAACATTAATTTGTTAAGTCACTCGATGCATTATAATATATATATATATATATATATATATATATATATATACATGCAAAGTAAAATTAAGATTTATGATAAAGCATATAGAAAGCAAGATGATTTACATGCTACAGGTTCAGCGGCTCCTGGGCCAGATGGTATGCCAGATTCATCATCTTTTGTAAGAGAATTAGCATGTTTTAACTGATGACTTGGAGAGAAAATGGCTGAAGACTTCTGAGACAAAACTTCTGAGGAAAGATAAACGGTCTTTAAAAGTGCAGCTTTTACAACTCATAAACAGAAAAAATTATAAGATGACATAACTATACATGCTAATAGAGAAACAATGACCCCAAATAGTCTTTCAGTAAAGCAATGCTCTCAGTATGAGAATCATAGCAACAGTTTATTATAACAAGTGTTCAGAATTACACCGTAAGTACTAGTATCCCGAGAATAGCTTACCACCAGTGGAGTCATATAAGACCTCAGCCGCAGAAAGTCGGGGAAGTGGTGGCATGTAGGAAGATATGCTGGTGCGTTCTTCGAGATATGGATATTCCTTAGAAGACCTTGCTGCAGATGATTGCAAGGACAACGAACTTCCAAAGGCCTTGCGTAAGCTTTCCTTGCTGGGATTGTAGGAAGAAACCGATGAAATTTCATCCCTTGAGCTGTCATAACCTTCCTCAACTCCATCACAAGTTTCATTAGCTCTAGCCTGCAGACAGTAACTATACTTTTTATAATCAAGTTTAAAACCCATATATTATTTTCATACAACTGATACTTTGATTAATTGATGTAATTATCAGTTGGGCTTTTAGCACTGCAGAGCAAGAAATCCAAGAAATATGTTATCCGTTAAGAAAAGAAATGGCAAATGAAAGTGGAATGAAACAACTAAAAATCTTTAAGCTTACCCAATCGGAGTCTGCATTCATCTCTTTCCAGTATACATCCAATACGATGGTTGAAACAGGAACAATTCCTGAAACATATTAAAAGACCTTGATTATCAATTTGCATGTATTAATGCATAATTACAACCAAAAACACTCGCACTCACAAAAGAATTGTAAAAAGTCATAGCATATTAGCACCGCAATGTTAGTTCCAACTTCAAAAGCATGGACTCTCGATCTAAGATTTAATACAACTGGTGCTTCCCATTTCAACCTCTTGCGTTTCTTTTAACAAAAGTTAGGAAAACGGCTATTATTCAATTGGACACAAAGCTGAACATGACATAAATATAAATAGTAAGACATTAAATTCAACAATTATGAAGTTCCCACAATACTCGACACTTTTGTATCTCCTTTGGAATGTGCATGAGCTAAATTAGCCGATGATATTTAAGTAAATTATGTTGTGGAGTAGAATTTTAAAAAAACATAACTATTTTTCTTTTTATATCCTTCTCTTCTTGGAACAAAAGTTCAATCCTACTGAGTAAACCACTCTGTTATATGTTGTTATGGAGAAAGAAAAGTTCAATCTACATAGTAAGCCACTCCATTGTCATGAATTAATTCAGAACCTTAAGAGGGTTAGATATGTCATTAATCCTGCTGACTATGCAGTAGAACTCAATGTTACCAGAAAACGCTAACATGTTAGTGAATTGCGTTTTGATTCAAGTAGGAATGCTCAAGTTCCAATACATAAAATTTAGTGATCCAAAATTCCTTTTCCTACTTAATAAAAAGGGGCTGAAACGTTTATACCACAAGAATAATTAAAATTATGTTTTATGATTTTGCAACTGAGGGACACCTATATATAATCAGTAGGCCTTACAAATAATGACTATGATCAAGTTTAATGGAAGACTAAGATCGTCCATCTATAACATTTCTCCAAAAAAATTAAAATATCTACAAGCTTAGTTATTCCATAAATAAATCTAGAATGTTCTATTAAAGACCCTAATATTTATAAGAACTCTAAAAAACATCAATTAGAGTCACAAGTGAACTCCTTGTGTGCTCCAATATCGGCAACGTAGTGTAGCTACAAGAAAATGCACGTGTTGCAACATTAGCTTAACTAGATTTAACTATATCTTTAAGAAAGTTGTCTTAATGTACCACGTTTTAAATAAATATATTTCGTACCAAAATGATCCGAAAAAACCTACCCCTACCGAACTCCATACCATTACATGTGCCTTTTCTACTCATATTTTCGTTACACATACCGTATTGAACCACGATCCGGGCAACATTCGTAGAACTTATGCCTACTGGCTACATTAACACAAACTTTCCTGGCTAAGGAGCAGCAAGGGAAAACAAATAATGAACATTACTGTAGTTCATGAATCTTTACAATTCAAACTACAAAACTTATATAAGTTAAACCAACCACAAGTCTTCGCAAAACCGAGTAGAATTAAAACGAAAGGCAAAGGGCCATTAGTAGAATTAAATAAAGTCTTAAGGACTATTTAGTTAGTTAAGAATATTCTAGAAGATAGTAGATTATTTCCTTTATCCCCAGTGTTGTTACTATTTCTACTTATTCCCTAGTAATCTTGGTCCCAAGTTCAACGTTCTAAAGATCCCGCCTATGTCTGCTTAATCCTCGCCTAGGCGTAGGTACCTCATATATTTGGCTGGGTCATAGTCATAGATACTGTACTAGTGAGTGTACCATTTTGCCCATTAAAATGGTACCTACAGGTACCGGTGTATAACGGAGTACCATCTCAGATTATTATAATATATTAAATTAAATACTCCATCCACCCCACAATTATTGAAACACTTTTTTTAGGTGTGGCACGGATTTTAAGACATGCCAAAATTATATTTAAATATTATATTACCAAAAAATGTGTATTATAAATAATATAGCATCTAAATAGACCAAAACAAATAAATATACACAATATAATATTTAAATACGTTTTTGGTTCATCTTACTCGGTGTGGTTTCATAATTTTGAAACGAAGGGAAGGGAGTATATACTTAATTAATTTAACTTTTCTTAATATGTCACAATAGTTAAACTTGCAACTTAAATTAAATAACATGGATAATTTATATAAATTTCTTAATCATGGAAAATTATACAAGTTAATAATAATGGTACCAAAGGAAATTTAAAATTTTAAAATAATAATATGATAATGGTAGTTGGGGATACCACACTCACATTCCCCTTCCTTACCTCCACATAATAACCATTCATTATATAATTAAAAGTCTCTCTCTTCGGTTGGCTTTGCCTTCTAAGAAACCCAAAGATTCATGGATCAACTTTCTCTTAAAAATATGACTAAAAAACAATTTGCAACCCAAACTTTACACAAATGTTAACGTTTGCACCCCAAACTGAAAAAAAATGTGTTTAAGTACATCCCAAACTTCAATTATACTCAACAAAAGGCACACTTTCTTCATTTAACCGGTCAAAAGTGACTGGCTAAGCCTGTACTGTTTATTACATAGGGGTATTTTTGGTAGTTATATTTATGTCAAATAACATCCTCTGTTTTTCTAACTCAATCATCTGCCTCTGCTTCTCACCCTCCACCCTCCACCCTCTGATGCATCTCCCCAAACCTCCCTATCGCCTCCGCAAGCCGTCGGTACCCCTCCTCTGAAGTCGGCGGTGCGCCTAGGCGCTCCCTACAGAATTTTGAAAAAATAAAATAAAAACCAAGGCATGCTATATCAGTTCTAATTCATTTCCAACCAAAAAACCCCCGGTCGAATAAATCTCCTTCAACTCTCCTAATCCCACTCTAATTCATCTATTCCAAACAACAACGAAGAAGGAATCGAGCACAACCCGACCTCTCCATCTCTTACTTGGATTCCAACAACAAAATTTCAAAGCAAGGCAACCATCGACATTCATTGGGGGTACAATCAATTGGTGTCATCATCTTTTTCATTGGGTGTTCTTCTAAACATAGAATCCAAGTAAGTCTTGACAAGTTAGAGTTTTATACATCGAATTTCATGGATTGAATTAGCAATCAAGTATTGTGGAGCTTGGGATAATTGAATTGGTTGCCCAATTTAGTTTGTGTTGGCTCAATTGTGTGTGTGTGTGTGGGGGTTTGGTTGTTATAACTTTGTGTTCAAATTAGATCGGGATGTGATTGTGGATAAAAAGCTTCAAGCTTTGGACTGAAACAAGTTTGGGGGAGGCTCACGTAAAGGACTTTTCAGCTGTGCACACCAACTGCTCGACAAATTGCCCCAAAGAAATTTTAAACCTATTTTGTTGTTGCTTTCATGACCAAAAATCAAGAATAATTGGATTTGTTTTTATCACAGAAGAAGACAACACCAATGTACACAAACACAAGCAGTTAGATTAGAACCAGAAACACTACGTACAAATTCATCAAATATGATGACTTCTAGTTATTGTTAGATCTCAATTTTTGTTATCTCTTTTTGTAAGTTCCCCTGTTTCTCCAGTGTTATCATCAAAAACGGACAATTTCCGCCAAGCCAATCAAACATTCCGGTCTGGCGAAGAGTTGCAGAAGTTGAAAATGATTAGAGCTCATCTCATGAAAATCAATAAACCTTCTGCAAGACAATTCAGGCATTTTTCTAGCCTTAAAACCGTAAAAGTTTTAGTTTTTTCTACTTTCCCTGTTTTTGTTTTGTTTCTCTTAATAGGGTCCAATGTTGATTTACAAATTATTGCAGAGCCGATGGTGATTTAATAGATTATGTTGTAACTCATAAGCAACCAGCTTTTGATCGCCCTCAATTGAAAGGACAAAAACCATTAGTTTAATAAAAAGAAATAAACAAATCTGAGATACAGAATGGAGACCAACTTCTGGGAACCCCTTTTGCTGAAGATACGCAATCATGGCTTGCCCATAGAGATTTGAGTTCTTAATCATGCTCATAACCTGGTCATATCTCTTCCGCAACAAGGAAAGCTTGAAAGCGTATTTTGTTGAATCAATAATAATGGGACAATTTTTCCCATCTCGGTCCAAACAAAAAATTGTGTTTACAAATATTTTTAGCCGATGTGCAATCTTCCAAATATTCCACAAAATTGTTTCGACAGTCCTCAGACCAGCAGTCCTCGCGGGGAGGAAACGATGGCTTGTGGGTGGGTTTATGTGCGGGGGAGGGGTGGTGGTACTTTCGTCGTCGTTGGCCATGAGCGGTGATGTGGCGGTTAGGGGAGAAGTGGTGGAGGAATTTGCTGGGTCGGAGGAATGAGAGGAATATTGGGAAGAGTGAGGAGGAGTATGGCTGAAAGGTCGTCCGAATTTTACTGTATGTCGGGCAAAATGGGGGTGGAGGGAGAGGATATAGAAAAGACTTAATTAGTAGCTTGTTCCAGCAAGGGAAATAGAAGATATGGAAAATAGTTAAACACCCCTTCAGATCTACACGTGTGTCTTAACCGGTCACTTTTGACCGGTTAACTGAAGAAAGTGTGCATTTTGTTAAGTATAACTGAAGTTTGGGGTGTACTTAGACACTTTTTTCAGTTTAAGGTGCAAACGTAACATGTGTAAAGTTTGAGGTGCAAATTGTATTTTAGTCTAAAAATATAAACTCAAGACAGAGATTGGGACCATAAATCGTGCAGGTTACTTTCTTAATAAACCTATTTCACTAATTTTTATAGTTTTTCTTGTAATAAAAGATTAAAAATAATTAAAAAAACATCACGTTTCTTCTTTCTTCTCCTTGCAAAGTACCGATCGTACCGTCGGCGGTACACATTAAATTTACCTATTCCAGCTGATACAACTGGCAAAGTTCGGTATTCCAAGCAAGCCGAAACACAAACTTGATTGTATTGTTTAACCTAAAAATAAGTATGTTTTGTACCGTTCCGACCGAAATGATTAGTTATTCATAACTTAAGAGTTGGGTGTCTAGGCCGCCTCCTAGACTGAATCAGACCTCTACCGCATCAGCATCAATTTAATAAAGTCTTTGAAACTCTACAAGACTTTAAATGAATTTGATAAGCCTTAAATATTGTGCATTTTTTTTTTGGGGGGGTGTGTGGAATTTTTCATGTAAAATTTAAAAAATTCACACATACTACATGTTTTATATAAAATAACAAGTATTAAATGAGACCGACTAGAAAAAGTCTAATCAGCCAAGAAAAATGCCTAGGCACCACCTCCGCCGCCTAGCGATTTTTAAAATATTGCCCAAGTTAGGTACAAGTTAATGTTCCTTGTAGTAGTATATTAGGAGCATGTAATATAAAAGGTAGGGACGTAATGAATATATGAACTACAATGACTTGGTCCATCTTTATCTTTATCTCTAACTCTCGTATCTATCCAAGTTTCTATCTCAATGTTCTCTATCTTTTCTATCTAAATTCCCTCTCTACATCTTTTTCTCCAAGTCTCTAAAAACATTGTTAAAAACATTGTTTCTCTCTCTATTTCTACCAAATCCTTAATCCCTCAATTGATTCACTAATTTCTAACTTAATTTTCTGCAATTTCTCCGAAAGTGACAACAATATTGGGACATATCTTTTCCAAGGCATGTCCCTAACTTCTCTCATCCATAACCAAACCACCATTAATTCTCATAGTTAAACTTAAACGAGGTTTATGTTTAAAATGTAACTTGAAGGCCAAACCCAAGATTATGTCTTGATGCAAAAAACTAGTTTATTACTTAAAGTTGATGGGACCAAAGAACAAATTACCATCAGTTCTTCCATCGTCATATAGCAAGCCATTGGTTTTCTGAGGGACCCATAATTGCATTGGCATTTTGATACAATCCTGATCAGCAAGTTATTCACATGTAGCTAGTATTATGTGGGTCTTTATAACTTTACATAATCAGATTACATGCAAAGGAAAGAAGCAAGTTTCACGCGGCAAAAGATCCTAACGTGGCAAGGATTTTGGGATTTTAGGAAAAAGATTTTGTTTCCTAAAATATTAGGCATATTCTATTAGCCTAATTTTTAGGGATTTATTTTCCAGATACTTATCAAATTCTATTATAATTAGGATTTCTTTCCAGTTAAGATTTACATTCTAAATAAGGTTTCTATTGTTTTATAGAAATAGGAATTTCTTTTCCAAATTGATTTCTACTTAGAAATTAGGGTTATGGTTTGTAATTCCTATTAGGATTAGAATAATTTGTTCCAATTGTTATTAGGATTTGGATTGTTTTGGGTAGTATAAATAGAGGTCCAAGTTATGTAATCAAACACATTATCATTATTCATTATTCAATATATTTGTGAGGTTATTCTCTACTTTTGGTTCTTTGAAGAATTCCTAAGTATTTTTCTTAGTTATTTCTTTGAGATTCAATTTGACTTATCATACAACAATTCATAGTTGTGTGTGGCGTCTTCTACCGCATCGATCAATCGTCGATTGTCTTAGAGATTACCGCTTGAATATAAGCGAGGGGTCAAGGTGTCGTTGGTGTCCACTCAACGCAGAAATTCGAACGCGAGACAATTGTACCAAAATTACCGCCTACACATATAGGCGAGGGGTTAAGGTGTTGCAAGCAATTCACCCAACAACTCATGCTAGAAAGCGATCGGTAGGCGACGACCACCTCACTCAAGCGCGTCTTGGTGAGTCTATCATTTGGTATCAAAGCAAAGCCTTTCTAGCAAGTTACTTATCTTTAATTTTTTTTGTCGAAATATATTGCAAAAAAAAAAAGAAAAGAAAAAAATAAAATCATATTCTATTGTGCTAACCCAATTTGTAGCACACCATCAAATCATCAAATTCCAACCAAGAGTTCATACTGCTTCCATCATCATCAATTATGAAACAGAGCTACAATTTACTGATGCGAAGCATCTGAGAGGAGTACAAGGCAAACGATCGATGATTTTGTGGTATTCGATAGTTCGCCATCTATATTTGTTTCATGATAAGTAATTTTGAATTGATTAGTAAAATCAAAATTTTGCTAGGGAATTCAAGAAGAACCTATTAGAGAGAATATTAGAGGTAAAAGGCATGAGTGTAAGATTATTAGAGGGTAAAAGCCAAATTTGAGCGATACACGAGTGATTCATCATTATTTGAGCGAAACACGTAAGGGAGTGTGTGAGAAAAATTTTTATCTACTAACCTTTGTTTCTGACAAAAACATGTATAGCTACTGATTATGAAAGTTCTTATGGGTCTCAAAGGAATACTTTCCAAGGCAATATTGATCTGAGGCATATCTCGAGATGGGAGAGAAAATGGAGCGAGAATTTGACTATCATGATTACTCAGGAGAGGAGGAAGGTCGACGGGCATTCAAGAGTTCTCCGATCATACAATTATATGGTGGCGACTTATCAAATGAAACATGGGAGCGCGTCCGTCGATTCGAGACATGGGCGAGAATTAAAAAACAAATGATCTGAAGCGGTTTGCACCAAAGATCTGACATTAGCGGGGAGGGAGGAATATACATCTCAAAGACAATTAGAAGCAACCTTCAAAGCGATTTACTGATGAGACAATAATAGGAGGTTCGCACACACAAGTAAACAAGGAAGATTATTGGATGCGATTCTAATATACTTCTAAGGCGCAAAAAAGAAACAAGATCAACGGAGGGAGGTGAAAGAAATTATAGAATATGCAAATCGAGGAGAGTTATTGGGTTCGAGTGTTCAAGATGAAATCCATGATCTAAAGCAAGATGGTGAACATCCGAAAGAAAGTAATCAAGAAGATGAGTTTGTAAAAGGAAATACATGTGGAAAAGATCGACAAAAGAAATTGTTCAAAAGATTGATAATGTAAAAGAAAAAATTAAAAGAGTGAGAATGAAAAGAAAAGAGATTGAGAAAAAGAGAATGAAAAGAGTGACCTTGATAAACGAGAGAAAAACAAACGAGAGGGTGAGCATAAAGAGAGAGAGAAGAAATATGTGACTATGAAAAAGATAGTGAATTGAAAAGTGAGTTATATTTTGAAAAGCCAATGATTGTACATTCGCATACTGAGGCGGCGCTTTTGAATACTAACACTAATGATTCTTCTTTGTCTAGTTTTGTTTTGTCTCTTATGCAGTTGTTGATGAAATACCCGTCTTATCATTCCGCACTCGATCAAATTGATAGTATTCCCGAGGAGACGACGAAGTTACCAAGCGCGGGTTGGAGAGTTGGTGAAAGTGGGTATCGTGAGAGAAGACATGAGTTCATGTGTTTGATTATGAGATCATAGTATCTAAGGAGGATGGGACAACGAGTTTGTTAGTCGATTTTGAATTGGTAAACAAGTCTCGTTATTCTTTTCTTGTTTGGATAATATGCTTGATAAATTGCATAGTACTTATGTTTTATCTACATGTGATAATGATCTGATGCCTAATCAATTTAGCACGAGAGATTATGATAAATGGAAAATTGTTTTAGCATGTGAGTTATATAGGTGGTTAGTTATTTCATTAGATTAACTAATGCATCTAGTGTTTTCATGAGTTATTTAAAACATGTTTTGCATGCTTTCATTGGAAAATTTGTTGTTAGCTATTTTGATGGTAGAATCATTTTTATCATAAACTATGGAGGATATTTGATTTATGTTGAGTTAGTTTATGATCATGATATATATTCTCGCTCTCGATGTGTTTACTTGCATGAAATTAATTCTAGGTTTTGTTGTTCAGATATTGACTTAGGGTTTCATGCTAGTCAATCTTTACATGAATTGTCGTTAGTTGACAATGGTAGTAATCATGTTGTTTCGTTGGAGCGCCTCTTCATTGCATGATTTGCTATCATATGGTTTTGATTCAAGAAGTGTTTATCATCAAGATGGTTTGAGAGATGAGTTATTTGCATGTTTAGTTAGTTCACTTAGATTAGCTAAGGCATTGCATACTTCCATGGAATTGTTGAATTATATTTTGAATTCTTTCATGGGAAAATTTGTTATTCTCTATTTTGATGATATTTCGATTTTTGTCAACACTTTGAAAAATTCTTTAGCATGTGTTGAGTTTGTTTGTGATCATCGTCGATATGCTATTGAAATTTCAACTTATGATTGTGACCTTTTTATTCCGTTGGTGCTATTATGTGATTTTGATTGTGTTAATGTCAATGGAAGGAGAAAGGTTGGTTGTGTTTTGCAGATTCGTGATAGGATCATATTCATCGAGGGAAACATGGATCGTGCAATTCAATTCGATCAATGTATTGCGAGTTTACAGGGAAGTGTTTTGAATATTATTTTATTAGACTATGCATTTGATTTTGATTTATTTGATTCCTTTGTGATTAGACAAAAGGAACTTGTTGATTTGTTTAATTCTGTGTTTAATCCAGGGATTTAGGTGTATGGGCTTATGCGACCTAATGAATTTCAAAAGTTGATATTTGACCCAGGATCATTGACGTGGTTATGTTTGAAATTGATCGAGATTATAAGATTTCTGTTTGATCCGGAAATTCATCATTGGAAGAATCTATCACATGAAGAGTTTTTCATTTTCATATTTGATCCAGGAGGAGTTGGAACTTTTCAAATTCTTGTTTGCGTTGCTGATATTGCTTATTCATTTAAATTACCGTGTGAGACTTGTGGTTATGTTTTGTTTGGTGATTCTAACTTTGTTTGTTTTGATGTAGGATCAGATTTGTGGACAAATCCTTTTCAAGGGGAGTGGATGCCAGATTTGAGGACAAATCCTTTTGAAGAGGAGGAATGATACAATCTGATCGTAGTTATTCACATGTAGCTAGTATTATGTGGGTCTTTATAACTTTACATAATCAGATTACATGCAAAGGAAAGAAGCAAGTTTCACGCGGCAAAAGATCCTAACGTGGCAAGGATTTTGGGATTTTAGGAAAAAGATTTTGTTTCCTAAAATATTAGGCATATTCTATTAGCCTAATTTTTAGGGATTTATTTTCCAGATACTTATCAAATTCTATTATAATTAGGATTTCTTTCCAGTTTAGATTTACATTCTAAATAAGGTTTCTATTGTTTTATAGAATAAGAATTTCTTTTCCAAATTGATTTCTACTTAGAAATTAAGGTTATGGTTTGTAATTCCTATTAGGATTAGAATAATTTGTTCCTATTGTTATTAGGATTTGGATTGTTTTGGGTAGTATAAATAGAGGTCCAAGTTATGTAATCAAACACATTATCATTATTCATTATTCAATATATTTGTGAGGTTATTCTCTACTTTTGGTTCTTTGAAGAATTCCTAAGTATTTTTCTTAGTTATTTCTTTGAGATTCAATTTGACTTATCATACAACAATTCATAGTTGTGTGTGGCGTCTTCTACCGCATCAATCGTCGATTGTACCGAGATTACCGCTTCAATATAAGCGAGGGGTCAAGGTGTCGTTGGTGTCCACTTAACGCAGAATTCCGAACGCGAGCAATTGTACCAAAATTACCGTCTACATATAGGCGAGGGGTTAAGGTGTTGCAAGCAATTCACCCAACAACTGTGCTAGAAACGATCGGGGCGACGACCACCTCACTCAAGCGTGCCGTGGAGTCTATCACATTCGGACTTCCTGTATAAATAAGGTCATAGATATTTATAGAAATATAACAAAATTGATCAGATCGAACAAAGAAATAACTCCATCACGAATGCAAGACAAGACAACAAACAAACTATGCCTAAACTTTTAATTTATTGGAGAGAGGAGGGGGGTTAGATTATCCACACCTCAGCAAGGGAAAGACTGGAAGGTGTTTCTACAAATAAATTCTTCATCATTGTTCTTTTCCTACTTTCTTTATCAATTCAAGACGGAAAGAAAAGACCCCGCTAAGTAGTTTAAATAAGAGAATGAGGCATCCATAGCTTTGTAGCTCCTCAATAAGATGTGTCTAACCAATGAACCATTGTCATAATGACAAAAGAGTTGAAAAAAAAAATAATAAATAAAGAAAAAAGAAATAAAAGTGAATAAGAACTCAATACTCCCTCCATCCCAATTGAGTGTCAAAATCGAAATTTGGAAGAGGCACAACTTTTAGTGACTGGCATTATTAGTAATTATGTTGTGTTGAAATCAAGACTACCAGGCTTTGCGCTGGCTTTTTCGTTGCACTAACATTACTTGCACAAATAGTGGGTCCACTTCCTTTTGCTTTTTATCTTTCAAAGAAGAATATAATGGTACCTTTTTTATTAAATAAGAATAGAAGATTTTAGTGATGGAGAGAGAAGAAATTACAACGCACGTGGACAAGAAGTCCTTCTAAAAGAAAACCAAACGAAAGCAGACATGAGTGGAAAAAAGATCCAAGGATTAAATAAGCACCGCCTAGTGCCTGCCAATCCCTATGAAGGTCTGACAAAGAAACTCCTTCAAAAGCTTCAAATGCCTTTGTAACTTTGACATTTAACTTGGGATGTTCTAAAAAGGAAAATTTGTCATATAAAGGGGAACAAAAAGAGTATAAAAGAAGAAAGCCAAAAACAGGAGTGCAAAACAGATCCAGCTATTAAAGAAGCACCACCTGCCAATCCCTATCAAGGTCTCACAGCGGAACTCGAAAAGCTCCAAATGCCTTGGTAACTTTGACTTTTAATTTGGGATACCCAAAAAGGAAAGTTGGTCATATAAAGTGGAACAAAAGGAGTATAACAGAAGGAAAGAACATCCTTGACTTCCCTATTCAATACAAGTACAACAAATAAAAATTGACCATGAAAAAGATAAGGATTTAAAGAGGCAAAAACCAAGCTAACTAAAACATTAAATGAAATACCTAACTGGGACTGCAGAGTATTTTCATCCACCAGATTGTTCAGGGGTTAGATTAACTAGCCTATAACAGAGAAAGGGAAGAATAATTACTTACAAAACACTCTTTCAATAAAAGTAAAACAGGTATTTAACGGGTAGTATGTATGTTCAAGTATCCAAAATCAGTTTGTAACAACTAACTGGATAGTGGAACTCCAAACGAGTATACCCTTCCAACTAATGTGCATCCAATCAGTTAATACATTGCATCAGTAATCACTTCATAACTTCTTTTTCCTTTTTTCTTTTCTGGTGTAACTTACCGATCTTGTCTAATGGTCCAGAAAACTGAGCAAATGCTCAAACATCGACCTATTTCATATATACTTGATCAACAAAAAGCAGACCTATGCGAAAGTTACAGCAATTATCTATGGCATGGCTAAAAGTCAAGTGAAAATTTCAAAAGTAGTTATGCAACAGTACACAAGGATACAAACTCATTAATGAAAACAATTTTTAATCAAGAGATACAGGATAAAGGGCTCAATATGCTAGCTCTACCACAACCCTCTGTGTAGCTGATCAACTATGATTTAGAGTTGAAGGTTAGAACAAAACTAATTCAGTGAGTTACACTCAAAAAGTCAAAATAGCAATTACCAAAGACAGATAAACTAACCAGCTGGAGGAGATCTCGTACTGATTCTCCAGGAAACTGTCCGTTCTCCAGGATTAGATACTGTCCAGATAATGTACTTCTAACATAGTATAGATAACGAATGCTAGCACCCCTGTATGATGGCGGTATAATGCTAGGTAGAAGAGTTCGCACCACATCTGCAAATAACATTAGTTATAAAGGACGGGCAGTGGAACCAAACAAGTAGCTGAGATACAATTCTAATATCAAAATAAACATGTGTGAATGCAAATAAAAACAGTAAATCGGATGGGTTAAGATTCAGGAAATCATCATATTCAGTTACCAGATAGTAAAGAGACAACTTTTTACAAAATAAAATGATCAACATGAAGCAAAGTTACTATCTCCAGGAAAATATTCAGACAAATTAAAGCCTGGCCCTTGATTAGTCCACTACTTCTGGTATGTACTGGTACAAATTCTGCAGAGGAAGGTCTCCACCAAGATTGAGAAAGGTAATGAAGTTCATCATAATCTAAAAAGAGCTAGCAACAGAACACCTATGGTTGTCACACATACTTGTAATAAAGTCGAGATGAGTAAGTTTCTGGTATTGGCTTTTGACCCTAGAGGATGATTCCAATTGGAGGAATGAGAAGCATGGCCTACTATTTCCAGAATTTAACCTCAATCCATGAGGACATGGATTTTTTCAAGGGGAATGGTTTGTCACGATCAGGCTTTGCTATGGCTTGAGCAGTTGTAAGTAAGTCAAAGTTTTCATGCTATAGAGTTAGCCCATAAATAATTGTAATATATTTACTACCTTGAATAATATTGTTATCTCTCTCTAGATCTCAGACTCTCTCTTTTAATTCAGTCTATTCTAAGATATATTTTTCTTTCTAAATCTCTCTATCTCATCCAAAATCTTGTTCTAATTCTCTCTAATTTCTGTTCTTCTCTACTTTTCAATTGTATTCTCTTTGAGAATCTGTTGACAACAACTAGATTACAACCCTAGGTTGAAACTTATTCATAGAGATTGGGGGTTGTCATCGAGGACTTATATTCTTTCCACTTTTGACTACCTGTCCAACTTAGCTATAATTCTCTTCTTTTCTAATAAAATTTCTCTTTTATCATGTTTACACACATATATATACATACATATAGGGACCGATCTATAGACAACATTGTAAACTTAAGATTATCCTTACAACAGATCGTGGTCGTCCAATCATGAATCTAACGGTGAAAATAATACTCCGTCTGTAGTTTAATTTGGGGACGCCTGCACTACTAAAGTGCGGATTGCAATAGTGCCAAAAATGCCCTCAAGAAATCTGATAGCATTTTTGCAATATTCCCCGTCCGCACTTTAGTTGTGCAGACGGTAAATCCACAATGTTGCTAATCTGATAGTATTTTAACGTTTACCCTAATATGCAGTGTCTGAATTCGGATTAGGTCTCTTGATTTTGACTCGATTACTGATTCTTTACCCTTGGTTTTCTAGTCTGATCGGTACTTTAGGTGGAGTTTCATTGCCGGTATAAGTGATTTTTTATCGCCACGAAAGTTGTTTACTATCTTCATCTTCTTTTGTTGGTTATGTGTTCTTTGACGTAGCCCCATTACAATCGGAAATTGAATAAGCAGAGACTCCATTAAAACTAGAATGTTCAGGCAATATGGTACTAGTTAGAAAGAGGCATTGAAATTCCCATAGAATTTGTTTTATAAGGGGGAGTAAAATCAGAATGAGGAAAATTTTGGATGCCATTGTTGATGAAAATGACATTGTTTTCTTGTTCGGTTAATGAGAATCACATAATACGAAAGATGGAAGAGGAAAAATCAACTGAAAACCGAAAAGGGTTGCTTGGGAACACGTAACTTGAACAAGAGTCCCTGTTGGGTTTTGAAGAATTGTAATTGAAACCTAGAAGTGAAATTCTTGAAATGAGATAAGGTGAGATGAAAAGTTGGCTATTGATATTGTGGGCAAAGAAATCGTTGCTAAGGTTAGGAATTCGTGTTGGCTGAGAAGGAGAAAAATCCACAAAGAGTACGGTATTTAATTGAGGAATTGAAAAGGAGAGAAGAACAGGTAGGCAATTACCCTAGTAACACGTGGCAGAACTCCTAGGATCCAAAAGCCTTCCAAAGTATCTAGGATCCAGAGCCTTAATGTGTGCTTGGGGTTGAGAGAGAATTTGTCAACCTCTAGGTCCAAAAGTCCCCTACTAAATGGAATGGAAGGAATATTTAGAGTTTCCTAGAAAGTGGTCGCGTGTCTGGCACGTGACCTCAAAGGAAATTCTAGAAATACTCTTAGTTACTAGAGTAATGCCCAGATCGTCATGTCCTTCTAGCCGTCAATCTAATCTCTCAATCAATTCCCGAAATAAAGTTGTCTGTGTGAGGTCCTTTGACGCGCCACACCAGCTCTCTTTTCCTCATCCTCTGAGGTTACCCGTAAATCTACCTTTCAGATCTTACCCATAGTTGTTAAGTCGTCGCCAAGGCATCTAATCAGTGAGTAACAGACAAGGTGATCGTGCGACTTGGGTTTGGGGTGAAAGTAGAGCGCCTAGCCAAGGCAGTCGTCGCCTTGGACGCCTCAACGTCGACTTTGACGACTTTCCGGCAGATCAACCGACTTGGCTACTCCAGGTATAGATCGACCCACTAGGTAAAAAAATGACGTCGCTGGCTAGCCCTAGTCAAACCGATTCGTGATATCAAAGAAGTGAATAACAGGAACGAAAAGTCGAAAATCGAACTATCGAACAATAGAAGAGAAGAGAGACTGTGAGCGATCGAGAGAGAGAGAGACTGCAAGAAAGAGAGTACCTCGCCGACTCCGACGTCCCTTCCGGCGATGCTCGTGACTTCGATCGGCACTTCAGTAGGTATTTCCTTCTTTTTTTCTTTCCCGTTTATGTGCTTTGTTGCTCTGTTGTTACGTTGCTCCTGCTTTTTTTTAAGTGCCTACTTCTATATATGCTCCGTTTCTGTTTCTGTGCTATGCTGATATATGCTTCGACCGTACCTGCTTGGCTTTTTTTGATATATGCCCATTTTTTATTGTTATATGTACTTATGTTTACTGTTTGGCTTCTTTTTTTTGTTTCCCTTATCATTCATTTCTATTAATTATATTATTATTTTTTAAATTATTTGCAAATACATATTTCACTGATCAAGAAAGAAATTAATCAAACATGGAAAATCATGATTGTGAATTTTTTAATTATATTTAAATTAGTACTACTATGCTATAATGGATAGATGCATGGTGTTATTATTTTGACCTTAACTTTATATGGCTTACTAGACTTAATAATATGAACTATTATTGTTATTAATTAGTACTATATATATATATATATATATATATATATAGTATTAATAATATCGACATCGAGAGATATTTGTGGGTGCATCATGAGATTGTGAATTATATATAAATATATATATTATATATATTTGTCTTATATTTTTTATTTAATTGTATTGTGTAGAAAGTAAAATGGTGAAAAGTTCGAGGGCTGAGAATTATGATATAACGAAGGACCCTAAAAGAAAATCTAAATCGAACGATCTGGGTTGAAAATATGGATATTGGCCGGATTTAAGTAATAAGGATGTCATGCAATTTATACTTTGTGGGAAGAAATGCCATTCGGGCATTACAAGGCTTAAGCAACATCTATCCGGAAGTTTTGGAGATGTAGTAAAGTGCCCTAAAACAACAATAGAAATTATGAGGGAGATGCAAGCGACTTTGAATAGTATAAAGAGAAACAAGTCAGTTGAGCTAGATGATGTAGTAGAAGTGCAAGAAGAACAATCACCTATTTGTCCAACCATGACTTCCAATGCTTCTTCTAACACTATCCCAAGTTTTGAGGCGGCTTTTAAAAGGAATAAAGTTGTATTTCAATTTTTCAATTCCAAAAGTCACAACCAAAAGCTCCAACAAAGACAGTTGAAGCACTTCTAAAGAAGACTCCCAAAGAAGTTATAGAAGAGAGGCATAGCAAGCGTTTGAGTCAAACGAGTATTGAAAATCGTTTGAGGACACTGAAGGAAAAGGAGAGTCCATATGCACATTGCCGACTTTTTCTACGAATGTGACATACCATTCAATGCTGCAAATGCAAGGAGATTTGAAGTAATGATCGAGTCCATAGGGCAATATTGGATGGGTTTAAAGCCTCCAACGTATCATGAGTTGAGGGTTCTTTTACTTGAGAAGGCAAAGACGAAAACCGATGAATTAAAGAACATGAAGTTGCTTGGGAGGAATATGGTTACACACTCATGTCGGATGGTTGAACAGATAAGAGAGGAAGACACTTGTTAAATTTCCTTGTTAATAGTCCGAAGGGGACTTATTTCATAGGTTCTGTTGATGCCTTCAGTCAGTCGCAAGATGACACAATGTTGACAAATCTACTTGATAGCAAGATTGAGAAAATTGGCCACGAGTATGTTGTTCAGGTAGTCACGGACAATGCCTCTAATTACAAAGCAACGAGGCATATACTAATGGAGAAGAGACCTACACTGTTTTGGACACCTTGTGCCGCTCACTGCCTTGACCTTATGCTAGAGTACATTATCACATGATTAGCCATTGCATCTACTATAGTGTAGTGGGTACATGTACTTTGGGCACGCCTTGTTCAAGTCTCTGAAATCCACACATCCATAACTGTTCATTGGATTTCTTTACTGGTACAATGCTGGATAGCCATATTGGATGTTCAATTGGCTTGATGAATACTACTTCCAGCAACTTCTTGATCTCCTCCTTTATTTGTGTTTCGACTTCTGGATGGCTTAATTCCCGGGCTTATTGTCAGTTTATACTCTACCAGCTCCTTGTCGATCCCGGGCATCTCATTATAGTTCCAAGCAAAGACATCCCCATATTCTCACAGTAGCTTGACCAGCTCTTCCTTTTCGTTAACATTCAACTCCTTATCGACATAAGTTGGTCTTAGCGTTCCTCCATCTGTTGTCAAATCAACTTTTTCTAATTCATTTTGCTAAGGTTTTGGCTTATCCTCAAAGCATTCAGAAGCTGGTTTTACCTTCTACTTCACAACTTCTTCCTTTTCATCACTATTGGAGCGGGAGACTCCTCCTGAACCGTCAGGTTTGGATGTACCTTCGGGTTCTTCCCCTTTGCACCATCACAAGTGAAAAATTACCTTTCCATCGGGTTTAACAATCCTTTCCCATTTCGTATTCTGTTCTTTTCTTTAATCTTCTTAGCCAACTTCTAATTGAGTTGTTCGCTTGGCATCGATTATGTTCCTGGCATCTTCAGGGTTTGTTGCCCACTTCTTTTCTCCTTTTCCTTCTTTCTCCAAGTCTATCACTACTAGCTTCTTGTTTTTGGAACATTCTCCTTGTTCCGAGGTTGTCTTCTTTTCCTTCCTCGTTGGCACAAACTTGTCCTCCTGCAGTTTCTCCCAGCTTGCTAGTTTTAGAGAATCAGGCTTTGCAATTTGATTCTCCTTCAGCGACATCATCGAAAAAAGTTAATTCGATAATGTGTGCCTCCTCCGGTCAGAAGGGATTCCTTGTTGCAAGTACATTCACTTTCCCTTACTTTCCAAATAGCTTTCAGGCATTGGTGAAAGACCGAGGATACTACCCCATAGTCATTTTGCCAAGCCCTTCCTAGCAACACATGATATGTTGTGTGCACCTCCGTTACATGGAACATCATATGTTCCCATATCTTCCCTACTTGCATATCCACCTTGATGTGTCTAGGGTTCTCGTGCTTTGTTTGTCTGTTCCTTCACAATTTCCTTCTCTGGCAGGTCTAACCGTTTAAACACGGTGTAGGGCATAATATTTACAAACGCTCCATTGTCAATGAATGCCCTCAGCACTTCTATGCCATTAATTATTGTTGTCACATACAGCGGTCTATTGCACGGGTATCTTATCTCTCTATCAGAGAAAGAAATCTTGTTTTCTTCTTCCACTGTCTTCACAAATCCCTTACCGCCAACAAGTCTCCTGTGTTTTAGCAGCTTTAATGAATGTCTTGGTTGCTTCTATCCTTGCTTCCTTAGCCAACCCTATATGGTAAAAAAAAAATCTGAATTTAGCTCCATTCAATAACGCCATCACCTGCAAGCTTGGATCAACATCCTCCCTCTTTCTTCCATAACTTCTGAATCCTCCAACATCTCCACCTCTGGTGCTTCACTACGAGTAATAGTGTTACACGTCTCTTTCCCTTTGTGGTCGGACAGTGGCTTGTCATGCATGTTGCTTCCTTTCTCCAGTTCGATTTCTCCTGCCCGCCAACTTCTCATAGTATATCCTCCGCAGACTGTAGCAATCAATGGTGAAATGTCCTGCTTATTAGTGGTATACACAAAAGTCCAGTCTTCTTTTCATCTCTTCCGTCACAACAAATCTGGGTCTTGGAGGTTTCACCACTCCATGCTCTACCCATTGTTCATACAGGTCCTTGAACGCCTTCTCACTGCATGTAATAGCCTCTGGGACTGGCATTCTTGCAAACCTAGTCCCCGGGCTTTCCTTTGCTCCGTTCGAAATTTATCGCATTCCTCTCCCTCTTGCCCCCTTGTGGTTTTAGCTGAGAATCTGCCTAAGCTACAGTAGTCATCCTTTTGTCCTTCCATGTAACAATCGCATGGTTTGTACAAATGAAGAGAGAGTTGCAAATGAATCACAGGCTTTTGTGATAAGGTTGGGCTTGAAGTCATCTAGGGCACCATTGTTGCATATATTCACCAGATTCTTTTCTTCAATTGGCTATGCACACTTCTGAGCCTGAACCTCTAATTTGTCCACATAATCTGACAGCTCCTCGTTCGGCTTCTGCTTGAATCGCATGAGCTCTACAATGGTTACTGTTTCTGCACAGAAAAATTTCTTAAAAAACTGTAATTTTAGATCATCTCAATCATAGACTGGCCCTTTTTCCAAATTATAGTACCAACTGATGGCACCATCCATCAATATCTTGTTAACCCAACCATGGAGACATCGACTCCACAAACCTAGCAATATGTTACCTGGCATTTCCTTTCTCCCCATTATACTTTGGGAACTGCGGGAGATGCTCAATATACCCTGTCGGGTAAGGCTGTCTCCGAATGTATGCGGGTAAGGAGTAAAGTCCAACTCCGAAGGTCGGGATGTCTGTTTGTGAAGTTGATTGATCACATCAATCATATCATCCTTCGTCACATACTAGCTTGTGGTATGGACTCTCTGAGGGGTTGTGATGTATTGATGTGTTGGTGGTGTGTATGGTAAAAAGATTGGCTTGTGTACACTTGCATCCTGAAAAACCTACATTGGTTGTGCTCATTTGCTTGTTCGTTGAGTGTGGCTCGGGATAATCGGTGTTTGCACTTGTGAAAATGTTGGGAGTGTGGTCGGGATGATATTTGGTTGAGACCGATTTGCTTCCAGTTTGAGTTGTGGTACTTCACCACTATTCTGGGTTCCAAGTTGATGATTGAAATCGGTTGACTCCGTTACTAGAGGTGCAGTCTGATTCTTTTTGTTGTTATCCTCCACTCCTGCTCGTTCGTTGGCCTTGAAAGTGGGAATTTGCATCAACAGCTGGCGAAAATTCCCCATTTCCTCTACATCTCCAGCATCATAGTCATCATCATCCCTTGTCCTTCCCATGCCTCCTTTAATGCCTTGAGCATCTCCAGTTGCACAGCATTTGTGGTTGTTTGTTCTCCACTTGCTTCATCACCTTGCCTTCCCGTGCTCGACTGCCTGGCATTGGTTTGTTGTTGATCAATCATATGTGGTGATGTTGAACTTCCTTTTGAAGCGTCTTCTAAGATGGGGTGATCAAGATCCAAATTCGTGTCTTGGAAAACTTAATTTGTTTGCCTTGAAACCAGATCCAATTAAGTAATGATCATTGTCGATGAAACTCTTCTTGTAGTTCTCCCACATCGAGTTGTGGGCATATCCTTCATGAATTTTACACCTCCCCAGCAGAGTCGTCAAAGAAATGTGGGCAAGAAAATAGTACCACGCTAGGGTTAGGGTTTCGTGTTGACTGAAGAGAAAATCCATAAAGAATATGAATTTAAGAGGGGAGAAGAAGCCTTAATGTGTGCTTAGGGTTGAGAGAGAATATGTCAATATCCAGTTTTCCAAAAATCCCCTCAATGGAATGGAAGGAGTATTTATAGAGTTTTCTGGAAAGTGGTCACGTGTCTGGCACGTGACCTCAGGGGAAATTCCAGAAATACTCCTACTTACCAAAGTAATGCCCAGATCGTCTTGTCCTTTAACTGCCAATCTAATCTCTACATTAAATGAGTTACCTCCATAAGCCTTCTGCCTTGGGACTCAAGGAAATCCATCTTAAGTTTGATGTTTCAAGATGGTTGTTGCTCACAACCCATACTTTCCTATTCTTCCTTCTTTATCTGAGAATCACATCGTCGGAAAACCTCGGAAGAACTCAGCATAGGACACGGGAGGCTGTGCCTTAGGGGGCCGAACCTAGGGTGGCCAAACCTTAGATTCCTCCTTCGTTTTTTTCATTCGTTTCGGCCTTTCTTAGTCGGTTTTCATCATTTTCTCCTGATTTTTGGTCATGTGAAAAGATCTTTTTGTCATGGAGATTCTAAGGTTAACCATTTCTTGGAGTTTCACAAGATCTTAGTTTCTTTCTGTGGTTTGAGCTTATTGTTTCGTCATTACATCGATCAGAATTAGTTCAACACGCAAATCGAAGCTCAAAGCAATGCACGCCCTAAGGGGCCTAACCCTAGGGTACCTATGAGGCATTTTAACTTCTTTGTCCGTTTTTCTTGTTTTGTATTGGTATTTCAAACCAAGTCCACTCGGAGAAGAGATTATCCATCTTTGCCTCGAGGAAGGCCCGCCTTGGGTGGCCAAGCCCTAGTGAGCCAAAACCCTATTTTTCCTTTTTGCTCATTTAATGTTTCATTTATTAATTGCGGTCTTTTTCATTTATTTTCGTCTTTCATTTAATTCATTTTAGGTCATGTGAACCTTAATTTGCAATTGGGCCCACGGATATATATATCATCACTCCTTAGTATTTAAGTGGCGAATTTAATCAGAGTTGCAAAGAATGACTCACCGTCCGCACTTAGTTGTGCGGACGGGAAAATTCACCAAACCAGCTCGATTTTGATTATTATTAAAATACAATATTTGGTAAAGTTAATGTCCACATAACTAAACTGCAGAGCTTGGAGGGCATTTTGGCCACTTTTGCAATCCGCAATTTAGTTCTGCCGACTCCCCCATATTAAAGTGCGGATGGGGTATTAGTTTCACCATTAGATTCGCGATTGGACGGCCACAATCTGTTGCTATAAGGATAATATTAAATTTGATACACACACACACTCTTACAGAAGCATATTAAATGCATGCCTATTATTAGATCAAAATAATATTTGGAAACTACTTATGATTTGTTAACAATTAATCAAGAATTTGAAGTGTGGAGCACATAAGTAAACCCTACATGATAGCTAGGGCCTTCAAAAAAATCATCAGTCAAAAGATCAGCGATGAAAACTTCAAGTCATACACGAAAACATTACTATATTAGCTCCAAAAACAACATCCATCAAAAGCATCAATTATAGGTTGTATTCAAATGTTCACCTACATACGTAGACAGTCAACAAAAACATGGTAAACAAAAGAAAAAACATAAATCCATATTCCAATTTGTCTAAGTATATACAATGAGAAAAGACGACAAATATAGGAGCACTATAAATTGGCTTACATGTTCTAGTGGCCCCAGATGAAACAATTTGATTTGAAAAAACTGATGGTATCGAGCAATCCATGAAAACATACTCACCTGGAAAAGGAGGATATAAGAATGGCAAGCAAGCAATGCGGATATAAAAATTAAACAGTGTGGAGAAATGTTTTTATTGTAATATTTTGGTAACAACAAGCTTATCAGACTTAACTTCATGGCATTTTAAGCTTATAAAATTAAGACTGAAACTAATAGCGGAGCCTGTCATTTCAGGTAGGTATAATGCCTCCCCAGAGAATTGAAAAAGTCTGTAGACCGTGACTCAGGATTGAGAGCCGGCTGCATATGCTTAACAACTCGAGACTAAGAGGCCCATGACCTGTTATAAACAGAAGGTCTTCCTTTATATTATGAAGAAAGATGATTTCAAAGGAAACAGTGGAAATATGTCCACAAATGAATTCAAATGTCAGTTTTTAATTGGTCTCCATCTAGCTTTTAAGGAGCTCTTACGGCCTTGGACAAAGGATCTCTCACCCAGGGTTACAAGGGAACCTTATTTCCCTGCGTCCGCACACTATCATTCTGAATCATGGTACAAGAACTTAAAAAGGCTTGCGCAAACTACTAGATAACGTTTCTCGTACCCGATTTCATTCTGCATTCCTAGTTGATCATCATTCTCAGAACCATGCGCCAACCACAACCCCCCTCTTCATTTTCAATCCCCTCCCCTGAAATCTCTGCATAATGTTATTGATAAGTAAGATGCTACAAAGGCAAATAATTATTGATCACATTTGCCAAATGGAGCAGAGTGGGGACAGTTATCATAGTTTTGAGTTGTTGTGCACTGACAACTACTTCATTTATTATCTGATAGGCACGCTGCTTGGCAAAAAGGGCAAATATCCCACTGTACTTGACAAATTTTAAGCATTTGACCACTAAACTTTAAAAATATGTATTTAACCCATTGAACTAATTAAAAATATATAATTTCACTATTCTGCTAAATTAATTGAACGATTATTAAATTGAAATCCATCTTTTCATATGTGGCAGCCATAAAAAAATAGAAAAAGAAATATTCCACGAGGCCCACGAGGATTTGGCAGCCACGTCAGAATTAAGAAAGGAAAGAAAAACATATGATATTCTTTTTCTACTTTTTTCTTTCTCCTTTAGCTTTAATTTCTCTCTTTCTCTAACTTCCCTTCTTCATTTCATCTGGATTTAATCTTGGCGCCCCTAAATCCTTCATCTCACTGTCTTTCACCACTATAAAACCTAAATCTATCGCCTTCTTAGTCATGTTCGAATGTAGTCAATTTAGAAATAAGTTAGGGTTTCAATTTGGGTGATACATACTATTAGTAGATAATCTAAAAAATTCTAAAATATTATTCTAATAGCATGATTTGGGGGATTGCATGATTAAAGGGAGATAGCATGATTAAGGAATGATTGATTTACTTTCCAAATGTACTGCAGTTTTAAGTCTATATAAAGGTTCTCTATTGTACATTGTAAGAAATATAACATCTTCCCTTCTTTATTTCTCCACACATACAAATCATACCCACATTTGAATGTAATCAATTTAGAAAAAAGTTAGGGTTTCAATTTGGGTGATAAATACAAATCATATCAGTAGTTTACATGATGGAAGGATATGAAAGAAGATGATTTCCATTAATCATGGTGGCTTATGATTCAGATGGTAAATTAGTTAGGTCTTTGTAATATAAATGGGTAAAGAGACGGGGATTTATGAAAACACACTGCTATATATATATATATATATATGGGAAAAATGTATATACACAGGTGTGTAGTACACAGTCGCCAATGGCGACGATTTTTTTAAGCTATAGCGAATGGCGACAGGTGAACCGTCGCTATAGCCAAAAAAAACCGTCGCCATAGACGACTGTACTACACATCTGTGTATATACATATAGACCTATATATATATATATACACACACACATAAAGTGGAGATTTTTCAGGTTGAGATCTACAATTTTAGAAATTTGTGGAAAAGGACACCAATTACGTTCCAGAGTTATGGTTGGTGAGTAATTGATATTCTTTGTTCCATGAATTTAGTTGATTCCTTTTGATTTATTTTTTTTTTTTTGCCTTACATTTTTTTTGGAGACAAATAAAGTGGAAGAAACCCAAGATGCTTTTATCTATTTTATTTTTATTTTTTTGTGAAAGTTGGGGTTTGCCGGAAAGTCCAAGAGCAATGGAGCTTGAGTACAAAAAAGAGCCATGTTGGACTCAAATTACTAAATCTATGGAAGTACTGATTCATTACTTAAGAACAATAACAATAAAGAGAGAAGAGAAGGAGTAGGGTCTAGCTAAATTAGGGCAATTCCTACCAATTCAGAGATGGTGATGAATGTTAGAAAAGATGAAAAATACAAAAAGCAGATAGAGAAAAAAAAATGTATTAAAAAGAACAAAGTTTATTCATGATATCACTTTATCACACTTGACTGCTTATCTTTTATAACATTTTCATGATTTTTTTCCTTTTTAAATGTCATGTATATAAAAACTAAACAGGGATCCAGTTAATTTAACAGAATGATGTGATTCATAAATTTTAATTAGTTCAGTTAGTTGATTGCATATTTTTAAAGTTTAATGGTCAAATGCTGAAAATGTGTCAAGTTAAATGGGGTATTTACCCTTTTTGCCCACGCTGCTCTCTATTAAAGAACTTCTCTGTCTGAAAATGAATCAAGTTTATTTCACTTGGTGGTAAATGTAGCAAGTATAGCAATGAGCTTTTGGTTGTATATATACCTTTGGGATCTTCTCAAACCAAAGTTGTTTGAGAAGCAATAGGAACAACTTGTGATGTGATACATAAGAGGAAAAATAAGAGATATATTATTAATTTTGTTTTGTTATTTGAGGTAAATATTTGATTATTAATGTCATTATTTATACATATATTAAGTAGGATATTCTTGAACTTTTAAATATAGTAGTAAATTTTAATTAGGAGAATTTCAATTTATAGTTGTAGATTTCAATTAGGTACGAGGATATAGTAGTAGATTTTCATTAGGAGATTGCTTACTTTTTAAATTAGGGTTTTTACTTAGTCTCCAAGTATTAGGTTTTCTATTTAAGCACTGCAATACTTCATTATCTTTTCAGATTATTAAATATCTATTGATTTGAGAATTGTGTGTTTTGTGGATTGTGAGTTTGCTTATCCCTTAATTCTTGTACCCTCCCTGTCCTACATCACACATAAATCCGCATCAACATCTCAATTTTATTCAATATCAATCCCAAGTATTCAAAGACATCCTTCTTGAAAACAACACCAGTCCCAATATATTCACAAGTATCTCTTCTTCTTATATTATTGGACTCGTACTCCATACATTCTGTTTTACACCAACTTAACATTAAACCCTTATATTTCAATGTACTTCTCTATATCTCCAACTTAGCACTAACATCTGCCCTAGTATCGTCAATTAGCACAAATTCATAAGCAAAAAACATACTCCATAGCACTTCATCTAAATGTCTTTATTTTGTTCATCCATGACTAAGGCAACGAAGAGTTTTAACATCGACCCTTGGTGTAATCTTATTGCGGTTGTTCTAAAAACCTAGTCAATTAAGGTTTAGATCATGTGTTGCCTATTATTTCACTTCTTTATCAATTTTTGTACAATCAACTACATTGATTATTTGCCCCCAAAAAAATAAAATAAAAATAAGTCATATACATAGATGAGCTACAGTAATGGGTGCCTTTTAGAAGTTAGGGGAAATCTACTTCGGAGTTTCCGGAGGTTTTTGGGGGATTTCCCATTTCACTATTTGGCAGATTTATCGTCCTCCTCTTACTGTGTATGTTGTTCTCTATTCCGATAAAAATTGTTCTATTATCTTGAAATATTTAAGTAATACACAGATGATTAAAGCTCAATCTCTAAAAAAAATCGAAACCATTCTAAGGAATTAGGGATTTAAATAACTAATGAGTAAAACTGACATGATAAATCTATTGAAGCCTTGATGGGGACTCCAAGTCAAGAACAAAGAAGAGATTTGTTATATTTATTATTTGAAGTTTTTATTATGTTTAATATAAAAGTAGTTGATGCGATTTATGTATTTTATTTATTATTGGGGATTTAGGACATTAATTAGTGATTAGGAATTATTAATAAGGGTTATTTTAGTCATTTAGTACTTTTATTATTTCTCAAGTAATATTAGGGTTTTGAGTCTCTTTAAATAGTGATGTAATCCCCACAAGTCATTTAGACTACAAAATATTGATATTAAATTTGATTATTTTGTTCATACCATAGAGGTATTTATCCATCTTGGTGTTGATATGTGAAGTTGATACACTTGAGAGATCCTAGTGATTTAAACGTGGAGTTTAGATTCTAGTTTATTTTTCGTTAATCCTTCACCCTAAATCTGTCCTACATCATTTTTGGTATCAAAACTTAAGATTTCTCCATTAATTTTTCAATTTTTGGGAGATTTTGGGCTTTCAAAAAAAATATCACTGCCGGAATTACTGTTCACTGTCGGAACTACTGTTCACCGCCGGAGTACTGTTCATCGCAGCTGGAAAAAAAAAGAAGAGAAGAAGAGGTTGTTGTTGAGTTGGTGCTACCACTGCTGCTTTGCCTTGTTGCTACTGGGAACAAGAGGAGAGTAACCCTAATCTCTAACTTATAAATATTTTGTCAAAATTACAGTTTACAAGCCATGATTTTCTTACCTTTTCAAATTTAGCCTCGTAGTTTGTACTTTGTACACTTTTCACTTATACCCTTTCATGCTTTCTAAAAAAGCCCCACACTTTCTTGTTTTTTAGTTTCTTTTCAGTTAGGCCCTTAAGGTATCAAAAAAAAAAGTTTTATTTTATAATCCATTGTCCCAAACATCCAATGTCTCAAGCCACTAAAGAATTGATTGTCGAAGCAAATGAGTATATTAGGTTTCTTGACGATGAAAGTGACCAAATATACTACCTTATTAATACATGTGATTATAGATATTTGAAACACAAGTCGAAAGAGCTTAGATGGGATATGGTTGATGCACCAGATTACCTTGGAAAATTAGAACGTTGATATCAAGATAAACAAATAAAAGTTGAAGCAAGGAAACGTCAACAAGTTAAAGAAAGAGAACTTCAAAAGGCTACACAAAAAGTGATTTATATATGTTCTTCTTTAAAAGATGACATATCTTTATTAAAAGATGGCAAATCTTCTATAAAAGAAGACCTTATTGACTTGAGGACACATCTTCAAGCAAAGCAAGAGAAAAAAAAAAAGAGGATGTTCTAAATTTTGGGGCTACAGACAGTTGTGACGTGTCCATGGAAATTCTTTAAGTTTCAAAAATTGAATCAAAGATTATATATGAGGAACAAATTGAGAAAATATCTAACGTTGCTTTTGAGTTGTTCGTTACCGATGAAAGGACGATTCGAGAAGTTGATCTAATCCATGTTGACTTCTTTGTTCCAGAAAGATTATTTTCAACACCTTTGAATACGAAAGCGATGCCCTCATCAATTCTCTTTTCAAAAAATTTTGAGCCTTACCTCATGATGAAGTCAAAGGTATTCCAAAATGTTCTTCTGTTGCAGAGGAGTTCATTGCTTATTCTCTCGTATTATAGAACTCGAGGTCGAATTTTCTCCAACAAGAGGAGAATAATGGGGACTCCAAGTCAAGAACAAATAAGAGATTTGTTATATTTATTATTTGGAGTTTTATTATGTTTAATATAAAAGTAGTTGATGTGATTTATGTATTTTATTTATTAGTGGGGATTTAGGACATTAATTAGTGATTAGAAATTATTAATTAGAGTATTTTAGTAGTTTAGTACTTTTATTATTTCTCAAGTAATATTAGGGTTTTGAGTATTCAACTCCACGTATCCTTCACCCTAAATCTGCCCTACATCATCTATGGCATTATTAACTTCACTGATATTGATCAGCAGCAAGTAACAAAATAGACTAAAAACAGAATAACTGGAAAAATCAAAATTTCAAAGAAATGGAAAAAACTAACCTCTCTTCTGCTTAGACTCGGGCTTTTGAGTTGTGAACCATTGAGTATCCAATTTTTTGATCCCTTTAATTTCAAAGCTAAGCTTTTCTACTAGAAGAGAACAACCAATTTGGGGGTTTTGAATCTCAATTGTAATAATGACTGGATCCCCAGGTCTATAAACATTCTTATTCGTTTGTAGCTTCAACACCGGCGGCGGCAACCCAGGATCAATTTTCTTTGAATTGTCTCCGGCGTCAGCACCACCTCCTCAGATCCCGAATAAGGAGAATCTCGATTTTGGTGGCACCATTATCCCAATTGATTTCTAGCTCAATCAGCGGTTGCGCCGAAACTCGGCGTAACGTCTAAGACTCGGCCAGCGCCGATCCGAATTCAAGACACGATATGACAATTCAAGGGAAATCAACGAAAAGGGATAATTTCGGCGAGTATTCGGCAAACCGCCATAACGGAACGCAATCGGTGAGATATTTGACAGAAAAAGCTTACCTTCTGCAAAGTTCCTGCGCAAAGCCGAAAACCACGCTAGTTGCCGGAGATAATTGAAGGTATGTATGGCGGTCCGATTTGATGGATTTTGTCCCAATCCTCCAAAATTTTCTTCATATACGCCTAATCTTGAAGGGTTTGGAGCACTCACTCCTCTTGCTCCGATCAGTTACCTCTCTCTTTAAGAGTTGCTATTTCCGATCATTTTTTTTGTCCTCCTCCTCCCGATTACGCCTCCCTCTGGTCTGAGAGGCCTCTCCGCCTCTGCTTTTCTCTTTATTTGTATATTTGGGCGGAACTTATTAATGCATTTAATTGGGCTTGTAATCTTGTATTGTTATTTGTTAGTAATAAATTAGAATATGATTAAAGTATATTTGGTGGGACTCCCTAATTTAATAAATTGTGATTGTGTTATTATTTGTTAATAAATTAGAACATGATTAAAGTATATTCGAACATGACTTATAAATTAATTTGTAAGTTTAATTAATTTATATAATTTGTCTAATTTTTTAGGAGTTTAATTTAATTAATGTGTTTCAGAGCTTGATTTGTTTATTTAATTTAATTAATGAAAAAAGTGTAACTTGTTAAATTTAATTAGTGTAATAAATTAAACTAGTTTAGGGATACAACATTATGCATAGTTTAGTTATCTATAAGTACTACATAATCAAATTAAATTTTTTATTACATTTTAAAAGTTTTAATTTGTCACATTTTTAACACAATAATACTTTTAATATAAAAATACAAAGAAATATGTTTTTCGGCCATTAGGTTATACAAATTATAAGTATATTCATATATGTTATATGCTTAAAGTTTGGACGGGATTATTAACGCATTACTCAGTCTAATTCAAACAACTTTTCATTGAGAGTTTTTTTCAGCAATCAATTGTTTTGTTATTAATTTCTTTTAGCTGGAAAATCATAGTACATTGTAATTATATTTCTTCTTATTAAAATTTGATTTCAAGTCTTGTTTGACTTGATCGATCCAGTAATAGATAGGATTTGTTCAAAGAGAGCTTTAAAAGTTACAAATGTGCAAATGTTGTAGAGGTGAAAGGGGGCAGTAGTGTCCATATCAATTCAAAGCTATTTTGAACATGGAGTTTTTGTATTTTGTCTTGAACAATTTATTTAATAAAAAAAGTCTCCAATAGTAATTGGTATTGGACGTAAATTAAGCCACTAGATTAGATGATAGTAGTTGAGTCACGTAGAAAATTTTATGTATGTGGTTTGCTATTTTGTGTGGTTTTATCATTTAAGTTTTCATTTTACATTTAAACAGTTAGTACACATCTGCATAATAGCGTTTTGCTGATATACTAAGTGAACTAATCTAGACACCAACTCGTACCAATTTTTCCTGCATGCGTTATCACTAACGTAGAAGTTAGTTTAATACAGACACCTATTTTCACTAGTTTTTTATGTCTGCATTATAACTTAAGTACAATTTATTCTAAAGTAGACACCAAAAGTCATAGTATTTGTAACACCCCAACTTATTATAAATAAAATTAAATTTCCTCTATTTATTATTTTGAAATAGTAAGAGTTGATTTGATTAATGTGGTTAGTTATGGGTAAAATGCGCAAATATTTCAAATATGCAAGTGGTTATAAAATATTCATTTTTATCTGAGAATGTTCGTTTGGTCATGGAATATTCTTACCGTTTTGGAAATATTCGTATTTACGGTATGACGCCTTTGTTGTGTACCCCATAACTGAAAAGCGATTGGATGAAGAAAACGACAAGATAAGTTGTTTATAAATAATCTAAGATAGTTATTCACTGATTATCTTGTTGGAATACCTTGGAATTGGTTAAAAACACAAGAAGATGATTTCGCAGTATTGCACCAATTATTGATTCTACGTGAGGAAGACATTACTCAATAATTGTTACATGAGCTACTGATTCAATATTTTATTTTATTGATTCAATAATTGCTACGTTGATATTTTATATTATTGTTATTTCAATAATTGTCACTTCTGTGATTTTTTCGATTATCGGATCAATAATTCATATTATTTGAATAATATTATTAGATAACATTATTGACAATGTCTGAAAGTTCGTCTGGGGAGAGGTTTGGTCACCTAATCATGCGCTTAGTAAGAAGAAATCCTTATTGGAAAACCCCTCTTTCGCAGAATCGCCCTTTACGATGATTGTGATTCGTAATATTATTTGTGAATAATTAATTATTGATTTATATGATAAGGAAAATATTCATTTTTTATGATATAGATGGAGAAAAATTTTTAATGTGACAATTGTTGAAAAATTGTTATTTTATCTTTTTTGATAAATAATTCATTTAAATATATTATTATATTTTAATAATATAATAATGGTGATATTTTTACAATGAATATGGGATATATGAGTATATGAGGAGGAGGAGGAGTATTTTTGTTATAATTAATGTTTAAAACATGTTAAACATGTTTCATGGACCCCATTTCTTGACCGAAATTGGTTTATATCCCGTGAAAATCGCATTGTTTGTGGATTTCTTGGTCCAACTTCTCGCTTGAAATTTGGAAAAACTTAAACTTACAAAGTTGTAGAGAATGGAATTTCCTATGAAAAAGACATGTGGTTCGAATTTTTCTGATAAAAGGGCTATTTATTATGAATTATTGAAGTTCCGTAGTTCCGAAATAATTGATTTTTGAAAGTTTTAATTATTTTTAATAACAAAATCGTTTTTTTTGTTTTTGTCATTATTTGGTGGCTGAATTCAGATGGTCAAGGTAGGCTAAGGAAAATTTTATAAATATATTAATATTTTATTAAATTTTCTACCTTTTTTGCTGCTCTAAAGATTTTCTTCTATAAATAGGTGTTTTAGGTTAGAATTGAAAATCACACCGTAAACCCAAGTTTTCTTCCTTTCTCTCTCTATATTATTGAGCGTATTCTTGTGAGTATTTTGATACTTTGAGTGTTGCTATACTATCTGCAAGTTCCTTCAAAGACTATATCCTAGATTCCAAATTTAAGTTTTTCAAGGTAAGGGATGTTATTTTCTTTTCGAAATGATATTAATTTCTTCAATATCATTATGCCAAAATATTGGTTTGAACTTTTAATCAAATTTAGAACTTTTTGTGTCTGAGTTACTATTCACGTATACTAAGACTATTCACGATATCTTGACTATTCACGAATACTGACTATTCAATTTGAAAAATGAAAATTTTCCTTTTTATCCAAAATATCTATCAGGATACTAGCTTTGATTATCTCTCAGAAGACCCCAACTTATTATTAATGAAATTTAATTTTCTCTATTTATTATTTTGAAATAGTAAGGGTTGATGTGATTAATGTAGATAGTTAGGGGTAAAATACGCAAATATTTCAAAATAAGCAAGTGGTTATAAAATATTCATTGTTGTCGGGAATATTCGTTTGGTCGTGGAATATTCGTACTGTCGGGGAATATTCATACGACGGCGCAGCCATGTGTGGGCCCCATAACGGAAAGCGATTGGATGAAGAAAACAACAAATATAAGTTGGTTAAAATAACTACAGTAGTTGTTACCATTAATACCGTTAAAAATACTCTATGGTTAAAACACAAGAAGATTACCGATTGCACCAATTATTGATTCTTACGTAAGAAGGCACTACTCAATAATGGTTACGATAATTATTGTTCAAATATTTTATTGATTCAATAATTGTTGCGTTGATATTTTATATTCTTTGTTGTTTCAATAATTGTCATTACACAATATTTTTTCATTATCGAAGCTAATAATTCATATTATCCTAATAATATTATTAGATAACATTATTGGCAATGTCTAGAAAATTTCATTTAAGGAGAGGTTTGGTAACCTAATCATACCCAAGAAGGAGAAATCTTATTGGAAAGCACCCTCTTCCCTTTAACCGCACTCAATGTCAATATTGTGATTCTCAGAATATTATTTGTGAATAATTAATTATTGATTCATATGATGAGGAAAATATTGATTTTATGTGGATATAGATGGAGAAAAATTTTAATGTGACAATTGTTGAAAATTGAAATTTTATCTTTTTCTCGATAAGATAATGTATTATTATATTTTAATAATATAATAATGGTGATATTTTTACAACGAATGTGGGATATATGAGTATACGAGGAGGAAGAGTATTTTTGTTGCAATAAATGTTTAAAACATGTTAAACATGTCGATGGGATCCCATTTTGTTGAAAAATTTGATTATAACTTTAAAAATCGCCTGTTTGTGGATTTCGGTCAATTTCGTTTGGAATTTGGAAAAACTTTCTTCTGCAAAGTTGTAGAGAATTGAATTTCCTATAAAAACTCAAGCGTGATTCGAATTTTCTGATAAAAGGGCTATTTATTATGAATTATTGATGTTACAAATTCTGAATAATTGATTTTTGGAAGTTTTAATTATTTTAAATAATAAAAACGTTTTTGATTTGTTTGGTAGACTTATTTGTTGTCAAGCATGGCTGAATTCAGATCATAGATTGTGTATGAGGAATTTATATATAATATATTAATATTATATTAAATTTTCTAACTTTAATGTTCTAGCAATTTCCTATAAATAGGTGCTTAGGTTAGAATGGAAAATCACACCGTAAACTCAAGTTTTCTCTCTATATTATCGAGTGTATTCTTGTGAGTATTTTGAGTATAATTTGAGTATTGCTATTCTAAGGCAAGTTCAAGTCATGTATCTATATCCTGGTGTTTTAATAAGATCTTGATCTTTCGAGGTAAGGGATATTATTTTTTTCAGAATGATATTATTTCTTCAATATCATTATGTTGAAATATTGATCTGAAGTTTTTATCAAATTTGGAACTTTTGGTGTGAAGTTACTATTCACGATATACGACTATTCACGATACTGACACTATTCACGAATCTTCAAGACTATTCATCGAAAAATGAAAATTTTTCTTTTCGTCCAAAATATCTATTCGGATACTAGCTTTTGATTGTATCCATGTTTTGATCATTCTTGAATTTTACACCACTCGCGATTATTTTTGAGGTATTTTTGGGCGTGAATAAAACAAAGTACTTAATCCTTAATCCTTAATCCTTGTCATTTTGTTTCACCGGATTCGCTTTCTTTAAAAATATTTTTATCATCTTCATCTTAAATGATGATATTATGGAATATCTTTGGCTCAGAAGTGCAAAGATGAATGATTTCTGAAGAATATCTTTGGCACAGAGTGCAAAGATGAGCAGTGTTTAGATGAACATGACCAATCGATGAATATCTTTGGCTCAGTAGTGCAAAGATGAATATGTGATTCCGATATATATTGATTGATGTTACAGGATAAAAGATAGACGATGAACTTTTAAATTCATACATGGAAGATAGTAGTTTGCATTCTCTACTTAACTCTTCTAATGAATTATTATTTCATACTGAATATTGATTTAAAATTTGTTGTCTATTGATTCTATTAGATTTTTCCTGTTAAAGACTAACGGTAATTTGTTGTATATTATCTTAGTCATAATATTCTTTATCGAGCTAGTTGAGCTTACCCTTTTCCTTTTTGTTCCATTTTTCCCGGGAGGCGAGAATATAATGAAAGTGCGAGTCGGGGTAATGGAATGAAGGTTCTAGAGAGAGTTGTTTAGTAGTCCTCACCATTTTTGTAAAATAATGTATCAATAAATGTGATGAGGATTTATTTGAGTATAGAAATTGTTTAGAAGATAATATTTGTATTTAAACTCACGCTTTCTTGTTGTAATAATAAAGTTGTAGTTGTTTACGTATTCCACGTATTGACAACTCGAATGAGTGATGTATACCTATTTTGGGGCGCCACATTTGGTATCGAGCTTAGGGATATGATCTCCAAGGAGATCGAGGAATAGAACTAGGAGGGAGAGACGAGTAAATCCTTCGCTAGTGTGTCCTACCTAAGCTTATTTGTTAGTTAGTCGAGATATAGGGATATTATGTGATATATTGATTTCCTTAATTAACCCTTGTTTTATGACAAGATTTGAGAATGTCGAATCGAGAATATTAACAATGGAAATGAGACCGTGGAGACGCCTTTGTACTCACCAACGAGGAGAACGTGCAACAGTCGGGTAATGTTCCTCCCGTGAACAACACCATTGAAAGCGATGATGAACGAGGGATGTTTAGAAGTTTTTGCGCTTCATGCAAAATCGCATTTGAGGAGACTCGTGTTCAAAATACGAGGAGGAAATGATAGCAATTCACGGTTGTCACAAACAAGCGCTTCAAAGAGTTGGGACCACGAATTTAAGGGAAAGCGGATCCGATCATGGCGAAAACATGGGTCAAGCAAATTACCAAGATATTCGATGTCTTGGGATGCACGGAGGAACAGAAGGTTCCATTCGCCACCTTTATGTTCCGTGGCGAGGCAAACTCATCGGTGGGAGTCTCGTGAAGCGTACCCATCCAGCCGCTTTTCAAAGCATGTCTTGGGAGACGTTTGAAGCTATTTAATGACAAATACTTTCCGAAAGTGTTAAATATATAAAGGAAGTGGAGTTCATCGATTGGAACAAAACAACATGACGGTGTCTCAATGACGAGGCAAAGTTTGCGAGTTATCCAGTTTGCACCTCATTTGGTGGAGAATGAGGAACGATGACGCAGATGTTTACGAGAGGTTTGAAACCCAAGATACGACAATATCTCATTTCTCATAAATTTTCTCTCTATTCGATGTTGTTAATGGGCTCAATTGTTAGAGCGAGATAACGAGTATATTCAACCAAGGGACCATAACCGGATCGTACCAAAGATAGCGAAATAATGTAATAATGATAACCAATGGAGAAATAAATGACGGACAAAAATGGTAACCACTCTGTGGTAATCATAGCCATGAAAATAGAAGAAGCGAGTCGAGGAGATTTTAAAAAGAGGAGATTTAACAACGACCGTATGTGAAGACGACAAAGGTCTTAAAAAGAATCGGGTTCTAAGGAGGAGAACGACCACCCATTATATGCTACAAATGCGGAAAGAGGGACATATTAGTCTAAACCGCCCACAACAGTTCAAGGTATGCTATAATTGTGGAAAGGAAGGACATATCGCTCAGGATTGTACGGTAGCGAAGCCTAGTTCAGCGAGGACGGTGACTCAAAAGATCGTCCCGTAAAAGTCAAAGTCAACGATTCCGGGAAGAGCGTTTGTTGTGACTAGTCAAAATGCGAGAAACCCAAACGAGGTGATCACGGGTAAGCTATTTATAAATTCTTGCGAAGTTTATACCTTACTTGATCACCGGTGCTACCCATTCATTTATCTCTCCGCATGTGCTCAACGTTTAAACTTGACTCGGAGAAATTAGACTTTGACCTATATGTGGAAACTCCGTTAGGAGAAACTTTCATCACATCCATTGCTTTATAAATCTTGTTTGATTCAAGTTGGCACCATCACCTTACCTGTTGACCTTATCTCTTTAAAGATACTTGCTTTTGATGTGATTTTAGAGATTGATTGGTTAACTACTCATCATGCCAAAATTGATTGTTTTACGTAAGGTTGTTAGTTTTCATATTCCTAACCAACCCTGTTGTATTTAATTCAAGCAACTAAACCATTAAAATCAATCACTATCATATCTAATCATAAAGCTATTCGCTTATTGAAAAACGGATGTCGAGCTTTCTTAGCCCATGTTATGGATTTGAATAAAGACACGTCCAAATTTGAATAATATTCTGTTGTTATTGACTTTCCGGCGTATTTCACGAAGAACTTCTGGTCTACCCCCGAACGTGAAGTTGAATTCTTTATTGATCTTGAACACGACAAAGCCCATTTCTAAAACCCCATATCGAATGGCTCCTATTGAACTTCAGAGTTAAAGGTCCAACTACGAGAATTGTTGGACATCGGTTTCATTCGTCCCTAGTACATCTCCTTGGGGTGCTCTGCTTTTATTCAGAAAAGAAGAAAGACGGAGTATGCGACTTTGTATTGACTATCGGGAATTGAACCATGTCACCATCAAGAATAGGTATCCTCACCTCGTATTGATGACTTGTTTGACCAAATTGCAAGGGCACAATTCTTTTCAAAATCGATCTTCGCTTGGATATCATCACCAAAGATTAGAATCGAGGATATTCCAAAGACGCCTTGAACTTCATTATGGGCATTATGAATTCTTAGTCATGTCTTTCGGACTAACTAATGCTCCTATGCTTTTCATGGATATGATGAACCGAGTATTCAAGGAATATTTGGATCAATTCGTTGTTGTCTTTATTGATGACATCCTCATATATTCCAAAAGCCGTGAAGATCATGAGCACCATTTGAAGTCGGTACTCCAAAGGCTTCGTGAAAACCAACTATATGCCAAATTGAAGAAATGCGAGTTCGGCTTGAGGAAGTAGCATTTCTTGGGCACGTCAGTGTCAAAACATGGAGTATCTGTTGATCCGACGAAGATTGAAGCAATACAAAGTTGGAGCAACCAAGTCGATTGGTGAAATCAAGTACGTAGTTTTTTGGGCTTAAATTGGTTATTATCGGAGATTCGTGGAAGGATTTTCTCAAATCGCTACTCCATTAACCCAGCTAACTCGGAAGGATACAAAATTCGTTTGGAGTGAAGAATGCGAGAAGAGTTTCCAAGAGCTTATGAGGAGACTTATTTCGACACCTTTTCTAACAATACCATCTGGTTCGGATGGATTTGTTATCTACAGCGATGCTTTAGGCAAAGGGTTAGGATGTGTTCTCATGCAACGTGGGAAAGTCATAGCCTTTATGCCTCATGACAACTTAAAAGAGTATGAGAGGAATTATCCTACTCATGATCTAGAGTTAGCGTGAGCAATCGTTTTCTAGCTAAAGATATGGAGAGCACTATCTATATGGGGAGAAAGTGGAGATATATTCGCACCATAAAAGCCTTAAATATTTCTTCACTCAAAAAGAACTCAACATCTGGCAATGACGTTGGCTCGAGCTATTGAAAGACTACGACCACACTATTCAATACCATCCCGGAAAAGCGAACGTGGTAGGCGACGCGTTGAGTAGAAGATCATATCGCGGAATGAGTGCGATGATGTCAAGTATACGCGTAGAGCCAACTTTAATAGAAAAGTTAAGGTTGCTCAAGCCACCGGCCCGAGGCGATGCGTATGATGAAGAAAGTACAAGAAGGAGCTATTCCTAAGCGAGAATTGATAAAGAAGGAATACTTGAGTCCACTCTAGACTTTGTGTTCCTAACGACTCGATTTGAAGTACAAGATTATGATGGAGGCACACAATACACCATTTGCAATCCATCCTCGGAAGTACTAAAATGTATCGTGATCTTGACATACATTTTGGTGGAACAATATGAAGAGAGAGATTGCAAAGTTTATCTCGATGTGTTTAACTTGCCAACGTGTAAAGGCGGAGCATCTAGTACCTAAGGGTCCGTTGCAACCACTTGAGATTCCGAAATGGAAGTGGGAACACATTACCATGGATTTACGTTACGGGTCTTCCTACGGTTTCTCAAGGCATCAATGCTATTTGGGTTATTGTTGATAGATTAACCAAGTCCGCTTTCATTTCTTGCCGATACGGAGACTTATTCCTTGAACGTCTTGCTAGTAGTATATACGTGAATGAAATTGTGACGTTGCATGGCATGCCTGTATCCATTATTTCTGATCGTGACCCAAGATTCACTTCAAGATTTTGGGTTAGCTTGCAAAAAGCTATGGGCACAGTTTGCGATTTAGTTCGCATACCATCCCCAAACAGATGACGACAATCGAGAGGACTATTCAAACTCTTGAAGATTTATTAAGACTCGTGTCCTAGACTTCAAGGGCGGTTGGGATAAGTATTTACCATTGGTGGAATTCTCCTACAACAACAATTATCGAGCAAGTATAGGTGTGGCTCCATTCAAGCATTATATGGACGAAAATGTTGTTCTCCAATATGTTGGGATGAGGTGGGTGAAGCAACATTATTGGGACCCGAGTTAATACGTATTTGACTCACCGAAAAGATTCAAATGATTCGACAACGTATACAAACGGCACAAGATCGACAAAAGAGTTATGCGGATCTTCATCGAAAGGACGTGGAATTTAGTGTAGGGGATCATGTATTGTTGCGAGTTGCTTCATGGAAGGGAGTTACAAGATTTGGGAAGAGAGGAAAGCTTAATCCACGATTTATTGGTCCATTTCAAATTCTTGACCGAGTAGGAAATGTAGCCTATAGACTTGCGTTACCTCCGAGTATGTCTCGTGTTCATAATGTGTTTCACATATCTGTATTTCGTAAATATGTGAAAGACCCAACCACGTTATTGAGTTAGAACCTGGATGAGATAGTTTGAAGACTTAACGTATGAGGAGGTACTGTCAAGATCTTGGATAGGAAGGAGCATGTCCCTACGCCAAGAAAGGTCATACCACAAGTTAAAGTTTTGTGGAGGAATCATGCTATAGAGGAAATGACACGGGAATTGGAAAGCGGAAATGAAAGCGAGGTATCCTCACCTTTTCAAAACACTGTACGTCGTCAATTTCGAGGACGAAATTTCATAAGGAGGGAGGTTGTAAGACCCCAACTTATTATTAATGAAATTTAATTTTCTCTATTTATTATTTTGAAATAGTAAGGGTTGATGTGATTAATGTGGATAGTTAGGGTAAAATATGCAAATATTTCAAAATAAGCAAGTGGTTATAAAATATTCATTGTTGTTTGGGAATATTCGTTTTGGGTCGTGGAATATTCGTGACTGCTTCTGGGAATATTCGTGATGCACCAAGCAGCCCATGTATGGGGCCCCATAACTGAAAGCGATTGGATGAAGAAAACGCACAAATATAAGTTGGTTAAAAATAACTACGTAGTTGTTACCATTAATACAAGTTAAAATACTTTCGTGGTTAAAACACAAGAAGATTACCAGGTATTGCACCAATTATTGATTCTTACGTAAAGAAGGCACTACTCAATAATGGTTACAGTGAATTACCGCTCAAATTTTATTGATTCAATAATTGTTTGCGATGATATTTTATATTCTTTGTTGTTTCAATAATTGTCATTACACAATATTTTTCATTATCAAAGCAATAATTCATATTATCTCTAAATAATATTATTAGATAACATTATTGGCAATGTCTAGAAAGTTACATTTAAGGAGAGGTTTGGTCACCTAATTGCGCGCCAAGATGAGAGAAATTCTTATTGAAAGCCCCTCTTTCCCGAACCGCACAGTTGTCAATATTGTGATTCTCAGAATATTATTTGTGAATAATTAATTATTGATTCATATGATGAGGAAAATATTGATTTTATGTGATATAGATGGAGAAAAATTTTAATGTGACAATTGTTGAAAATTGAAATTTTATCCTTTTCTCGATAAGATAATGTATTATTATATTTTAATAATATAATAATGGTGATATTTTTACAACGAATGTGGGATATATGAGTATACTGAGGAGGAAGAGTATTTTTGTTGCAATAAATGTTTAAAACATGTTAAACATGCTCGGGGACCCCATTTATTGACCGAAATTTGATTATAACACAATAAAATCGCCTGGTTTGTGGATTTTGGTCAATTTACATTTGGAATTTGGAAAAACTTTCTTCCGTAAAGTTGTAGAGAATTGAATTTTCTATAAAAACTAGCGAGATTCAAATTTTCTGATAAAAGGGCTATTTATTATGAATTATTGATGTTCAAATTCTGAATAATTGATTTTTGGAAGTTTTAATTATTTTAAATAATAAAAACGTTTTTGATTTGTTTGGTAGACTTATTTGTTGTCAAGCATGGCTGAATTCAGATCATAGATTGTGTGTGCGTAGGAATTTATATATAATATATTAATATTATATTAAATTTTACGCTTTAGTGTTCTAAGCAATTTCTATAAATAGGTGCTTAGGTTAGAATGAAAAATCACACCGTAAACTCAAGTTTTCTCTCTATATTATCGAGCGTATTCTTGTGAGTATTTTGAGTATAATTTGAGTATTGCTATTCTAAGCAAGTTCAAGTCATAGACTATATCCTGTTTCAACTAGTAAGAATCTTGATCTTTCGAGGTAAGGATATTATTTTTTTTTAAATGATATTATTTCTTCAATATCATTATGTTGAAATATTGATTTGAAGTTTTTATCAAATTTGGAACTTTTGGTGTCTGGAGTTACTATTCACGATATCAAGACTATTTCACGATAACGACACTATTCACGAATCATTTACACTATTCATCGAAAAATGAAAATTTTTCTTTTCGTCTAAAATATCTATTCGGATACTAGCTTTGATTGTATCCATGTTTTGATCATTCTTGAATTTTACACAACCGCGATTATTTTTGAGGTATTTTTGGACGTGAATAAAACAAAAGTACTTAATCCTTAATCCTTAATCCTTGTCATTTTGTTTCACTTTGGATTCGCTTTTTAAAAATATTTTTCATCATCTTCATCTTAAATGATGATATTATGGAATATCTTTGGCTTTGTAGTGCAAAGATGAATGATTTCTCAAGAATATCTTTGGCCCAGTAGTGCAAAGATGAACAGTGTTTAGATGAACATGACCAATCGATGAATATCTTTGGCCGTAGTGCAAAGATGAATATGTGATTCCGGATATATATTGATTGATGTTACGGGGATAAAAGATGAGACGATGAACTTTTAAATTCATACATGGAAGATAGTAGTTTGCATTCTCTACTTAACTCTTCTAATGAATTATTATTTCATTGCGAATATTGATTTAAAATTTGTTGTCTATTGTATTCTATTAGATTTTTCCTGTTGAAGACTAACGGTAATTTGTTGTATATTATCTTAGTCATAATATTCTTTATCTTGAGCTAGTTGACTCACCCTTTTCCTTTTTGTTCCATTTTTCTCGTGGAGGCGAGAATATAAGCGAGTGCAGTCGTGGTATGAAATGAAGGTTCTAGAGAGTTGTTTAGTAGTCCTCACCATTTTTGTAAAATAATGTATCAATAAATGTGATGAGGATTTATTTGAGTATAGATATTGTCTAGAAGATAATATTTGTATTTAAACTCACGCTTTTCTTGTTGTAATAATAAAGTTGTAGTTGTTTACATACCATGTATTGACAACTCGTAATGGGTGATGTATACCTATTTTGGGGGCGCCACAATATCCATGTTTTGATCATTCTTGAATTTTACTTCACTATGATTATTTATGAAGTATTTTGAACTCGGGATTATTTAAAAGCGAATCCATAATACTTGTTCTTTTGTTTTACTGGATTCGTTTTCTTTAAAATATTTTTCATCATCCTCAGTCCTAAATGATGGTATTATTGAATATCTTTGGCCTGTAGTGCAAAGATGGTTGATTTTCTTATGAATATCTTTGGCCTGTAGTGCAAAGATGAATATTTGATGCAAGATGAATATTGGTTGATGTTACATGGATAAAATATTGATGATGGACTTTTAAATTCATAGATTATAGTAGATTTTATTCTCTACGTAACTCTTCTATGAATTATTATTTTCGCTGCGAATATTGATCTGAAACTTGTTGTCTATTGTATTTTATCGATTTTTCTCATGAAGACTAACGATAATTTGTTCTATATTATCTTAGTCATAATATTCTTTACTGGGCTAGTTGAGCTCACCCTTTTCTTTTTTGTTCCATTTTTCTTCTCAGGAGGCGAGAATGTAGCGAGTTCTAGTTGGAGTGTGGAATGATGATTCTAGAAAGTTATTTTAGTAGTCCTCACCATTTTTGTAAAATAATGTACCAATAATCGTAATGAGGACTTATTTGGGTATGAATATTGTCTAGACGACAATATTTGTATTTAAACTCACAGTTTTCATGTTGTATTAATAAAGTTGTAGTTGTTTCTGTACCATGTTATTGACTACTCAAAATGGGTGATGTATACCTATTTTGGGGGCGTCACAGTATTCACCTATCTGTTTTAAAACATGTAACAAAAAATAAAAATTCGTCATTGTCAATCACTTTTAGCTTAGACACCTATTCACCTCTCTTGACATGTGCACATATACAGAATTACACCATTATTTATCCTTTTCGGTTTCGAATTGACTCGACCCAGGCTTGGATCGTAAGATCGCTATTTTGAGGAATTGCAGTCTAAGATTAACCCTTGGTCTTCTTTGGGCGTTAAGCACAAAAGAACTTTGACGAGGAGCCCAATAATTTTTTATTTTAATGTTCTTACTTCTTAGGGGGTGTTTGATAAAAATTGAAGGAATCTGAATCTGAATGAACTGAATCTAAATTTGAATGAAAAAAGTTGTTTGATAATTAATATGTCTGAAACATCTGAATGACAGAATTTTATTATTTTACCCCTCTGAAAAAGTTCAAAGTTGTAAATTTATTTAATATTACTTAATATATTTTTTATAATTTTATAATTTTTTTTTAAAAAATTACTTTATCCGGCTGCTCATTCAGTCATTCAACTAAAAAAAATCTGACTTAGTCATTCAGCTCAATCATGTGACCGATTCAGCCATTCAGACGAATTTTTTCCAAAATAAACGCACTTAATGACTGACCAATTTAATCATTCAGATGTATTCAGTTCTAAATAAATAACCCATTAGTCTTGCAAAGAAAACTAAGGAGCGGGGTGCAATGCTAAGGCCATATTTCGCCTGCTCCTAATTGGACTTCTCGATTGGGACAGGCCTAAGATATTTTTGATCTTGTTACCGTCTAGACGTTACTTGCTATCTAAGTATTAACTACTCCCTCCGTTCCTTAATATAAGTCATTTTAGACATGTGCACAAGAATTAAAGAAATGATTGAAAAACATTAACTATACTATCAATTATCTATAATACTATTTACCTCATTTATCTCATACTCTCTCTCCAATAACAGATTAACAATTTTCGTATAATTTTACTCCTAAAAAATCTCAATAGTCTCATTTACTCTTATTTTCTTTTTCTTTCTCTCTCCCCATAAAATACTTTAATTATCAGATTTTTAAAGAAAAAAGATGAAAGAATTTTGTTGGGAGGAGAGAGAGGCTTAAGAGTAGAGGAGATCATAAATATGGATCAAAAAATTAGGTGGAGTAATAAGGGGCAATTTGGGAAAAATAGTGATCAATTCTCCTAGATAACCACAAACGACAAATAATTAAAAATAACAAAAAAAAATTTAAAACGACCTACATATAGGAATGGAGGGAGTAGTAAATTTCATAAAGGATTCCTTCTGTACATGAAAATCTCCTTTTCTACGGGTACTTAATATATGACAATTCCTTAATTGACTCAACTAAGGATCGTTCCTTTTTAATATGCTGTAGAAACCGTCTTAAATACAAGTATTGAATACATTTTATGTCTTTGTCTTAAAAACTTGTGTAGTTTAAATTCTCTTTTTTTGTAGTGCGATCTGAAATTGTCTCTCTTGATCTCTGGATTCGTTTGTTGTGTAACTGTGGTGGAGGGTCCTATTTTTAGGCCTCCAATGATGAGATATTCTATGAGAATATTTCTTTTTGATAATTATCTTTATTTTGTTTATTTAATAAAGATAATCATCAACTATACCTAGCAATTCTCTATTATAATGATAATTGTTAATTTTTGATTATTATCTACTCAATTTGAATAAAGATAGTTACCAATTTATAGTTATCTTTATTTGTTTAATAAAGATAATTATTAATTTATACTTATTTCTATTTATAAAGATAATTATCAACTTATAATTACCTCTATTTAGTTTTGCGACGACCCCAAAATAGGTCCACACAACCCATTTTGAGTCGCTAAATACACACTACTAAATCTAAATACAAATCTTCCTATTTACAATTATTAAACTGTCATGCAAAATACGATAAAACATAAACTGTGAGTTTCAATATAAATAACAGTACTCACACTCTAAACCAATGATACTTTAGTACAGTCGATAACTGTTTTAGGAATTAAAATATTTGGAAAATACTCAAGGAAGCCTTCATACATGGGAGACCATGCATCTAAGTTATAATAGATATCATAGGAGTTGAGAATTAACCTTGGTTGACCCAATAGACCCCAAAGAAGAATGAAAAGATTACTATCTTGTTCATTCTAATGGTGTGTATTTTTTTGCCATATAATTATCTTCATTGTCTCAAACTGAATATTATATTCTAATCATACTCCAAGATTAAATAGATAATGCTCATAAATATAGTCAGCAAGTGGATGCGCACAACCATATCTTATGATAACACAAATTAGTATGTGGTTAGATATCATGTATGATAGTGGCAACACACCCTTTAAGCTCCAAGTACAATTATGTCCTTATCATTCTAATGAGGTGCATTTTTGACACTTCTAAAGTCAGGTTCTCACCACCCTATTGTTTTTTCACCAAAATTAACTATTAAATGACGTATAAAATACGACACACACATTTTAGGTCCTCAATACAATCATATATTGTCATGTTGTTTTATAATGTATTGAGAAACTTCAACAGTCACATACCATCACTCTATTCCCTTGTTATCCCCGCTCGACTCAACTACACTTTTATTACCTGAAATAAATTATGAAGCAAAAGGGTGAGCACAAATAGTCCAGTAAAAAATATTATGACTAAAGATAATTAAATTATCAATAGCCTTCATCAGTAATTGATGAGTGAGTTTTATACCCAATAATTGAGTGCATTTGAGCTTAATCTTTTATAATTTTGTAAGTGTTTGTGTCTATTCATGCATGTTTTATGTTTTTTATAGGAATTAGGACAAAAGTTACTTGGATCGACGTTTGGGGCTGCTAGATTCGCATTTTCGGCTTGTCATTTACATAGTAGCCACTTCAGAGCCAATTTCAGCATTGCTCCAGCCCTTATTTCAAAAATCTCAAAGAATGATAGTTGTAGATCCACGTCTCCTCTTTTCGCATCATCTTGAATCATTTAAATCGGAGTTCGGACGAAGAAGTTATGACCATTTTTCCAAAAGATGTGAGAGTAGAAAAATCCCAAAAAGGGCCAGCTATGATACCCAAACATAAGCGTATTCAGTAATGGGCACTAAAAGGCGGTGTTCGAAAGGTTGTGTGAGCGATCTTAGGAAGCTGACTGAGGGTCGCTGCATCAAGCTTAGACGCATTTTGGGGCTAATTTTGATACTTTTTTTACTCCAAATTGGATCGGGTTTGTTCTTAAGCTAGAAATTAGACTTGTAACCTATAAATACATGTTGGGCGACATAAAATAAGGGGGGGATTAGATAGATTAGATAAAAACACTATAATAGATTAGAACATAAACCCTAGTTTATATTAGAGTGTTGGAGATTGAAGCAACTTGGGGACCATTGAAGATTCAAGAGCAGGAGCAAGAGGGGATCATCAGATTTGCAGACAATAGATTTTATTCTCTACTCTACTTCTATTCTTGTCTTTTAATATTTATTCAGTTGTGGATTCTAGATTTTAATTCAATAACAGTGAACTAAATTTCTTGTTTAAGATTGTAACGGATCTTATTGCATAGCTTTTTTTATTATGCTTCTTTGTTAATTACTGTGATCTATTCTATGGAATGTCTATTATGATTGTGTATAATTGTTTAATTGTCTAGCTAATAATTATCATGATAATCTATATGAATTCGGGAGATGAACAATAGAATTAGATCTGATCATAATAGCATGTGATTGTGTTTTATGCATGGTGTTGGAAATCATAATTTGTGTTTAGGATAGGGATATGCCTTTACGCTGCGTGTAATTTGATAGGGAACCTGTGCTTTAAATCCTTTTTAATTGTAATTCACATAGGAATATAGTGAATTAGTTAATTAGGGTGTTTGATTCAATTCTATCAACTGTGGATTTGGATTAATATATTTGTGATGCATCGGAATGTGGTTATAAATACTAATAAGTTCCTGATTAATAATCCAGAATAGTGAGCATAATTAATAAGAAGCGTTTTAATATAAGTGAAGTAATAAGTGAAGTTGTGATCTTAAATCTCCATAACCTGATTTTCAACTAGTGGTAGTAGTAGTAGTTAATTATATATTTTAATTCACAACATTAAATCGATTATTTAAATAATATTAGTTTGGTTAAGAACTAGTACTTGCTGATTTTTATTAAATAATTCCTCGTGGGAACGATACTCTACTTTAATTTTATTACCTGTTAACCATGTATACTTGCACGTATTCATTGATTGCGAAATCGATCAACAAGTTTTTACGCCGATGCCGAGGAATTAATTTAATAATATTTGCCAATATTTATTTTTATCAAATTAGTTTTAATTTAAACATCTTTTTTATTTATTTTTATCTCACTTAATTTTCTTTCTATTTTTTCTTTCTTTTTAGGTACTATGGCGGAATTTAATTATCAATGGCCGAATACGAGAATGACTCAGCCAAGGGGAGTGGAGATTGATGGAATCGCGACACTTTCTGTATTATCAACACAGATTGAGACACTTTCGAGGAGGTTAGAGGCTTTTGCAGCACAACGTCGTCAAAGTGTGGCGGTGACTTATGATTATTGTGCTGGAAATCATCTGAGTCATCAATGCGTCATCAGTTTCGAGCCGATACATTATGGTGGTGATTACCCCAACAATTATGTCTATCCCAACAACTATCATCAATATTGGGGGTATCACCAAGATTTTTCATGGATCCATACTCATCAAGATCAATTTTATGCTCCAAATCCAATATACTCACCGGAGTTCTCGTGTCCACCTCCACTACAACAGGAAGACAATCTAAATTTAGAGGAAATTATGTCCAAGTTCATAGCTTCAAGTGAGGAGAGGAGGATTAGTCAAGAGATATCGAGTCAAAATTTTGCGAAATAACTATTCAATGCCTCAAACATTTGTCCACAATACACTTGGCCCTTTGACATAGATTCCGAGACTAATGGAGAGCCCGAACAAAATCTGAAATTGGATGAGCCACAAGATGTTGAAAGAGAGGAGACACTTGGGGACCAAGAAAAGGAAGTCGGGGAAGATCTAACTTTGAGTACCAACGAAGATGAGCCGATTTTGATAGTGACCCATGTACATTCTCCACCAAATTTCAAGGATCCAGGTAGTTTCGCAAGATCGTGTCCAATTAGTAGTCATGTTATAGGCAAGGCTATATGTGATATGAGAGCTAGCCCAACTTTAGAACCATGGTGGGATGAGAAAGGGAAGATAGAAGAAGACCCTGTTGTGTTTGACAAGCTTCCATGCCACAATTTGATCACAAACATAATGGGGAAAGCACCTAGTGGTTTCCCGTACTTATTGGGGATCCTATCCAAAAAGATCATGCTAGGTGACTTTAATTCAAGGGCCTTTGCTAATGGGAACCTCCCAAAAGAGACATTGCTACTGATGGATGGAGGATTTCTCAATTTTTGAAGGGGAATTAGATAGAGAATTGAAGAAGTCAGGCTGAGACTATAAACCAAACGCTTATTGGGAGGCAACCCAAGTTTAATTTTTAGTTTTTATTTTTATTAGGTTTTATATTAGTAGCTTTGAATTGGCATTTATTTAGGATTTAAAAAAATTGCTTCTATTGTGGGTTTACAGGTTATTCAAATCAAATTCAAGTGTAGTGCCCAATTTGTTCCATGTGCTTAGCCTATTCTCCAAACTTAGTGGACAAGGAGGAAGATTGTTATATTTTCAGGGAAGTCCTCTACTTTACTTTTTTCTATTTCAGCCATTAAGGACAATGTCTAGTTTAAGTTTGGGGGCATTTTAGTGTCGTATTGCATATAGTTAGTTATTTGCATTGTAGTTCGTTATTTTTACGTGTTAGCATTGTGTTTTTGCATTTAGTGTGTATATAATACATGGTAGTTCATTGCATATTCACATATGAGTTGCATTAGTGTGTGTTCATGTAGTATAATTGTATTTTTTTGCATGAACTTGTGCGATCGGTTGGTGTGGTCTTAGCTCGGCCTATGATAAGATTGGTTTTGCATGTTAACTTGAACAGTGTTGATAATTGATGATGAGTTCTAATTTTAATCATGATGATAATCTAAGCCTGCCTGAAACTTATGTAACCATTTAACACTTAAAGTTTAACTATTTTAATCCACTTGGTTCAAGGGTTTCATAATTTGTTTCTGAGAGAAAATCTTGGTTGAAATTTAAGGAAATTAGTGAACTGACAGTAAAGGTTGGAATGACGTAAAAGCTTGAGTTTGGGGGAATCTATGGGGTATATATATATTACAAAAGAAAAAAGAAATGATGAAAAAAAATAGAAAATCCAGAAAAAGAAAAAAAATGAATAAACACCGTGGCATGCTTGTCTAGTTTTGTGGACTTTGTTACTTTGTTACTTGGGATTAATTAGATTAGATACAAACACTCCAATAGATTATAACATAAACCCTAGTTTATATTGGAGTGTTGGAGATTGAAGCAACTTGGGGACCATTGAAGATTCAAGAGCAGGAGCAAGAAGGGAGCATCAGATTTGTAGACAACAGATTTTATTCTCTACTCTATTTCTATTCTTGTCTTTTAATGTTTAATCAGTTGTGGATTCTAGATTTTAATTTAATAACAATGAACTAAATTTCTTGTTTAAGCTTGCAACGGATCTTATTGAATAACTTATTTTAGTATGCTTCTCTGTTAATTACTGTGATCTATTCTATGGAATGTCTATTATGATTGTGTATAATTATTTAATTGTCTAGCTAACAATTTTCATGATAATCTATATGAATTCGGGAGATGAACTATAGATTTAGATCTGATCATAATAGCATGTGATTGTGCTTTCTGCATGGTGTTGGAAATCATGATTTGTGTTTAGGATAGGGATATGCCTTTACGCCACGTGTAATCTGATAGGGAACCTGTGCTTTAAATCCTTTTTAATTGTAATTCACATAGGAATATAGTGAATTAGTTAATTAGGGTGTTTGATTCAATTCTATCAAATGTGGATTTGGATTAATATATTTGTGATGCACCGGAAGGTGGTTATAAATACTAATAAGTTCCTGATTAACAATCCAAAATAGTTAGCATAATTAATAAGAAGTGTTTTAATATAAGTTTAGAAATAAGTGAAGTTGTGATCTTAAATCTCCATAACCTGATTTTCAACTAGTGGTAGTAGTAGTAGTTAATTATATATTTTAATTCACAACATTAAATCGATTATTTAAATAAAATTAGTTTGGTTAAGAACTAGTACTTGGTGATTTTTATTAAATAATTCCTCGTGGGAACTATACTCTACTTTCACTTTATTACTTGTTGACCGTGTATACTTGCACGTATTCATTGATTGCAAAATCGATCAACAATAATAAATCAGATATTTAGAACATATGGTAAATGATAAAAAATTTCAACCATAATTGTTGCGGAATCAACAATCCATTAAAAGAGTCAGGTAGAACATAATGTCTACTATTTCCTTCAAATTAAAAGTCCATCATTAATATTTCATTCCTATAATACCCATCAACAGTTCTTTGTTCTAGTCAAGAAAAAGAGAACTTTCATCACATGTCTTCACCTTAATAGGAGAGTAGTTATGACTGGAATAGTGGAGATTATCTTGAGGAAATCTTGCACTACACTCAAAGTATACTCACAAGAACTCTCTCTTTCTAACTCTTGATTATAACTTGGTCTTGTACATTGGTGAAGAACTAATGAACTTAACTCTCTATTTATATGAAAACATAGTTTTAATAATTGTACGTTAGGGGCTAGGCTTATTACAGTTTAGTACCTAGGTTAATTACACTTTAATACCTCATTAATTTCACCTTAGTCCCTTAATCATCTTCCACCAGGTGACATCATCTTTGTGTTTCTTTAAGGATGATGTCATGCTTACATCATGCTTGCATCATCTCTTTTCTGATTGTTTGATTCAAGTTCACATGGATTGGTAGACTTATTACACTTTGGTACCCCTAAAGTTTCCAAGTTCACATTATTCCCCCTTAACTTTTCTAATTCACTTATCTTTAATAAAAACAATTAATCTTTTCAATAATTATTCACCATTAATATTATAACTCACAATATTGACAACCAGATCGTTCTTAGGAGAGAGGGGGCTTTCTGATAAGGATTTCTCCTTACTAGTGCGCAATTAAATAACCTAACCCCTTTCCTCGACAGAACTTTTTAGACATTGCCAATAATGCTTATAATACTATGAGTAACTGTGTTGTGTTAATTATTGATTTAATAATATAAAGCATTGTGCAGATGATACTGTGACAATAATTGAATCAATAATATGAGATACTATGCAGCAACTACTGTGACAATTATTGAATAAAATACTGAGTGACTTCTTACGTAAGCATCAATAATCAAAGATACTATGCAATACCGTGTGCTACTGTGCAACAACGCATATTACTGTACTTTTATCACTGGGTATTTCAACAATTTAATGGTAAAAGTCTTGCCGTTATTTTTGTCGCTATCTATATCCAAAAATTATTCCATTGTGGGGTACACCAATGATTGTGTCGTTATACGAATATTCCCCAACACAATGAATATTTTATGACAACTTGCTTAATTTATAAAATTTGCACATATCATCCATAACTATATCATTTATTAAATTATCACCTTACTATTTAGAATAATATTTATAAGAAAAATTAAATACTTTTATTTCATAAAATTCGGGGTCTTACAAGTTTAATAAAAATAATTATCATTTTATAATTTCTCTATTTTATAGAGATAACTACCACCCTGTTACCAATCAAAATTCATTAAAAGGTATTTTTGGTCTCATGTTACAATTTATTATATTTGTCAATTTAAATGAAATATTATGACTGGTTGAATGGTGTCGTTTATGACAGTGATATGTTGTAATCGGACCACAAAAAGTAGGGAAATGGTTAACATGAAGTTAAATTTGGTCAATTGACTAATACAATGTCGACACACAAGTCGAGAGGTGATTTGTGATACCCCCAAATCTGGGTACTTCAATCCCATAGATTTGGTGTTCATTGTCCAATTAAATCATAACTAACTACCCATAAACAAGGGATATAAATAAACTTGAAAGCTTAAACAATAAACCTCCCATTAAAGGGTTACATAATCTCAGAATAAATCTCAGGTTATCTAACTTTAATTACTACATTATCAGCAAAATAATTGAATATAAATGTGACGCCCCCAAATTCAGACCACTCGCGTCTCAAATTCAGTTCTCCATGTGCTACAATTCTAATGACTACATAATATCTCACGTAACGGAAATAACAGAATAGATTATATTTATTTAATATAACCCTTCACGTCCCAAGGTTTTGTAACTTAAACATCTTTTACATACCTTAAACATGCTTAAACAAAGCTTAGACATAACTAATACATAACACAATTCATGTCTTTACATTATCATAATATTCCCAAATAAATATGAAGCTACTCCATAGTTTTGCCCTTGCCCTTATCAGTCCCGATGGTCCGTCTTGCTTTACCTTAACTGAAATATTTTTAGGGAAAGAAAGAATGAGCAACAAGTTTGCTCAACAAGTAATATAGCAATAAGGGTGTTCAATATAGTTTTAAATTCTCGAGAGTACATCAATAAATGATAGTTCAAGGATAGCAAGAAGTATCGATGGTTCTCAACAATAGTCGCTAAGGACATTAAGATATCAATAAGATTCAACGCTTAATCATTTTGAGATTTCAAAATAATAAATACTGAGCAGTCACTAAGGACTATGAACTTCTACTAGAATTAACAGTAATAGACTGATAATCCAACAAAAAAAAGTACTGCAGGTGATCAGCCTAAAGTACCCTACGTTATGCATAACATATAATCATACTCATGTGCGCACGAGTCTGCACCAAGTCAATTTGGTTTGGATAGCTTTCTATCATACGATAATAGTCTAGCCGAATCAATGGCTTAGACAGCTTTTATAATGCATTCAAGAACTATAAGTTCAATGCTTGCAACATTCGTCAAAATATATCAATGATTTCTGAATAGTAATAGATATTTGTTTGATATAAATATGGTTGATATGGCAACAATTCGAATTCTAAAATATATATAGTGTAAGAATTAGGGAACTTACATTCAATATGAGAATCAAATGAAGTTAGAGGACTTGCATCAACGAGATAAGGTTTAGATACTTGCACAATATTCAAGGTCATGAAAGTTAGAAAACTTATCTTTCGTGACGATTACCAACTTATAGCTTACTAGCACTCCAACGAACTATATTATCCTATTTATGTATACACATTAGTCATATATGCTTGGTATAAACAAACCAATCTCTTACTCATGCTTAACCATTGAGCATATAATTTAAGTTCCACTTTAGATCATATGATTATCATATCAACATTGCTTTGAAAAATTTGTCTAAAAATCCTCTAGAAAATGATATGTATTGGTTCAATGTAGCCACTACATACTTAAGTACTTAAAACATCACTTTCATGATACATTGTAACTTAAAACATTTAGATAAACATGCTATAAGGTTCTAGACAAGATAGAATTTTCAGACCTCTTCGACATATAGCGCGGTCATGCTACATTTTGACCTAGGAGTGGCGCGGCCGCGCTGCTCCCTGGTCAGACCAGACTTGAACTTTTAATAGCATGGCTATAGTTTAGTATTTAGCATAAACAGATCATGATACGCACGTTAAAAGGTGCTGGACTTAGTTTTATGTTCCTTAAGCTCATTTCAAGATTATTTTCAAATCTCATAGTTTCATTCTGAAAGTTTCTATTTAACGAGGATAAGGGAATTCATTATGTAAAAGAGTGATCCTATTGCTTAATATATCACATATTGATACTAAACCATTTTTACTACGCATGCTTGCATGTATTTAGTTTACTTACGTATAACTAGTATAGTATGTTACTCGGAAACCTTCTTTGAAACATGCTTGACTAGTCTATATTACGCTTAACTAGTTGAATGCACATATCAACCATGCTTAGAGTTATAAAAGATGCTTTTATGTTTGTACATATAGTCAAAATGTGATTCACATCATGCTTTTCCAAAATTAGTTCTCAAACCTACATGAATCCACTATGCAACTTCCTTTATGCAATATGTAAGACCCCAAATTATTAATAAATGAAATTTATTTTCCTCTATTTATTATTTTAAAATAGTAAGGGTTGATTTGATTAATGTGGATAGTTATGGGTAAAATACGCAAATATTTCGAATAAGCAAGTGGTTATAAAATATTCATTATTGTTTAGGGAATATTCGTTTGGTCGTGAAATATTAAATCTTTTCGGGAATATTAAATGCAATGGTAGCGATCTTTTGTGGGCCCCATAACTAAAGCGATTGGATGAAGAAAACGACAAATATAAGTTGTTTATAAATAATGGCGTAGTTATTCTGCTAATTATCTTTGTTGGAATACCCGTGAGTTAAAACACACTAATACTGCGTTGTTGAACAAGAAGACACAGTATTGCACCAATTATTAATTCTTACGTGAAGGCACACTACTCGATAATTGTTACGATAATTCTTTATTCGATTTTTTATTTTACCGATTCAATAATTCTTTGCATTGATATTTTATATTACTTGTTGTTTTAATAAATTGTCATTCCACAATTATTTTTCATTATCGAGACAATAATTCATATTATCTGAATAATATTATTGGATAACATTATTGGCAATGTCTAGAAAGTTCTGTCTAAGGAGAGGTTTGGTCACCTAATTGCATGCGCCCAATGAGAGAGATCCTTATTGAAAGCCCCTCTTTCACAGAGAGCTACTCGGTTGCGATCTTGTGATTCTGTAATATTATTTGTGAATAATTAATTATTGATTTATATGATGAGGAAAATATTGATTTTATGTGGATATAGATGGAGAAAATTTTTAAAGTGACAATTGTTGAAAATTGAAATTTTATCTTTTTCTGATAAAATAATTCATTTAAATATATTATTATATTTTAATAATATAATAATGGTGATATTTTTACAATGAATGTGGGATATGTGAGTATATGAGGAGGAAGAGTATTTTTGTGGCATTAAATGATTAACACATGTTTTGTGTGTCGGTGGACCCCATTTCTTGACTGAAATTTGATTATAGCTTTTGTAAAATTGCCCGCTTATAGATTTCGGTCCCAATTTCATTTGGAATTTGGAAAAACTTTCTTCTGCAAAGTTGTAGAGAATTGAATTTCCTATACAAAATCGCTAGATTCAAATTTTCTGAAAAAAGGGCTATTTATTATGAATTATTGAAGTTCCGAAGCTCCGAAATAATTGATTTTTGGAAGTTTAAAATAATTTAAATAAGAAAAACGTTTTTTAAATGTTTGTGGGCATCTTTAACATGTGTTGATGGTCGAGATCAGATTGTCTAGATGGGCGTGAGAATTTATTAAATATATATTAATATTATATTAAATTTTCTACTTTGGTGTTCTAAGCATTTTCCTATAAATAGGGTGCTTAGGTTAGAATTGAAAATCACACCAGAAACTGAAGTTTTCTCTCTCTATATTATCGAGCGTATTCTTGTGAGTATTTTGAGTATACTTTGAGTATTGCTATACGGTGCAAGTTCAAGTCATAGTCTATATCCGGTATTTCAACTAGAAGTACTGTCTTTCGAAGTAAGGGATGTTATTTTATTCGAAAATGATATTATTCTTCAATATCATTATGCCGAAATATTCGTTGGAATTTTTTTATCAAATTTGGAGCTTTTTAATGTCGGGGTTACTATTCACGAGTTACTTTTCACGAGTTACTATTCACGAGTACTATTCACGAAGCGTGAAGATGTTTTTTTGTGAAATTTCCATCTTTTGGTGTCGGAGTTACTATTCACGATATCGACCTTATTCACGATATCTGACTATTCACTTAATACGGCACTATTCAATGAAAAATAAAATTTCTTCTTTTTGTCCAAAATATCTATTATGGATACTAGCTTTGATTGTATCCATGTTTTGATCATTCTTGAATTTTACTCCACTCTGATTACTTATGAAGTATTTTTGAACTTGGATTGTTTAAAATACGAATCCTTAATATTTGTTCTTTTGTTTCACTGGATTCGTTTTCTTTAAAATATTTTTCATCATCCTCAGTCCTAAATGATGATATTACTCAATATCTTTGGCCTGTAGTGCAAAGATGAACATGTGTTGAGATGAATATGACCGACTGATTAATATCTTTGGCCCGTAGTGCAAAGATGAACAGGTGTTTAGATGAACATGATCAACTGATGAATATCTTTGGCCTGTAGTGCAAAGATAAATATTTGATTCCAGATATATATTGATTGATGTTACAGGGATAAAATATCGATGATGAACTTTTAAATTCATATATAGAAGATAGTAGTTTGCATTCTCTACTTAACTCTTCTAATGAATTGTTGTTTCCGCTGCAGTTGTTGATTTAAAACTGGTTGTCTATTGTATTCTATTAGATTTTTTCCTGTTGAAGACTAACGATAATTTGCTCTATGTTATCTTAGTCATAATGTTCTTTACTGGGCTAGTTGAGCTCACCCTTTTCCTTGTTGTTCCATTTTTCTTCTCAGGAGGCGAGAATGTAGCGAGTACTAGTCGGGGTATGGAATGAAGGTTCTAGAGAGAGTTGTTTAGTAGTCCTCACCATTTTTATAAAATAATGTATAAATAATTGTGATGAGGATTTATTTGGGTATGTATATTGTCTAGAAGACAATAATTGTATTTAAACTCACAGCCAAGCAGTTCAAAGAGTTGGAAACACCAGAATTATGGGGAAAGCCGGATCCGATCATGGCGAAAACATGGGTCAAGCAAATTACCAAGATATTCGATGTCTTGGAATGCACAGAGGAACAGAAAGTTCCATTCGCTACTTTTATGTTCCGTGAACGAGGCGTATTCTTGGTGGAAATCATGAAGCGCACTCATCCCAATTTACTTTTCGATGTCATGGGAGACATTTCGAAAGCAGCTCAATGACAAGTATTTCCCGAAAGTATTCAATCGTATGAAGGAAGTGGAGTTTATTAGGCCGGAGCGAGAATAACATGACGTTGTCCCAAAGACGAGGCAAAGTTCATGGAGTTATCCAGTGTTTGCACCTCATTTGGTGGAGAATGAGGAATGTATGACGCGGATGTTTCTGAGAGGTTTGAAACCCGGCATTCGTCAGTATCTCATTTTTCATAAATTTTCTCTCTATTCAGATGTTGTCAATAGGGCTTAGTTGTTAGAGCGGGATAACGAGTACGTTCAACCGATGGACCATAACCGAGATTATACTCAAGAAGATAGCGATCATCGAATAACGATAACCAAATGAGAAAGAAGAATACTGGACAAAGGCGGTAACCACTCTGGTGGTAATCGTGGCCATGAAAATAGAAGAAGCGAGTCGGGAGGAGATTTTAAAAAGAGGAGACTCAACAACGACCATGTGAAGACGTCAAGACCAAAGAGTAACCCGGGTTCCAAGGGAGGAGAAAGACCACCGGTCGTATGTTACAAATCTGGGAAAGAGGGACATATCATTGGCCGCCCAAACAGTTTAAGGTATGCTATAATTGTGGAAAAGAAGGACATATCGCCGAGATCAGTTATGCAGATATCTAAACCCGATCCAAAGGGGAATGGTGACTCAAAAGGATGTCCCGTAAAAGTCAAAGTCAATTCTTGGAAGAGCGTTTGTCGTGACTGTCAAAATGCGAGGAACGAGAACGGTTAACACGGGTTAGTTAATTATAAATTCTTATGAAGTTTATACCTTACTAGATAATCTGGTTCTACCCATTCTTTTATCTCTCTTGCTTGCGCCAACGCTTGAACTTGACTACGGAGAAATTAGACTTTGACCTATTTATGGAGACTCAGTTAGGAGAAACTTTCATTACATCTCGTTGTTTAGAAATCTTGCTTGATTCAGTTGGCACTATCACATTACACATTAACCTTATTTCTATAGAGATATTTGCTTTTGATGTGATTTTAAGGTTAACTACTCATCATGCCGAAATTGATTACTTTCGTAAGGTTGTTAGTTTTCATATTCCTAAGCAACTTTGTTATTCAATTCAAGCAATCAAACCATTGTAGTCAAACATTTTCATATCAAGCCATGAGGTCATTCGTTTATTACGGATGTCAAGTTTTCTTAGTCCATGTTATGGATTTGAATAAAGACACGTCATATTTGAATAATATTCCCGTTGTTATTAATTTTTCCTGACGTATTTCTTGAAGAATTTCTTGCTTACTCCCAAAGCACGATATTAAATTTTGTATCGACTTTGAACCCGGTACAAAACTCATTTCTAAAATCTCATACCGAATGGCTCCTATTGAACTTCAGGAGTTAAAAATTCAACTATAGAATTTGGTACCTGAGCCTTTATCTGGTGACTTCCTTTGCGGAATGCACCGAAGCCAGACTCTCTGTAGGGGACACCATATTCGTGCGATAGTAAACTGATAGGTGTCATTGTAACCTGCTATCCAAGGTTAGGATATGAGTCACATTTGAGAACAACCTAAGTCGATAATCGAAATACGTAGCTTTCTAGGCTTAGTTGGTTATTATCGGAGATTCGTTGAAGGATATTCTCGAATCGCTATTCCATTAACGCAGCTGACTCGTAGAGATACAAAATTCGAATGGAGCAAGGAATGTGGGAAGGGCTTCGAAGAACTCAAGAGGAGACTCATTTCAGCACATGTTTTTACAATGCCATCCTGGAAAAGCGAACGTGGTAGCTGACGTGTTGAGTAGAAGATCATATACAAGTACGAGTACGATATTGTCAAAGACTCATTTCGTATAATTTACAAATAATAGAGATGGAGATGAAAACTCTAGGTGCCCACGTGATGATATACGAGTATAATCGACTTTAATCGATAAAGTTAAAGCTGTTCAAGCTACACACCGGAGCTGATGAATTTAAAGAAGGAGGTGCAAGAAGTTGTTATTTCAAAAGCGAGAATCGGTGAGGTGAGGAAAGCTCAAACCTTCGATTTATTAATCCATTTGAAATTCTCGATCGAATAGGAACTGTGGCCTATAGACTCGTTTTACCACCAAGTATGACGCGTGTTCATAACGTTTTTCACGTATCGATGTTACAACTCGAACCACGTCATTGAGTTAGAACCGGACGAGATAGCCGAAGACTTAACGTACGAGGAGGTACCTGTCAAGATCTTGGATAGGAAAGAACATGTCCTATGTACCGAGGTTATACCACAAGTTAAAGTTTTGTGGAGAAACCATGTTATTGAGGAAATGACCTGGGAGTTGGAAACGGAAATGAAAGCGAGGTATTCTCATCTTTTTGAAACACCAGGTACGTACGTCAATTTTGAGGACAAAATTTCATAAGGAGGGGAGCTTGTAAGACCCCAAATTATTAATAAATGAAATTTATTTTCCTCTATTTATTATTTTGAAATAGTAAGGGTTGATTTGATTAATGTGGATAGTTATGGGTAAAATACGCAAATATTTTGAATAAGCAAGTGGTTATAAAATATTCATTATTGTTTGGAATATTCATTTGGTCGTGGAATATTCGATCGCTTGTCGGGGAATATTCGTATGCACGGCCAGCAATTTTTGTGGGCCCCATAACGGAAAGCGATTGGATGAAAAAAAGCGACAAATATAAGTTGTTTATAAATAATGGCGTAGTTATTACTGCTTAATCTTTGTTAGAATACCCGGTGGTTAAAACACACTAATACGCATTGTTGAGCAAGTAGCACCAGTATTGCACCAATTATTGATTTTTTACGTAAGAAGGCACTACTCAATAATTGTTCTGATAATTCTTTATTCAATATTTTATTTTATTGATTCAATAATTCTTTGCATTGATATTTTATATTACTTTGTTGTTTCAATAAATTGTCATTACACGAAGATTTTCCATTATCGAGACAATAATTCATATTATCCTAATAATATTATTGGATAACATTATTGGTAATGTCTAGAAAGTTCTGCATCAAGGAGAGGTTTGGTCAACTAATTGCGCCGCCAAGAAGAGAGATCCTTATTGGAAAGTCCCCTCTTTCCGGGAACTACACACAAAGATCTTGTGATTCTGTAATATTTTTGTGAATAATTAATTATTAATTTATATGATGAGAAAAATATTTATTTTATGTGGATATAGATGGAGAAAATTTTAAAGTGACAATTGTTGAAAATTGAAATTTTATCTTTTTACGATAAAATAATTCATTTAAATATATTATTATATTTTAATAAAATAATAATGGTGATATTTTTACAATGAATGTGGGATATGTGAGTATATGAGGAGGAAGAGTATTTTGTGGCATTAAATGATTAACACATGTTTTGTGTGTCGGTGGACCCCATTTCTTGATCGAAATTTGATTATAAATGTAATCTCGCCTGCTTATGGATTTCTTTAAATTTCTGCTTGGAATTTGGAAATACTTTCTTCTCAGAAGTTGTAGAAATTGAATTTCCTATAAAAAATCGCGAGATTCAATTTTCTGATAAAAGGGCTATTTATTATGAATTATTGAAGTTCAAGTCTCAAAATAATTGATTTTTGGAAGTTTAAAATAATTTAAATAAGAAAAGCGTTTTTAAATGTTTGTGGGCATCTTTAACATGTGTTGATGGCTGAAATCAGATTGTCTAGATGGGCGTAGAGAATTTATTAAATATATATTAATATTATATTAAATTTTCTATTTTGGTGTTCTAAGCATTTTCCTATAAATAGGGTGCTTAGGGTTAGAATTGAAAATCACACCGTAAATCAAGTTTTCTCTCTATATTATCGAGCGTATTCTTGTGAGTATTTTGAGTATACTTTGAGTATTGCTATACGGTGCAAGTTCAAGTCATAGCTTATATCCTGTTTTTCAACTAAGTACTGCCTTTTCGAGGTAAGGGATGTTATTTTATTCAAAATGATATTATTTCTTCAATATCATTATGCCAAAATATTGGTTGGAAATTTTATCAAATTTGGAACTTTTTAATGCTCGGGGTTACTATTCATGAGTTACTATTCACGAGTTACTATTCATGAGTTACTATTCACGAAGTTACTTATTCACGAGTACTATTCACGGCGTGAAGATGTTTTTTGTGAAATTTCCATCTTTTGGTGTCTGAGTTACTATTCACGATACTCAACACTAGTCAATGTGATACTTGCACTATTCACGAATCTGGACTATTCAATTAAAAATAAAATTTCTTCTTTTGTCCAAAATATCTATTATGGATACTAGCTTTGATTGTATCCATGTTTTGATCATTCTTGAATTTTACTCCTCTGATTACTTATGAAGTATTTTTGAACTTGGATTGTTTAAAATACTAATCCTTAATATTGTTCTTTTGTTTCAATTTGGATTCGCTTTTCTTTAAAATATTTTTCATCATCCTCACCCTAAATGATGATATTACTCAATATCTTTGGCCCAGTAGTGCAAAGATGAACATGTGTTGAGATGAATATGATCGATCGATTAATATCTTTGGCCCGTAGTGCAAAGATGAACAGTGTTTAGATGAACATAATCAATCGATGAATATCTTTGGCCTCAGTAGTGCAAAGATGAATATTTGATTCCGTATATATATTGATTGATGTTACGTGGATAAAATATCGACGATGAACTTTTAAATTCATATATAGAAGATAGTAGTTTGCATTCTCTACTTAACTCTTCTAATGAATTGTTGTTTCCATTGCAATTGTTGATTTAAAACCTGTTTTGTCTATCAGATTCTATTAGATTTTTTCCTATTGAAGACTAACGATAATTTGCTCTATGTTATCTTAGTCATAATGTTCTTTACTGGGCTAGTTGAGCTCACCCTTTTCCTTGTTGTTCCATTTTTCTTCTCAGGAGGCGAGAATGTAGCGAGTACTAGTCGGGGTATGGAATGAAGGTTCTAGAGAGAGTTGTTTAGTAGTCCTCACCATTTTTATAAAATAATGTATAAATAATTGTGATGAGGATTTATTTGGGTATGTATATTGTCTAGAAGACAATAATTGTATTTAAACTCACAGTATATATGTTGTCGTATTTTGCACGACAAATGTATTAATAAAGTTGTAGTTATTTCTGTACCATGTATTTGGCGACTCAGAATGGGTTGGATGAAATGGACATATTTTGGGGCGCCACGGTTGGTATCGTAGCTTAGGGATATGATCTCCATGAGAGATCGGGGAATAGAACTAGGAGGGAGAGACGAGTAAATCCTTCGCTAGTGTGTCCTACCTAAGCTTATTTGTTAGTTAGTTAGTATATAGGATATTATGTGATATATTGATTTCCTTAATTAACCCTTATTTTATGAAAGTATTTGAGAATGTCGATTGAGAATATTAACAATTGGAGTAAATGAGACCGTGGAGATGCTCAGACTTTACCAACGAGGAGAACGTGCAATACAGTCAAATGTACCTCCCGTGAACAACACCAATCGAAAGCGATGATGAACGATGGGATGTTTAGAAGCTTTTTGCAGTTCATGAAAAATCGACGAGGGAGACTCGTGTTCAAAATACTGAGGAGAAATGATAGCAATTCACGGGTGGTCACAAAAGCAAGTTCAAAGAGTTGGAACCACCGTAATTATGGGGAAAGCCGGATCCGATCATGGCGGAAACATGGGTCAAGAAAATTACCAAGATATTCGATGTCTTGGGATGATGCACAGAGGAACGAAAGTTCCATTCGCTACTTTTTATGTTCAGTAACTAGGCGATTCTCGGTGAAATCAATGAAGCGTATCCATCCAAATTTTTTCGGCATGTCATGGGAGACATTTCAGAAAATGGGCCAATGACAAGTATTTCCACGAAAGTATTCAATCGTATGAAGGAAGTGGAGTTTATTAGATCGAGCGAATAAACATACGCGGTGTCCCAAAGACGGGCGAAGTTCGCGAGTTATCCAGTTTCGCACCTCATTTGGTGGAGAATGAGGAACGATGACGCGGATGTTTCGAGAGGTTTGAAACCCGGATACGCCAAGATCTCATTTCTCATAAATTTTCTCTCTATTCGGATGTTGTCAACACGGCTCGGTTGTTAGAGCGAGATAACGAAAGTAATTCAATCGATGGACCATAACCGAGGATCATATCAAGATAGCGATCATCGTAATAACGATAACCAAATGGAGAAAGAAGAATACGGACAAAGGCGGTAACCACTCTGGTGGTAATCGTGGCCATAAAAATAGAAGAAGCGAGTCGGGAGGAGATTTTAAAAGAGGAGACTCAACAACGACCATGTGAAGACGCCAAAGACCAAAGAAGAATCGTTCCAAGGGAGGAGAAAGACCACCCGGTCGATATGTTACAAATGTGGGAAAGAGGGACATATCATTAAACCGCCCACAACAGTTTAAGGTATGCTATAATTGTGGAAAAGAAGGACATATCGCCGAGATTATACGATATCGAAACCCAATCCAATGAAATGGTGACTCAAAAGGATGTCCAGAAAAAGTTAAAGTCAACGGTTCTTGGAAGAGCGTTTGTCGTGACTGTCAAAATGAGAGTAACCTAACGGTTAGCACGCGGGTTAGTTAATTATAAATTCTTGCGAAGTTTATACCTTACTAGATAATCTGCCTCTACCCATTCTTATATCTCTCTTGCTTGCGCTCAACGCTTGAACTTGACTATGGAGAAATTAGACTTTGACCTATTTATGGAGACTCAGTTAGAGAAACTTTCATTACATCCGTTGTTTAGAAATCTTGCTTGATTCAGTTGGCACTATCACATTACCGTTAACCTTATTTCTATAGAGATATTTGCTTTTGATGTGATTTTAAGGTTAACTACTCATCATGCCGAAATTGATTACTTTCGTAAGGTTGTTAGTTTTCATATTCCTAAGCAACCGTTATTCAATTCAAGCAATCAAACCATTGTAGTCAAACATTTTCATATCAAGCCATGAGGTCATTCGTTTATTACGGATGTCAAGTTTTCTTAGTCCATGTTATGGATTTGAATAAAGACACGCCGATTTGAATAATATTCCCTGTTGTTATTAATTTTTCCGACGTATTTCTGAAGAATTTCTTGCTTACTCCCAAAGCTCGATATTAAATTTTGTATCGACTTTGAACCCTAAGACAAAACTCATTTCTAAAATCTCATATCGAATGGCTCTATTGAACTTGAGTGAGTTAAAAATTTAACTATAGAATTTGGTACCGAGCCTTTATCCGGTGACTTCCTTTGTGGAATGCACCGAAGCGGATTCTCCGTAGGGGGACACCATATTCGTCATGATATAGTAAGCAGATAGGTGTCATTGTAACGTCTTATCCAAGGTTGGGATATGAGTCACGATTGAGAACAACCTAAGTCGAGAATCGAAATACGTAGCTTTCTGGCTTAGTTGGTTATTATCGGAGATTCGTTGAAGGATATTCTCGAATCGCTATTCCATTAACGCAGATGACTTCGTAGAGATACAAAATTCGAATGGAGCAAGGAATGTGGGAAGAGCTTGAAGAACTCAAGAGGAGACTCATTTCAAAGACATGTTTTGACAATGCCATCCTCGGAAAAGCGAACGGTAGTAGGCGACGTGTTGAGTAGAAAGATCGTATCTACAAGTCACGAGTACGATATTATCAAAGACTCATTTCAGTATAATTTACAAATAATAGAGATGGAGATGAAAACTCTAGGTACCCACGATGATATCGAGTATAATCGACTTTAATCGATAAAGTTAAAGTCGCTCAAGCTACACACAATCGAGTGATGAATTTGAAGAAGGAGTTGCAAGAAGTTGTTATTTCAAAAGCGAGAATCGGTTAGGTGAGGAAAGCTCAAACCTTCGATTTATTAATCCATTTGAAATTCTCGATCGAATAGGAACCGTGGCCTATAGACTCGCTTTTACCGCCAAGTATGACGCGTGTTCATAACGCTTTTTCACGTGTCGATGTTACGACTCGAACCACGCTATTGAAGTTAGAACCGACGAGATAGCCCAGAAGACTTAACGTCACGAGGAGGTACTGTCAAGATCTTGGATAGAAAGAACATATCCTATGTATCGAGGGTTATACCACAAGTTAAAGTTTTGTGGAGAAACCATGCTATTGAGGAAATGACCTGGGAGTTGGAAACGGAAATGAAAGCGAGGTATTCTCATCTTTTCGAAACACCAGGTACGTACGTCAATTTCGAGGACGAAATTTCATAAGGAGGGGAGGTTGTAAGACCCCAAATTATTAATAAATAAAATTTATTTTCCTCTATTTATTATTTTGAAATAGTAAGGGTTGATTTGATTAATGTGGATAGTTATGGGTAAAATACGCAAATATTTTGAATAAGCAAGTGGTTATAAAATATTCATTATTGTTGGGGAATATTCGTTTGGTCGTGGAATATTCAAATGCTTTGTGAATATATTAAATGCGACGACGCAGCCTTTTGTGGGCCCCATAACGGAAAGTGATTGGATGAAGAAAACGACAAATATAAGTTGTTTATAAATAATGGCGTAGTTATTCACAATTAATCTTTGTTGGAATACCCTTGGTTAAAACACACTAATATGCGTTGTTGAGCAAGAAGCATATCGTATTGCACCAATTATTGATTCTTACGTAAGAAGGCACTACTCAATAATTGTTACGAGAATTATTGCTCAAGATTTTATTTTATTGATTCAATAATTCTTTGCGATTGATATTTTATATTACCGTTGTTTCAATAAATTGTCATTACACGTATTTTCTATTATCTGAGCAATAATTCATATTATCCTAATAATATTATTGGATAACATTATTGGTAATGTCTAGAAAGTTCTGCTCTAAGGAGAGGTTTGGTCACCTAATCAAGGCCCAAGAAGGAGAGATCCTTATTGAAAGCTCCCTCTTTCCCTGAGAACTACACAGTTGCAAGATCTTGTGATTCTGTAATATTATTTGTGAATAATTAATTATTAATTTATATGATGAGGAAAATATTGATTTTATGTGGATATAGATGGAGAAAATTTTTAAAGTGACAATTGTTGAAAATTGAAATTTTATCTTTTTCTGATAAAATAATTCATTTAAATATATTATTATATTTTAATAAAATAATAATGGTGATATTTTTACAATGAATGTGGGATATGTGAGTATATGAGGAGGAAGAGTATTTTTGTGGCTTTAAATGATTAACACATGTTTTGTGTGTCGGTGGACCCCATTTCTTGACTGAAATTTGATTATAGCCTATAAAATCGCCCGTTTATGGATTTTGGTTAATTTCTGTTTGGAATTTGGAAAAACTTTCTTCTGTAAAGTTGTAGAGAATTGAATTTCCTATAAAAAGTCGCGAGATTCGATTTTTCTGATAAAAGGGCTATTTATTATGAATTATTGAAGTTTCGAAACTCCGAAATAATTGATTTTTGGAAGTTTAAAATAATTTAAATAAGAAAAACGTTTTTTAAATGTTTGTGGGCATCTTTAACATGTTTTGATGGCTGAGATCAGATTGTCTAGATGGGCGTAGAGAATTTATTAAATATATATTAATATTATATTAAATTTTCTACTTTGGTGTTCTAAGCATTTTCCTATAAATAGGGTGCTTAGGTTAGAATTGAAAATCACATCAGAAACTGAAGTTTTCTCTCTCTATATTATCGGTATTCTTGTGAGTATTTTGAGTATACTTTGAGTATTGCTATACTATCTGCAAGTTCAAGTCATAGCCTTTATATCCTGTTTCAACTAAGTCTTGTCTTTTCGAGTAAGGGATGTTATTTTATTCGAAAATGATATTATTTCTTCAATATCATTATGCCGAAATATTGGTTGGAAATTTTATCAAATTTGGAACTTTTTAATGTCGGGGTTACTATTCATGAGTTACTATTCACGAGTTACTTTTCATGAGTTACTATTCATGAGTTACTATTCACGAGTACTATTCACGAAGCGTGAAGATATTTTTTTATGAAATTTCCATCTTTTGGTGTCTGAGTTACTATTCACGATATCTGGCGGTATTCACGATATCTGGTACTATTCACGAATCACGACACTATTCAATAGAAAAATAAAATTTCTTCTTTTTGTCCAAAATATCTATTATGGATACTAGCTTTGATTGTATCCATGTTTTGATCATTCTTGAATTTTACTCCACTCTGATTACTTATGAAGTATTTTTGAACTTGGATTGTTTAAAATACGAATTCTTAATATTTGTTCTTTTGTTTCACCGGATTCGTTTTTCTTTAAAATATTTTTCATCATCCTCGGTCCTAAATGATGATATTACTAAAATCTTTTGGCTCAGGTGCAAAGATGAACATGTGTTGAGATGAATATGATCGATCGATTAATATCTTTGGCCCGTAGTGCAAAGATGAACAGGTGTTTAGATGAACATGATCAACTGATGAATATCTTTGGCCTATAGTGCAAAGATGAATATTTGATTCCAGATATATATTGATTGATGTTACAGGGATAAAATATCGATGATGAACTTTTAAATTCATATATAGAAGATAGTAGTTTGCATTCTCTACTTAACTCTTCTAATGAATTGTTGTTTCCGCTGCAGTTGTTGATTTAAAACAGGTTGTCTATTGTATTCTATTAGATTTTTTCCTGTTGAAGACTAACGATAATTTGCTCTATGTTATCTTAGTCATAATGTTCTTTACTGGGCTAGTTGAGCTCACCCTTTTCCTTGTTGTTCCATTTTTCTTCAGCAGGAGGCGAGAATGTAGCGAAAGTACTAGTCTGGGTATGGAATTAAGGTTCTAGAGAGTTGTTTAGTAGTCCTCACCATTTTATAAAATAATGTATAAATAATTGTGATGAGGATTTATTTGGGTATGTATATTGTCTAGAAGACAATAATTGTATTTAAACTCACAGTATATATGTTGTCGTATTTTGCACGACAAATGTATTAATAAAGTTGTAGTTATTTATGTACCATGTATTTGGTGACTCAGAATGGGTTGGATGGAATGGACCTATTTTGGGGGCGTCACACAATACAACTTAAAACAACATCTTATGCTTATTTGTATACATATTCAAGCTATGTTCATGTGTTTAAAAATCAGAACTTAAAGAATATTATGATTATCATTTTGAAAAATCTGCAAGTTTCCCCTTTTAAAACTCATGCTAAATCAAACTAATATGTAAAACAACTTTATAACACACTTCATATCCATATATTCACACAAGTAATACATAAATATAGAATAGAAAGATCAGAATTTAAAATGCACCAAGTTCATCTTGATTTGTGTTTCAAAACCTTACGATTTGTTTTCAAAATCCCTATAACCAAGCTAAAACAACTTATGTTGAGAAATAAGGGTCTTAGCTCATAATTTAGACTTAGTATCACACCTAACTCAGTAAACTAACCTGTTCAGAACATTAGAAGCAATAAAAACTATCTTACGGAAATGACCAATCATATGGTAGCTACCTGGGTCAGATCTTGGAAGTGGCGCGCCGAACAACTCCAGACTTGGATCTGGTTTATAGCAGTTCAGAATCCCAATCAAGCATACCATTGATTCAGTATACTTAGACTCATTACATAATCCATAATATGCGTATAAAATTTTCTAACACAATGACATGCCATTTCATACTAATTAACAAAGAAATTCAAGCAATTTTAAGAATTTATCAAAACTCAACATTAAGAACATGTTTTGACAGTAATGTTACCTCTTGAGGTTGAATTGTTAGCTTTTACTCTCACAACCTCGGATTGCTCTTCAATTTCACAACACTCACTCTCTCTATATTACTCTTATCAGACAAATTCTAGCAACTGGAAATTGAGAAAGATGAAGCTTCAATTTATAGAAAATGGATTACACAGTCCATGATTTTGCCTACCACTACAAACCAACGGGAAGGAGAAAAAACCATTGGATTGAGAGGGTTTGGTGAAAAGATTTTACCAACTCCTTCTCCCCCATATCTCAGTTCATCATCACAGCAAATTCTAGCAGGCTTGAGTTCACGCAAAATGGAGGTTAGGCAACTGTTGGGTACTGTTTGGTCACTTAATACGGGACAAGTAACTTGTTCTGATTTGTAGTAAAGAAATGGGTACTAATACACTTAGGTTTATTTCCTTTTTGACTTATAATTCCACATTTGATCACTTAATGTCATTACAAAATAAAAAGTTAGGGATTATATATGTACCCCTATCATATAATTCATGTACATTAATCTAGTCCAAATAATATTTAAATTGGGTTGGAATATAATTAGTTGGGTATTAATAATCCATTATTTCCACTCAACTTTATTATTCCAATTATACTTACTTATTAAAATAATTATTAATTTGTAACTCATTGATTTATTTTAATTTAATATTACATAAAGTACATCTTTAATTTTCTCACACATACATGTTGTCACATAAGCATTCTTTATGCAACTTATAATTCATTCAATTTTACAATATAGTCTTATATATTATATAGTCACATTAAAGTGTCACACTACACTCCCTTTTTAGTTGAATGTAGGTACTATGTATAATACTATTAATTATCACATATCTTGCACACAACAATTAATTTAATAAATATAATTCTTATTATATAAATTATTTACCCATTAATATTCTATTACTAAAAATAACAATAAATTCTTAATTCATTCATTTTGTAATTAAACCATCATAATTTCCATTATCGTGCCACACAAGACATTTCACAAGTCTCGTCATATTTTCCCACATTTTCTCAATTATCATAATTTCAATTTCATCTAATTGAGCTACTCATTTCATGACACATAAATATTTAAAATAAATATTCACATTCTTATTAATATCATTATTAATTTTTATTCATAAAATTCACGGTTCTTGCAATAAACATAAATTAGTCTATTACATAAACTTCGCAAATAAGCGATAAACAAAACATCATCTAATCAAGCATTTTTCCTTTGCCCTTACTTGTAGAAAGCTCTTCAGTCTTCTTGATCTCATCTGAAATTTATTTTGTGCAAGAGTGAGCAAACAATTACCCATAAGAAGAACAATATGCAATAATAGTCATGAATGACAATTGATTAAGCTGTCAATGGGAACGTATTCTTACCGAAATAATAAAATTTAATTCAAGAGCTATGAGTTCAAAGAAATAATGAACTTTTAAATCAAATAATCTATATCAACATCAAAGGAATACGCTGAGGGTCACAAGACCATGAACTATGTTCTAGGTTGTTAAGTATTTCTACTTTAATCTTTAACAGTCTAAAAGACTATAATAATCATCTATGTCCTAGGTTAGAAAGTGTTTTAACTGTAACCTTTAACAGTTTAAATGATTAAATGAACAATCATCTCGTACTCCATGTGATCAACCCTTCGTACTATGTATTGTGCAAATATTTTAACACTATTGCATATCTCTAAAATAATCCCTGATATAGGGTTGTTCATCTCAGCTTTAATCATCAGGTTTCGTACTAAAGGAAGTTTGGTTTAGAATTAGTTTCAAAGGAATTCTAGATCTTTAGAATGCTCATCAACCAAGTGTTGGTTGAATCAAATAAGGATAATTAACTATTCAAGAGTTTGATTACAAATATCATCATGAACAAAGTATGTCAACGAATTACTAAGAGACAGAGTCTCAATGGTTTATAAATGAACAAGTATTAATCATCGAATTCATGCGTATGTTTCAACAACTGATAGAGTTTCAATAATTCACAACTAAGTAAATATCATTTATTGAAGTAATGCTTTTAGAAAGAATTAGAAAGCGTATTTAAGAAAATAAACTTTGAGTTAAGTCAAGAAATCTCGCTTAAAGTATAAGAAGTAAATGTTAGATAATTTGCTTAACGAAAAGTGAGTTTTGGAAACTTGTGTAATGAAAGACTAAGGTTAGAGAACTTGCTCAATTCAATATTAGATTCAAGAAACTTGCATAACGTAAAAGTAAGGTTAGGAGTCTTGCATAATTATAACAAAATAATGGTGAAAAGAAAACATTGCTGAATAATAAAGTAGCAAAGGTTAGGGAACTTGCCTCGTGCGTTAGCTATAAAATTTACAATTCACGTTCACCTGCATATACCATCATAATATTAATTAATTACAACACCACTAACATCATTGTATTCTCTTTTCACTTATCTTTATAGCTCTCAGGTATAAATCTGATTGTAGTAGCCACATAACACAAGTCATAGTTTACAAACACATTATCAACCCTACGGATAACAAGTTTAAGTCCTTACATACAATTTGGTAACTCACAACTTAAAACCATCATACACTTGCTAACAATCTATTTTAACATCTCATTATATGGTTAACATGCTATCATGATGATTAGATGAGATTATATTAACACCCCTAGAAGTTGTACATTTAAATAACCATTTCTGGGCCATTCTGCCAAGTGACACTGCAACTCCACCAATTGAACTAAAAATTGGCGCTGCAGCTCAACACTTAGGCTTAAAATTGGGGTCAATTTAAGACTCGACCTTTGGTGACTGCGATTTACACTTAGAATAGGAGTTGAGGTGCCACGGAGCAGATTTAGTTGTTGCAGTTCGCGAATAACACAACCAAGATCCCAAAAACTCCAATTTCTTCGTCCATACAATAATTTAATCATACCTAGAAGTTATAAACTTCATATAATCAAGACCCAACATGTAAACAACCATTATAACAACAAAACATCATTAAACAACAAATTTTAGAGGGATTAAAACCAAAATTCATGCTATTTCACATATTTTAACATCTTTAGCGTAATCATACACTACGAGTTCGTTTCTTAACCAAATTAGTTGGTTTAACTTGAATTCTTTTCGTTTCTTAACGTATTAACACAATCTACTATTAATTTACATATTATTACATGTTTAATCCAACAATTTTGACTCCAAAGCAACCTTGATTGTACATATATCAACCAAAAACTCAAATTCATTTTTTAAAACATGATTTCATGGATTAAAGCATACTAAAATCGTTCATAGATGATAATTAACATATTACAATTAACTATTAAGACACATAACTCATTCCTTAACAAATTAGCTCTAGAAATTCAACTTTTTCCATAAAAACTCAAGAACATGAAAAATAAGGTTTATAAGTTGGATTTTTACCTTTGATTCTTGTTGAAACCTTGTTAGATGATATAACTCCTTCTAAGCTTACTTAGACAATTAGGATGTTTTTGTTTGAACTCCTTCTTCCTTTGATTCTCAGAACTTCCCCTCTCCAAACTCACAAGCTCACTTCTCTCTCAAATTTCTCTCTGTTTTATATGCTAAGGCTTAGGGAAGTAAAACACATAAAATAAAATTGACGTAACATTACGTGTGACGCCCCCAAAATAGGTCCACATTACCCATTTTAGGTCGCCAAATACACACTATAAAATCCAAATAAAAATATTCTTTTTTACAACTATTAAACTGTCGTGCATAATATGACAACACATAAGTTGTGAGTTTCAATGCAAATAACCGTACTCACACTCTAAACCAATGATACTGTACATAAAGGTACAGTCGATAACTGTTTTAAGAATTAAAATATTTGAAAAATACTCAAGAAAACCTTCATACTTGGGAGGTCATGCATCTAAGTTATAATATATATCATAGGACTTGAGAATTATATTCCAACCATACTCCAAGATTATATAGATAATGCTTATAGATATAGTCAACAAGTGGATGCGCACAACCATATATTATGATAACACGAATTTGTATGTGGTTAAACATGATGTATGATACTGGAAACACACCCTTTAAGCTCTCCGTATAATTCTTTCCTCCTCATTCTAATGGGGTGCATTTTTGACTCTTCCAAAGTTGGGTTCTCATCACCCTATTGTTGTTCACCAAAATTAACTATTAAATGACTTATAAAATATGACACACACATTTTAAGTCCTCAATACAATTATATATTTCATGCTGTTTTATAATGTATTTGAGAAATTTCAACAGTCACAGACATTCACTCTATTCCCCTGTTATCCCCGCTCGACCCAGCTACACTCTTATTACTTGAAAGGAATTGTGAAGCAAAAGGGTGAGCATAAATAGACCAGTAAAGAATATTATGACTAAAGATAATTAAATTATCAATATTCTTCATCAGTAATAAATTGGATATTTAATACATATAGTAGATGAAAAAAGCGTTCAACCATAATTACAGCGGAATCAACAATCTATTAGAAGAGTCAAGTAGAACATAACGTTTACTATCTCCTCCAAATTAAAAGTCCATCATTAATCTTGTAATATCCATCAATAGTCTTGTTGTACCCAAGACAAAAATAACTTTCATCACCTGTCTTCACCTGAACCACTGAAGATTATAGTTAAATTCACAATTCATGTTTATAATAATGTAAATTAATAGTTTCTCCTTGCCACAAAGGCTTAATATAACTTTCACTCAATGTCCTTGCTACAAAGGCTAAAGACACTCAATAATCATATCGTCATTACACCATACACTAAAGACATTCAAATGTAACAACAATGGTCATGATCATACCAATCAATTGTCTATCTTTGCACTACGTGCCAAAGATATTCAACTGTAATATCAATGGTCATGATCATACTAATCAATTGACTATCTTTGCACTACGGGTCAAAGATGTTTAACTGTAAAACCAATAATTAACAGTCCATCTTTGCACTACGGGCCAAAGACATACAACTTGAACACCAATGGTCATGATTATACCAATACACAATTCTGGTTATGGTTATACCAATACACCATTCCTGGTCATAATCATACCAATCAACAGTTCATCTTTCCACTACGGGCCAAAGATAACTTTCTAACACAAATTTAAGTTTGAGGATTATAATAATGATATAAAGAATGAATTAAGTGAGATCAAGGAAAAATACTAGAGATTTATAATTTAATTTATCCAGAGTTCAAGAATTTCCAAATTGTCAACATGATAATCAAAACATGGATTCAATTTTAAGAATAAAATTCATAAAAGATAAATTGGACAAAGAAAAAAAAAATTAAATTCCATTGTGAATAGTACTTATGAATCGTAACATATGAATAGTATCCTGAATGAATAGTGTAGACACTCAAAATTTTCTGCCTACTTGTTATTAACATTGCAGGAAGTACAAAATCTTCTTTCAGAGATAACCCTGGAAGACAACTCAGCTTAATCCCGGAAATACCACTGAAAGTTCAGTTTTAACCCCAAAAAACACACCGGGAGTATCATTTCCCACCCCAGAGATAACCTCAGGGAAAGCAGTGTAAATACCGAAAATTCCACCGGAGAAGGCCGATTCATCTTGGAGATAACCCCGAGATGTTAAGTCTCAGTCCCGAAAACAACACCGAGAAATACAATGTCAACCTTGGAGATAACCCCAAGGATTGCAGTTGCAGTTCCGGAGATAACCCCGGAGATGCTCGTTTTAACCCATGAAATCAGCTTCAACATCGGGACTCACACCGAGACACTCAATTCCTAAACCCGGAGATAACCCCAGGAGGACAGGCATACCTCAGAGATAACCTTGAGGGCAGTCAACATTTGCATCGGTCCAATCTCAGAGATAACCCTGAGCAACATCTGCTTTATCAGCCAAAACCGGAGATAACCCCGATGAAAGGCAAAGTTATCAAATTGCCACCTCAACCCCACATGGCGCCGTCTCAACAAACACACATATTAACATACATTCTACACAACAATGTCCCACAAGAACCAAGGAGTTGCAATCCCAAGTGACTACTACGCAAGGCAGCACACCGGATAAAATTTAAAGCTTGAAGAGATAGGACATGGTTCCATCTTCCTGACTTCGTACAACCTCTAATCTCATGTCATTACGTAGCTCTCGACAACAACAGTCCAAAACAGGTCTTATACACCTCAATCGGATGCTCGAATTGAAGTTCTGTAAGTTCGAGCGGACATCACGTTGCACGCGTGCATGTACTTTGAGGACTAAGGGACCATGCGGGCAACCGGGGGCACCCCGGCAGTGACCAAGTGCAGTGCACTTCTTGGCTCCCAACTCTATAAATATAGGGCTTGGGGTGTCCATATTCAAGAGAAAAAAGGTGAGGAAGCCCTGTCAAATTTGCTCTGTACACACCCTATATTGAGTGCTTTCTCATTTTAAACACTTGTTAGCTCACATATAGCTATATTTTTACCGGCAGGAGCCGAGTGTTCATCTACTTAAATTCATAGAATTTTTCTTTGGCAGCCCACTGTAAGTCTTCTTACACACTATAAAGCCTTTCTCTTCATCTTTGCACACACTCTTCTTCACATTGAGAGTCGTGTTGTGTGTGTATGCCCAGACTTCGGTCCGTGGTTTTCATTTCTGTCTATATAAATATACTTACATATATATATATATATATTTATCTATATGGACTAACATTATCGAGTTATGCCTCGATTGAGCCTGGACTCTCGTCCGGAGCGTTTATTTGCTTTATATATATATATTTATATATATGAACTGTTGTCGAACTTTGGTCGATGAGCCTGGATTTTACATCCAGAGCGTTTACTGCTTATATATATAGCGACAAATCGCTGAAATGATAAACTGAGTTGGGATCGATATATATATACTGTGCGTTTACCGCTTTTATATATATATATATATATATATATTTTTGTCAGGCCTGGAGTTTACTTCGTGGCCTTTTACTTCTTTATTTACATTCCGTCCCGCCTAGAGTTTACTTCGTGACAGTTGATCCTTTTTATTTCTTTCTTTACTTTCAGTCCCACCTAGAGTTTACTTCGTGGCTGTTGATCGCATTTATTGCTTTATTTACATTTCTGATCCCCTATGGAGGTGCTTTGTGGTGGTTGATCATGTCCATATATATATATTTACCACTTTTATATATTTACATTTTCGATCCCCCATGGAGGTGCTTCGTGGTTGATCATGTCTGTATATATATATTTACAACTTTTATATATATAACTGCTTACTGCTTTTCATATAAATTACAGCATCATGTGAGCCTAGGAATCTTGTGATCATAGATTCAGTCTACTGAATCCAGATTTGGTTCCCGTGATGGACATTTTCAGTTGTAAACAGCTTGTAAATTATTCACGGTGTGTGAATTTCCTTAGATGGCTTTCATGCCCATGAGGAGTTCAACATTGCTATATATTATTTCTCGAAGATGCTTCGCATCTTGAAAATAAAAGCAATCAAGCTGAACATTTAATAATAAAATGGAAGTATAAAAAGGTCTCAATTACTATTGAGCACAGGGTTTAAAAAACCTCTTTTACAAAACCTCATTGCTATATCATATTTAAAACTGATTTTTTCATACAAATTTAAACCCTTTGTATATAGGTGCGAATGAGGCCTCGCACTACTTCCAAATAACAGCACATTGACCCCCCCCCACACATTCATATAACAGTTTCTTGAAAAGTGGTGGTCACCGTGGTAACACGGATATCGGGGGTGCCTAACACCTTTCCTCCGCATAATCAAGCCCCCGAACCCAAATGAATCTCGATTTCACAGACCCGTTTAGTAGTATCACATCACTGGGTCAATGTGCAAACCTTTTCTCGATTGCGTTGGTGCAACCAATTTAAAAACCAACTGGCGACTCTTACAGTCAAATCGTCGACATATACATGTCAGAACTTTTTCACTTGATTTTCAAAAAAATCTCACATAACATGAGAACACCAAAGAACAAGAACAGAATAGGGACAAATAAAAATCTCGACGTCGACAGGTGGCGACTCTGCTGGGGACACCAGTAAGAGGGCTTAAGCCGTTACTACAAGCTTTTCAAAACTGTTATATGCTTGTGTGAATGTTGCATTTACATTTTTTGATGAATGTGTACGAATGAATTTTACTTACTGCACTGAAAAATATCTATCTGTGATATTAGTGCTTTGCACATGTCATCATTTTCATAAACGGTGAGACACGTTGTATGTGAATGTATGTTGTGTGGTTCCTCCACCAGGAGTCTATCCTGTCGGTGTTTGATTACTGGACTCATAGGAAGACTAATTCCAATGAGGCTCAGGAAAGGCACCACCCAAATTCGCTCTAGTTGAATGACCGGATTAACTTTCTGTCAAGTAGATTGCGATGATATGGGAACATTCATGCCAAAAAGCAGTGAGAGTAACCTAAGATAGGTCAGCCTCTGATAAACCAAACACGGAGGAAAGTCTCTTCATGCTTTCCATTTTCAATTACTTGTAAAGACAATTACTTGTAATTTTATTCCATGTTCATCTTTATGTAATGGAAAATATGAAGAATATTTGCACATGCATATTAATACATGACATGCTATTAAATGACACCCGTTTTGCAGGATAATATTCCTAAAATGGACACATTATGATAACATGTAAACATCTATACATTCCCTGAGACTAAACTACATAAATTTTTATAGAGAAACAATTGGGCCCATTACTCGCTCAAAATCCAAAAAGGCCACGAGCCTACAACCAATCATGTCTTCATCTGACCAATCTAATCCTGTTTCTGTCTCTCGAGAAGAGTTTGACGGATTAAGCAAGCAAATTATAAATTTTGTTGTTCTGCTTAAAGAATTACACCAATCTACTCAGGGTTCGCGAATACCCGTACATACAGAATCCTCTGCAAAACGAGGAGCATAAGGTTCAGATAAAACAAATCCTGAACTGCAGTTGGATACTACCAACAAAACTCCTGAAAACATCCATCTTAAAGAAGATCCGGATAATTTGATATATCGGAAGAAAGTCCTTCAAATGGAGGAAACCCTCCGTTCTATCAAAGGAATTGGAGCACACGGGAGTGTTTCCTATGCTGATCTTTGTATATTCCCTGGTGTTCATTATCCAGAGAAGTTCAAAACTCCTGACTTTGAAAAGTATGATGGGTTAGGGGATCCTTATACACATCTGAAGGTGTTCATAGGAGAACTTGGATCTTATGCAGAGGACTAGAAGCTCAGAATGTAGCTGTTCCAGAAGAGTCTGACTGGAGAAGCCCGATCGTGGTATACCAGATTAGACAACTCAAAGATCCATAGCTGGGAGGAACTAGCTCATTGTAACAACCCGATATTTTCGATACAAATAAATCAGAAATTTTGCGTATAATTTTTTTTATTTATTAAAATAAATATGGGGAATATGTGCCAAGATAATGTGTATATGTATTTACATGATAAATAAAAATATATTTAGTACATGAATAATTTTAGATAATTTCATTCTAGCATTATTGATTATTATAAATTATATTCTTATAATAATTAATTTTATAGTAGAAATATTTTATTAATTATTTCCCATGAAAATATAATTATATATTATCTAAATAATATATGAAATAATTTTTAGAATAATTATAATAATTATTTTATTATATGAATTTTAGTATAGATTATTAAGTTAATTATTTTAACTTAATTAATAATGTTAAGTATGGCAGATAAATCAGATATGGAATCCAAAACCTAATTTTGGATCTTGATCAAGGAATGAGAATAATAATATAATATTAATTATATTTTTATTTTTCAGTGCTATAAATATGTACTGTATGTACGTACTGACAATGATTGGTCAATTGTGGTGCAATATATGAAAATCCTAGTTTTACTGTGGGAAACCCTAATTTGAAACTCAATTGTGAGTTTAAGACTATTATATAACTGTGTTATATGCCTTTATGATTAATTAGGTCAACCCTAATTAACATTTAGATATATTAATTTTTAAAAACCCTAATGTTTGAATTATAAACCCTAACTATGATTTGGTAACCCTAATTATAAACCCTAATTGCTAAATTAGCAAGATTAATTATAATTAGTGATATTAAACCCTAATGTTCCTGTATAAAGTAATTAGAAAACTAACCTAATTAAGAAAACCCTATTATAAATTTTAGAAACTAAAATTTTTATTTTTGTACAACCCTAATTGCTAGATCTTTCAAATGCTATGCGCTAAATCTTAGGGTTAAACCCTAAGGGTCAAACTCTAAGGGTTTGCCATGATTACCAAGATTGCCATTAAATTTGCAAGGCTATGGACCAAAATACCCTTATGTGCATTCTTTATTAGCTTGCTTGTAGAATGAGCTAAAACTTTAGTTGCTCAACAACTCTAGCAACTCCATTGACTTAAAATTGCTAGCACATAAGCTTTAGATCAGCCAATACATGCATCTACCACTTCTATATAAAGTTTGGAGAGAGAAAAAGATCACTTGCTAGCCATTTTTGTATCAACTCTCAACCTAAACTCTCCCAAGCTCTTAGCTCCAAAATTTATTGTTAAGATCAGTCACAAACCCAGCCCCACTAAATATATCAAAATCAGAAGCTAGAATCAGAAATTGTTCTTAGAAAGGTATAAAACCCTAGCTATGATCTGATCTTGATCTGCATGTTAGATGTTAGTTTTTATGTGTTAAACATGTTATATATAGTATATAATGATGATCAGGGTTGCTAGATGTTAGATCCATAACATCTAGAGGTTCGGATTTAAAGTTTTGCAAAATCTGAAAAAAGTTTGTTTTGTGGTCTGACAATGAATGTCAGTGGCTGTAGTTCTCTGCATGTTTTTGATTTTTGATGTTTTAAAGTTGTAATCTATAGCTTGTTATGTGATCTTTAATCTGGAAGTGGAACCACTGTGATTACATGTCTAGATCGTAAGTTATTCTTGGTCAAAACCCATTGATCGGGCATGACCAGAGGAAATCTGGTAACCCGTAAAGTAGTTCTGTTGTCGACAAGATTTGCTAAGCATTAGATCCGATAAAGATTTTGATGTTCATTATGGATCTTGAGTCTAAGTTGTAGTATGTTATGTTAACTTTATATTCATGCTATTAGAACCTCTATATATCAAATATACTGGATTCATTGACTGGTCAAACGAGCTCAGTTGATCACAGTTCACGTTTTGTGGGTAACCCAGAAAACGTTTGAACGTGTCCTCTGACATGCTTTGACCGGGCTATATCTTCTTGATGTGTTGTTTTTAGATGTGTTTTAGGTGTTAGATCTCTTCATTTACATGTTGGTTACAACCTAAAATCGATAGATCACATAAACATTAACATAATGGCAAGTTGTGGAAGCCCAAAGGGGACAGGTCGAACTGTTCTTCATTTTTGGGTAAACTAGAAAATGAAGAACAGTCCTGACAACATTTTTGGAGGCTCAGATCTCTTTGGTTATGTGTTGTATGAACTTGATTGTTGTTGGATCTTGTAGTCTTGCATTAGTACTACACGACCTGATCAACAACATGTCCAGAAATACCTTGTGTTAAGAATTAATCATGGTCAAACTAGCTAACTCAGTAACTGTCTTGATATTCTGGGTTTGTGTGATGAACATGAAGAACACCTATAGCGACGGTTCTGTCGCTATAGGTGGTCTTTAGCGACAATTTCAATATAAAAATTATATTTTCATTAAATAATTATAGAAAATTAGATTTTAATTATTAAAAATATAAATTAAATTATTAAAAATTATTTTAAAGTCTGAAAAATTAGTTTTTAATTACTTTTAATATATTTCATAAATATTTAATATTTTGAAATATTAAAGGTATTTAATTTATTTAATTATTATATTAAATAAATTATTTAAAAATGATTTTAATACTTGAAAAATCATTTAAAATTATATAATGATATAAGAAAATATTTTAAGTTATTTTTAATGACTTTTAATATTTTGTGATGAAATTCATTAATTAATTAATATTAATGATAATTTAGTTATTTAATAAATGAATTAAATAAATTAAGTAAAAATAATTTTATTATATTAAAATCATTTTAAATAATAATAAGGTATTTAAAAATATTTTAAGTTATAAAATATAACGTTTAATATTTAAAGTTAAATTTCATTAATTAATTATTATTAATGATATTAAAGTTATTTAATAATTATATTAAATAATTTATTTTAAAAATGATTTTATTATTATAAAAATTATTTTAAATGAAAATAAAGTGTTTAAAGATATTTTAAGTTATAAAATATAACTTTTAATGTGTAAAGGATAATTTCATTAATAGTTTAATATTAATGATATTAAATTTATTTAATGACTAAATTAAATAAATGGTTTTATTAATTTAAAATCATTTAAAAAGGATATAAATGAATTAAAAATATTTTAAGTTATACTTAATGATTTTAATATTTTGATAAAGGGTACATTAATATTTAAATATTAATGGTAATTATTTATAAGTGATTTTAAATGTTTTAAAATTATTTAAGGGTAATATTAATACTTTAAAAATATTTTGAGTTATTATAAATAATTTTAATATTTTGGCAATGGTTTTATTAATAGTTTAATATTAATTAAATATTAATGATAATATAATTGTTTGATATCTAAATCATTTAATAATGATTCCGGTGTTTGAAAATTCATGATAAATTATAATAAATGATTATTAGGTCATTTAAAATAATATGAATGATACTTACATATATTGAGTTACAGAATAGAGTCTTAGACTCGATAATTACCCGATAAAGCTGTCGGTACACCGACATGTTTCAGAAATTGATCTGGACTCGGATATTTTGATTGTGTTAATGTTTGTTTGTGATTCAATGACTGTTGAACATGTGTGATAATGTGATTAGGTTATGTCTTTGCAATAATAAGCGTTATTATGTTACGATATGCTATTCTAATCAAGAAAATGATCTTATTACCGATAGGTGATTATATAAAAGATAAAACTAAGTTAATGTATTGTAAGCACCGCATTAGATATGTAACGATCCAGAATTTTAAATTGTAATTTTAAATATTTATTGAATTATATAAATATTTATTTGAGATGTTTATTGTTGAATAAATATTTATTGATGTGATGGTCGTTAATAAATATTTGTAAATCTAAATTTATTAGATAAATTTCTAAATTAAATTAATTTATAATTTAGAGATTTGTATTATAACATGAGGTGTTATATTGTGATTAATAATTTAAAATGGTATATTAAATTATCAAATAAAATTATAACATGAAATTATAATTTTGTGGCATTTGATAAAGTGGGAAATATTTATTTAAAATATAGTATTTAACTAATTTATGGAATAATGTTGGATATGGAAATCCAAATAAATAATATGTGATTATAAATTATGAACTAAAGTGTTTATGTAAATAAATTAAAAGGGTTTAATTTAGTTTTTGCCAAGTAAGGCTTAATATATTAATTCTTTAAAATTTAAAGGGTTTTGCCAAACAAAGTCTTATGGCTTTTGATTTTTAATTTTTGAATTTAAATAAAATAAATAATATAAATCAAATAAATAAAATAATAAATATAATATATTTATAATATATACGTTTATCTTAGTAACTGATGTTACTTATTATGAGTATTAAGACTATATCAGTTTTGTATTATATCATTACGTATATCTGTTGATTTTTGGCTAAGTTTGAGAGCTTCAGAGAGAATTGAGAGAGAAGTTGTGAGGGAATTGATAGAGAGTCTTACGAATTTCACAGCAAATTCTTGTGATTTTTAGCAAGGATTATCTTAGAAATTGAAGGTATGTTCCTAATCTCTATATTATAAGCATGTATATGTGTTTGACGACAAAATTCTATATACTCTGTGAATTCAAATTCTATTGGCTTGTTATAGAAACTGAGTCGTTGCAATTTATATGTAATTTGTGATGCTAGAATATATGATTGTATGATTATAAAGGACGAAAAGTAGATTACAGTATATATATATATATATATATATATATATATATTCCCGCATGGCCTATGAAATACCAGTTTTTAGTGATCAAGTTGTATGTTAATCTGCAAATTGGGTCTTGTATATGTTAATTCATTAAGAATCGAACATAACGTAGTTTGAACAAAACAAATTGGACAAGAATTGAAGTCATAGTGTTGATTTTAGGATGAATGTCAAGAAAATTGAGTTTTGTATGAAAATGTGAAATTTGAAGAATTTAACTAGTATACTTGATGTTAAATTGTTCTAATTGGTTAAAAATATTAACAAACATGTTTACAATAGTTTTGTATCAATTGTGCATGTTGATATTACGGTCTAGTGGGTGAAATTCATGTTTGTTGGGCTAAAGTTGGCTCTTGCTTCATCACCGTCTTCGCTCTCCTCTCACAATGCACCGGTAACAGCCTCTACGCCGAGTGCCAAGGCAAAAATGGTGTACTTGCTTCTTGTCCCAGACTCTTTGTATGGTGCAAATTGCTACCCATACAATCGGAATTTGAGATACTGACTTCTGCTGCTGCTGCAGACTTGGAATAACAACAGAACATGGGTTATGTTTGTGTTAGCATGTCAAATGAGTAATGACAATGTGACAACCGAGATTTTGTAATTTAATTTTAATATTTATTGGATTGAATAAATATTTTTCAATGAATTAATTATTAGATTAAATAATTAATTGATAAAATTGTGGTAGATTAATTTAATTATATGTGTTATATTTATTAAATTAATGTGGAGAATTTTTATTATTCGAAGTATGTAATTATGTGAGCTTATTGAATTAAAAGAAATATTTAATAAGCTTATGTTATTTTAATTAATTTAATTATTAATTAGAGATTTAATAATTTAATATTATTATTAAATGAGAAATTTAATTATGTGACTATGTGAATTATTGAGAAATTATTATATTTTATTTAAATAAATTAAATAAGACATTGATTTATTTTATAATGGATGTGACATTACTTAAACTATATAATAAAGCTTTATTAAATTAAATGATTTTTAAAACCTATTCTAACTAGCCAAACATGGCCTTAGAGGGAGTTGAGGTCAGTTACCCATGACTGGGTAATCGACCACAACTTCGTCGAACGACTTCTTTTATTATACGCTTTCTCCTTCCTTTTCTTTATTAATTTTCCTAAGTCTAGAAAGTGACAGAGAGAGTTTGAGTAATTGGTGTGTGATTGGTAAAGAATTGAGAGGGAATTCATCTTCTGCAAGTTATATTCTACGCTTTGGGTAATTCTCTCCAACCCAAATTCCTATTTTACGTCTTTTTAAGTTTTCATGAATATGGCCTAAGTTTTCAGTAAAGTTTCTGTAGTTGGAAAGGGTAAGAATTATGTGATTATGTGTTAATATATAACATCATAGCATGTTTTATATATATATTATATGGGTTTCCATATCTTTAGTTTCATGAAATTATACAGTAAAAGATTTTAGAGTATGTTATATGGCCATATGGCCTTATACGTTTTTTTAGTATGTCAAACATAAATGGTTTTGCAAAATTTCCACTTGTATATGATTATGCATGATAAAATGAAAAAAATGAAATTTGAATGGTTGGATTTGGTTTTATAACTAATCTATGGCGAAGAATTTTAAATTTATGTTTTAAACTCAAAACTTCAAGAACATCAAGAACATATCCAATTTTCATGTTTTAATCCTGTGATTATGTGTTTTAATGGATTAAAATCACTCCATAGATGTTAAGTAATGATTATGTACGAATTTTAACATGTGGGTATGTGTAATTTGGTGAAATTAGTGTTTAGGATGTGTTGTTTTAAGCTTAATTACTCGTTATTCGTCATGAATCGAAATTGAGTCTGGGTTTACATATGGCGCCAACTCCTCGCTCATTTTTCGTCATCGAGTCATACCACAGTAATTAGGCATGATCCACGAATCATGATGCTTACCAAGATAATAGCACCAAGAAAGATAAAGTAAGTAAAAATGGCAGCAAATAATACCACTTAGCGAAATGGTCGAAAATGAGTTTTTAAAATTGTACAAGTATGGAAATGTGATAACAACTTAGTCTAATGATTATAAAGACTTGTTAGACATATAATGAGATATTAAAATGAGTTTTTACCAAGTCAAGAAGACAATTACATGTTATTTGAATCGTTGATTATGTAATTAACTTGTTGTTCGTGTAGTATTATATTATGTGAAAACAAGTATGGTAATTTGACTAAGTATAGTCATGAAGTCGAGATTAGACAAAGAATAACTTATGATGTTTAGTACGTTATTATTGACTGGTATTGTGAACGTAATTGATATGTAGGATTTAATTCAAAGAACGAGTTTGTTTAAGTGTAATCTACACACGAGGTAAGTTTCTAAACCTTATCTTGTTACGTTGAGCAAGTTTTCTAACTCTATATTTACGTTGAGCAAGTTTCTTACCCTAAACTTTCGTTGAGCAAGTTTCCTAACCCTACTTGTTATCGTTATATAAGTTGATTAATTCATCTTTCGATATTGAGCAAGTTCTCATTATTATTGATCAAGCCTGTCTTGTATATTAAAGTTTATTAATCTTTAAGCATGATGTTGTTATACAATAATTATTCTATTGTTTACCTTTTGAGATGTTATTCAAGTTAAATATTCGTTTACTGTTAAACCTTGTTAGACTAGCGAACCCTTATTGATTCGACTAGTCCATAGTTGATGAGCATTCTAAATTTCAGAATCCCTTGATGAATTATCCAAACCAAACTTCCTTTGGTGCGGACTCGAATGTCAAACTGAGATGAACAACCTCAGATAGGGGATTATTTACGCTTTAGCGTTAAGATATTGTGCATGATGGTACTAAGGGCTGATCCCCTAAGTACGAGAGAAGAAGAGTCCATAGTCTTATGATCATTAAAGGTTTCAAGTAAAAACACTTGACAACCTAGGACATAGTTCAAGGTCTTATGACCCTCGTAATTTCTTTTTTGATTCTTGTTATCCATTCTTGATTCAAAAGTTGAGCTTTATATCGAAAAGTTATTTATTTCTCTCGCATGTTATTATTCATTGTTATATTGTTATACTTGTGGGCAATCGTGCTCACTCTTGCGTAATAATAACATTGCGCTTAAGAACGAAAGAGCGTATTTAACCTTCCACTAGTAAGGGCAAGGGCAAGCTTAGCAAGTAATGAAGACTGCTTTTATTATTGTGGTTATGTGATGTAATTAGAATTGATGTTACTAAGACTTATTTGTTTATGTTTTTCCATATGATGATGTTTTAAGGTTAGAGTAACCTGGGATTTATTTATTATTCAGTTGATGTAACCCCATAAGGGGAGAGATTTTATTATTATTTATTTCTATTGCATGGTTTGCATTTATTTATGGGTAGATAGATAGATGATGTTTGATACAGAAGAACACCAAATCGTGTGGAAATGGAAGTACCGATTTGGGGGTGTCACAGGTTGGTATCAAAGCTGTAAGGTTATGAACCTTAGGTGGGGGAACAACCTTAGGTAGTAGCCTTGTAGGAGATCGAGAACATAGTAGTGGTAAACTCTTATCGAGTTCTAAGAAATGAATTTCTAAATTCATTGAAGATAATAAAAGACTTTATGTGCTTATGTGTTAATCTATGTGTTCGCTAGCACGGATTAGTAACTAAAACTTAAAATTTTGTTGTCAGGATGTTAGATGTTGGAGGAGCTAGTCGAACTGGGGAGGAGGAACCCCGATTACCTATAGAGGAGGAGCCCCAGACATTCATGTCATCGTGAACAACTTGTACAGAGAGAGAGCCATCTCTGCATTGATCACTTATTGTTGGTCGGGAGCATGAGCCGAGATGATCCGAGGAGGAGGATCCCGAGGAAGAGGAAGAAGAAGAGGAAGAAGAGGAGTTCCCACCAACTCCATTGATGCAGAGATGTATGATGCACTCTATGATCATAACGTAGAGTTGCAGGATATCTTCTTCGGATTTGACCGAAAGCAAAGCGTTAGTCAATGATTACTATTGAGCGGTAGGATGATAGAGAGATTGTGACTCTTCACACACGTTTAGGAAACGTGGAGTGGGATCTGGTTCACGAGAAGGGTCAGACTGAGGATAAGTCCGCAGAAATAGAGAAGTTAAAGAAGGATTTGAAGGAGAACTCAAAGAGGCTTGCCATAGCAGAGGAGGGCTGGGTACGAGAGTCACCTCGTGCTGATCATGCAGAAGATGATCGTAGTGCGAAGAAGGCTAAACTTGAGGAGACGTACTCTACACTACAAAATGCAATGGATGCAGTCCAAGATCGAGTCAGGAAGTATCCAATCCAGTTTGAGGATCTACCATCATATATGCTAGATCGCAGAACGATGTGCCGCATCATCAGGAGAGAGGAACGTAGCAAGGCCATCCAAATACTTTAACAAGACAAAGGATAGTATTAGTTTAAATATGTGAAAACTATTTGATAGTTAATGATGTAAATTCCGATATGTTCATAAATAAAGGAATATTGTGATGTTTTAAATCCTGTAGATTCTTTATCTCGGGATAGTTGATGTAAATAGCAGTGATGCTATCTTATGATGTAAAGACTTTTGAATTAAATGAAATGTCAAAGTTTATTTGAAGTAATGTGTTAAGTGAGTTATGATTAAATGTTTAGTTAAGTCTTAAATGTTTTAGAGATTGAGTAAAGATCTAATAAGCATATATTCTTAATAGAAATATGCCGCCTAGAAGACAAAATCGTCAGCAAGCCCAGGAAGGGTCAACAAACAATAACAACGACGCCAATGCTAACTCCGTTCAGCAATTGGTAAACCTTTTAGCTGGAGCACTTAATAATCAACCCCAAGCTCCACCAAATACTTCGTTTAAGGACTTCAAGGCGGTGGGACCGCTAGAGTTTAAGGGTTCCATAAACCCAATTGAAGCTCAAATGTGGGTAATGGAGATGGAAAAGGTGTTCGATGTTGCTAGGGTAAGGGAAGATCAGAAGACCGCTTATGCAACGCTTATGTTTGAAGTCCGGCCGCTATATTGGGGTGGCGAAAACAAAGTGAGAGGAGTTGAAGGTGTAATATCCTCGAAAGATTCAAAGAGATGTTTTTCGAGATGTATTTTCCGACCAGTTCACAAAAAATCGGATGGAGGTTCGCTTTCTAGAGTTAAAACAAGGAAATATGTCAAGAGTCGATTATGCTGGCAAGGTTTAATGAGTTGGCTAGGTTCGCCACGCACCAAGTACATACCGGACGAGAGGAAGGCGAGATGATTTGAGCAGGTGGATCGAAGCCCTGGTTGTATAACAAAGTGTCAATGTTCCAATTGAACACTTTTGTTGGAGTGTTAGAGAAGGCCATACTCGATGAGGGTGGAAGCGATGCAGTAACGAAGTATAATCAGGAGCGTAAGAAGAAGAAGAAGAGAAGGAAAGGTAATAACAAGACCGTGGGAGTAGCACTTGGGGTAATCACAATCGTAAGAGGAAGTGGTCTGATAATTCGCTTACCGGGAAGTCAACAGGGGGGGCGTAAGAAGAAGATTGAACCGCGCCCAACCTCGCGGAAAAATGCATTTGGGAGTTTGTTCAAGGGGAAGCGAGTGTGCTACAAATTATGGTCGAAGGCCACATAGCACCAAACCGTCCAAACCCAAAGAAGGGTGCATGCTTCACATGTGGATCAAAGGACCATCTTGCAAGAGATTGTCCTAAGAAGGGATCGGGAGGACGAGTTCAGAGGAGGAAAGAGGAAATACCGGTGGAAGCACTCTAACCAATCGCAAAGACCAACCGCAACCAATCGACCGAACAGCCGTAACGTTCAACACGACAAAGCAGCAGACGCTGCAGCAGCCTCGCGATGTGGTGTCAGGTATCATTCTGATCAATAAAGTTAATGCTTATGTGTTATTTGATTCAGGTGCTACTTGCTCATTTATATCCGATGACTTCGCTAAGAACTTAAAATTGTTTAAGGACGAGTTAGAATACCCCATGAACATAGAAATTGCGAATAGAGAAATTATCCCTGTTAAGTATGTGCACAAGAACTATGGAGTAGATATTAAGGGTAATATCATGAACGTAGATCTTATTTCTATTCGACTTGGAGAATTTGATGTTATTTTGGGTATGGATTGGTTATCCAATTATGGGGCGGTAATTGACTTCCAGAAGAAGCGTATTAACCTTATGACTCCGTTAAAGGTTGTGTTTTATGGTAGCAAGTCGCCTGCACAAGCGAAAGTTATCTCGACGATGATGCAGCCGAGATTGTTAAGGTAAGGTCGTGTAGGATATCTAGCTTACATAGTCGATAGTCGTAAAGAAATCCAAAATAGATGAGATTCCAGTAGTGAGAGATTTCAGACGTATTTCAGACGATTTTGCTTTGGACTTCCTCCGAAGAGAGCAATGAATTTGTGATCGATTTGGCTCCAGGAACGGCCCCAATATCGAAGGCACTGTACCGAATGGCACCGGTAAAGATAAAAGAACTGATGGTCCAACTACAAGAATTGCTGAACAAGAAGTATATTCAACCAAGCGTATCACCATGGGGAGCGCCGGTGTTATTTGTGAAGAAGAAGGATGGAACAATGCGACTCAAGCATAGACTATAGAGAACCGAATAAGGTCACGATTAAGAATAGGTATCCATTACCGCTAATCGACGATTTGTTCGATCGCTTAAAGGGAGCAAGATACTTTTCAAAGATAGATTTGAGAAGTGGTTATCATCAACTGAAGGTGAGACCAGAGGATGTACCGAAGATAGCGTTTTGAACACGATACGGTCACTACAAATTTTAGGTAATGTCATTTGGTCTAACGAATGCTCCTGCAGCATTTATGGGCTTAATGAATGGAGTGTTCAAGCCATTTTTGGACAAATTCGTAGTGGTATTTATAGATGACATTTTGGTATATTCAAAAACCAAGGAAGAACACGAAGAGCATTTGAGGTTGACATTAGAGACATTGAGAAAAGAGAAGTTGTATGCTAAGTTTTTGAAATGTGAATTCTGGATTGAAAGAGTACAATTTCTTGGACATGTGATTGATAAAGAAGGAATTTCGGTGGATCCCTCCAAAGTCGAAGCTGTGATTAATTGGGATCAGCCGAAGACACCGTCAGAAGTAAGAAGTTTTCTTGGATTGGTAGGTTATTACAGAAGATTCATTTAGGATTTTTCCAAGATCGCAACTCCGCTGACGAATTTGACTAGGAAATTGGTGAAATTCGTTTGGACGGAGAAGTGTGAGGAAAGCTTTCAGGAATTAAAGAAGAGGTTGAGTACAACACCTGTGTTATCTCTTTTGGATGACACATGAAATTTTGTGGTTTATAGTGATGCATCGCTTAAAGGACTTGGTCCGTGTGCTTATGCGAAATGGCAGAGTCATTGCATTATGATGTCGTCACGACAAACCGAAAGATTATGAGAAGGGGTATCCGACCCATGACTTGGAGTTAGCTGCAGTGGTTTTTGCTTTGAAAATCTGGAGGCACTATCTCTATGGGGAGAAGTGTAAAATATATACAGACCACAAGAGTCTGAAATATATTTTTACACAGAAAGACTTGAATATGCGTTAAAGAAAGTGGTTGGAGTTAATTAAGGACTACGATTGTGAGATTCTATACCATCCGGTAAAGGCAAATGTGGTGGCCGACGCCCCCTAAGTAGAAAAGGTCCTGGAGAAATTGATGACGTTGACCGCTCAGGAGGAGCTAATTTTAGCAATGGAAAAGCTGGAATTGGAAGTGAAGTATCCTATGGAAATTGACGAGAAACTGTTCCATATGCAAGCTGGTACAACTTTATTGGATAAAGTTAAGGAGGCTCAACTTCAGGACGAAGAATGTGAGAAAGTGAAGAAGAAGATATCTGAAGGGACTGAACTTAGATTCAAAATAGACAGTGAGGGACTAATAAGATTTGAGAGCAGAATTTGGGTATCGCCAGTACCAGAGATTAAGGAAGAAATTTTGAGTGAGGCTCATAACTCAAGATATTCGATTCACCCTGGTAGCACCAAGATGTACCAAGATCTTCGACAACACTTTTGGTGGCCAAATTTGAAACGAGAGGTTGCATAATGTGTTGCCAAGTGCCTGACATGTCAGAAAGTTAAAGCAGAACATCAGAGGCCGAGTGGGTTGCTACAACCTTTAGAGATTCCTGAATAGAAATGGGAACATATTATGATGGATTTCATGGTTGGCCTACCAACAACTGTGAAAGGCTACGACGCAGTATGGGTTATTGTTGATCGATTATTGAAATCCGCACACTTTCCTTCCGATCAAAAATCGATTCAACTTAGATCACCAGCAAGGTTATATGTGAAAGAGATTGTTTCAAGGCACGGAGTTTCGGTGTCAATTGTTTCGATAGAGATCCGCGTTTTACGTCGAACTTCCGAAACGCTCACAGAATGCATGGGTACACAGCCATGAATGAGCACAAACATATCACCCTCGCATGTATGGACAGAGTGAAAGAACAATTCGTACATTGGAAGATATGTTAAGAGCTTGTATAATGGATTTTAAAGGAAATTGGGATGACCATTTACCGCTTGTAGAGTTCTTGGTTACAACAACAGCTACCACGCTTAGTATTGGAATGCCACCCTATGAAGCGTTATACGGTGAAAGTGCGTAACTCCACTATATTGGGATGAAGTTGGCGAAAGACAATTACTAGGACCGAAATTGGTACAACAAACAACAGAGAGATAGTCAAAGTGATTCGAGCGAAGATTGATAAAGAAACCCAAGATAGATGTAAGAAAAATACGCCGATCCACACCGTAAGAATGTTGAGTTCGAACCAGGTAGTTATGTGTTTTTAAAGGTCTCTCCTTGGAAGGGAAAGATCAGATTCAAAAAGAAAGGGAAATTGAGCCCAAGATTCATCGGACCCTTTGAAGTTCTGAGAAGGGTCGGAGAAGTTGCTTATGAGGTAGCCTACCTCCATCTCTAGAGAATGTCCACAATGTTTTCCATGTCTCAGTCCTACGACCCTACAAACCCGATTACAAGCACGTGATTGAATATGAACCCCTACATTTCGACAAAGACTTGTCTTACGAAGAAATTCCTGTTCAAATTGTTGACCGCAAAGAACAAGTTCTGAGAAATAAAGTAATACCTTCTGTTAAGGTAATTTGGAGGAACCACAACGCTGAAGAAGCTACGTGGGAACTCAAGAGAATATGATGAAGAATTATCCTCATTTATTTACTTAGATTGTTATATGCGATTCGGGGACGTAATCTTTGTAAGGGGGGAGAAATGTAACGACGAATTATTGAGTTGTGATTCGGGGACGTAATCCTTTTAAGAGGGAAAAGATGTGACAACCGAGATTTTGTAATTTAATTTTAATATTTATTGGATTGAATAAATATTTTTCGATGAATTAATTATTAGATTAAATAATTAATTGATGAAATTGTGGTAGATTAATTTAATTATATGTGTTATATTTATTAAATTAATGTGAGAATTTTATTATTCAAGTATGTGATTATGTGAGCTTATCAATTAAAAGAAATATTTAATAAGCTTTATGTTATTTTAATTAATTTAATTATTAATTAGAGATTTAATAATTTAATATTATTATTAAATGAGAAATTTAATTATGTGACTATGTGAATTATTGAGAAATTATTATATTTTATTTAAATAAATTAAATAAGATATTGATTTATTTTATAATGGATGTGACATTACTTAAACTATATAATAAAGCTTTATTAAATTAAATAATTTTTAAAACCTATTCTAACTAGCCAAACATGGCCTTAGAGGGAGTTGAGGGCAGTTACCCACGATGGGTAATCCCACCACAACTCGCCGATGCCTTCTTTATTATATCGCTTTCTCCTTCTTCTTTTCTTTATTAATTTTCCTAAGTCTAGAAAGTGACGAGAGAGTTTGAGAGAGTAAGAGAGTGTGTGATTGGTAAAGAATTGAGAGGAATTCATCTTCCTAGTAAGTTATATTCTACGCTTTGGTAATTCTCTCCAACCCAAATTTCCTATTTTACGCCTTTTTAAGTTTTCATGAATATGGCCTAAGTTTTCTCGTAAAAGTTTCAGTAGTTGGAAAGGGTAACAATTATGTGATTATGTGTTAATATATAACATCATAAGATGTTTTATATATATATATATGGGTTTCCATATCTTCAGTTTTCATGAAATTATACAAGAAAAGATTTAGAGTATGTTATATGGCCATATGGCCTTATACGTGTGTTTTTAGTATGTCAAACATAAATGGTTTTGCAAAATTTCCACTTGATATATGATTATGCATGATAAAATGAACAAAATGAAATTTGAATGGTTGGATTTGGTTTTATAACGAATCTATGGCGAAAAATTTTAGAATTTATGTTCAAAACTTCAAGAACATCAAGAATAAATTAATTTTCATGTTTTAATTCTGTGATTATGTGTTTTAATGGGTTAAAATCACTCCATAGATGTTAAGTAATGATTATGTATGAATTTTAACATGTGGGTATGTTTAATTTGGTGAAAATGAGTGTTTAGGATGTGTTGTTTTCATTGAATTCGTGTTTCTTCGCGAATCTAGAATTCAAATTTCGGTCAGTTTCGGGCCATACCAACTCCCAGTCATTTTTTTTTTAATTCATAGACTATGCCTGAATGCCATACCATCAACCAATCAATCAAAGTCAAGTAGGCCAATGCAGATAAACAAAGCAAAGAGCATAGAAAAATAAAAGTGGCGCAAGTGAAATACCACTTTAGCGTAATGGTCGAAATGAGTTTTTAAAATTGTACAAGTATGGAAATGTGATAACAACTTAGTCTAATGATTATAAAGACTTGTTAGACATATAATGAGATATTAAAATGAGTTTTAACATGTCAAGAAGACAATTACATGTTATTTGAATGATTGATTATGTAATTAACTTATTGTTCGTGTAGTATTATATTATGTGAAAACAAGTATAATAATTTGACTAAGTATAGTCATGAATTCGAGATTAGACAAAGAATAACTTATGATGTTTAGTACGTTATTATTGACTGTTATTGTGAACGTAATTGATATGTAGGATTTAATTCAAAGAACGAGTTTGTTTAAGTGTAATCTACACACGAGGCAAGTTTCTAAACCTTATCTTGTTACGTTGAGCAAGTTTTCTAACTCTATATTTACGTTGAGCAAGTTTCTTACCCTAAACTTTCGTTGAGCAAGTTTCCTAACCCTACTTGTTATCGTTATATAAGTTGATTAATTCATCTTTCGATATTGAGCAAATTCTCATTATTATTGATCAAGCCTCGTCTTGTATATTAAAGTTTATTAATCTTCAAGCATGATGTTGTTATACAATAATTATTCTATTGTATACCTTTTGAGATGTTATTCAAGTTAAATATTCATTTATCGTTAAACCTTGTTAGACTAGCTAACCCTTATTGATTCGACTAGTCCATAGTTGATGAGCATTCTAAATTTCGTAATCCCTTGATGAATTATCCAAACCAAACTTCCTTTAGTGCGGACTCGAATGTCAAACCGAGATGAACAACCTCAGATAGGGGATTATTTATGCTTTAGCGTTAAGATATTGTGCATGTGTGGTACTAAGGGCTGATCCCCTAAACGCGAGAAGAAGAGTCCATAGTCTTATGATCATTAAAGGTTTCAAGTAAAAACACTTGACAACCTAGGACATAGTTCAAGGTCTTATGACCCTCATAATTTTCTTTTGATTCTTGTTATCCATTCTTGATTCAAAAGTTGAGCTTTATATCGGGTTATTATTTCTCTCGCATGTTATTATTCATTGTTATATTGTTATACTTGTGGGCAATCGTGCTCACTCTCAGCGTAATAATAACATTGCGCTTAAGAACGAAAGAGCGAACCTAACCTTCCACTAGTAAGGGCAAGGGCAAGCTTAGCAAGTAATGAAGACTGTTTTATTATTGTGGTTATGTGATGTAATTAGAATTGATGTTACTAAGACTTATTTGTTTATGTTTTTCGTACAGATGTTTTAAGGTTAGAGTAACCTGGGATTTATTTATTATTCAGTTGATGTAACCCCATAAGGGGAGAGATTTTATTATTATTTATTTCTATTGCATGGTTTGCATTTATTTATGGGTAGATAGATAGATGATGCTTGTACAGTGAACACCAAATCCTGTGAAAATGGAAGTACCGAATTTGGGGGTGTCACAGGTTGGTATCAAAGCTGTAAGGTTATGAACCTTAGGTGGGGGAACAACCTTAGGTAGTAGCCTTGTAGGAGATCGAGAACATAGTAGTGGCAAACTCTTATCGAGTTCTAAGAAATGAATTTCTAAATTCATTGAAGATAATAAAAGACTTTATGTGCTTATGTGTTAATCTATGTGTTCGCTAGCACGGATTAGTAACTAAAACTTAAAATTTTGTTGTCAGGATGTTAGATGTTGGAGGAGCTTGTCGAGCTGGGGAGGAGGAACCCCGATTACCTATAGAGGAGGAGCCCCAAGAAATTCATGTCATCAGGGAACAACTTGTACAGAGAGAGCCATCTCTGTTGATCACTCAAGCTACGGTCGTGAGCATGAGCCGAGATGATCCAGAGGAGGATCCTGAGGAAGAGGAAGAAGAAGAGGGAAGAAGAGGAGTTACCACCAACTCCATTGATGCAGAGATGTATGATGCACTCTATGATCATAACGTAGAGTCAGAGGATATTCTGTTCGGGATCTCGACCGAAAGCAGCGGTTAGTCAATGATTACTATTATCGAAAGGTAGGATAGAGAGAGATTGTGACTTTTCACACACGCTTAGGAAACGTGGAGTGGGATCTGTTCACGAGAAGGGTCGGGGCCGAGGATAAGTCCGCAAATAAATAGAAGTTAAAGAAGGATTTGAAGGAGAACTCAAAGAGGCTTGCCATAGCAGAGGAGGGTCGGGTACGAGAGTCACCTCGTCTTACGTCGTCGCGAGTGAAGATGATCGCCGCAAGCGAAGAAGGCTAAACTTGAGGAGACGACTTACACTACAAAATGCAATGGATGCGGTCCAAGATCGAGTTAGGAAGTATCCAATCCAGTTTGAGGATCTACCATCATATATGCTAGATCGCGAACGATGTGCCGCATCATGGAGGAGGAACGAAGTAAGGCCATCCAAATACTTTTAATGCATAAAGTGATAGTATTAGTTTAAATATGTGAAAAATATTTGATAGTTAATGATGTAAATTTCGATATATTCATAAATAAAGGAATATTGTGATGTTTTAAATCCTGTAGATTCTTTATCTTGGGATAGTTGATGTAAATAGCAGTGATGCTATCTTATGATGTAAAGACTTTTGAATTAAATGAAATGTCAAAGTTTATTTGAAGTAATGTGTTAAGTGAGTTATGATTAAATGTTTAGTTAAGTCTTAAATGTTTTAGAGATTGAGTAAAGATCTAATAAGCATATATTCTTAATAGAAATATGCCGCCTAGAAGACAAAATCGCCAACAAGCCCAGGAAGGGTCAACAAACAATAACAACGATGCCAATGCTAACTCCGTTCAGCAATTGGTAAACCTTTTAGCTGGAGCACTTAATAATCAACCCCAAGCTCCACCAAATACTTCGTCTAAGGACTTCAAGGCGGTGGGACCGCTAGAGTTTAAGGGTTCCATAAACCCAATTGAAGCTCAAATGTGGGTAATGGAGATGGAAAAGGTGTTCGATGTTGCTAGGGTAAGGGAAGATCAGAAGACCGCTTATGCAACGTTTATGCTGAAGTCCGAAGCCGGCTATTGGTGGCAGGCAAACAACGTGAGAGGAGGTGAAGGTGTAATATCCTGGGAGAGATTCAAAGAGATGTTTTTCGAGATGTATTTCCCGGATAGTTCACAAAATCAGATGGAGGTTCAGTTTCTAGAGTTAAAACAAGGGAATATGTCAGTAGCTGATTATACGGCAAGGTTTAATGAGTTGGCTAGGTTCGCCACGTACCAAGTACATACCGATGATAGGAAGACGAGACGATTTGAGCAGGGACTGAAGCCCTGGTTATATAGCAAAGTGTCAATGTTCCAATTGAACACTTTTGTTGGAGTGTTAGAGAAGGCCATATTCACTGAGGGTGGAAGCGATGTAGTAACGAAGTATAATCAGGAGCAGAAGAAGAAGAAGAGTGAGAAGGAAGGTAATAACAAGATTGGTGGGAGTAGCACTGGGGGTAATCACAGCCAGAAGAGGAAGTGGTCTGATAATTCGTCGGCTGGAAGTCAACAGGGGGGGTAGAAGAAGAAGATTGAACCGTGCCCAACCTGCGGAAAAATGCATTTGGGAGTTTGTCTGAAGGGGAAGCTAGTGTGCTACAATTATGGTCAGGAAAGCCACATAGCACCAAATTGTCCGAACCCAAAGAAGGGTGCGTGCTTCACATGTGGATCAAAGGACCATCTTGCAAGAGATTGTCCTAAGAAGGGATTGGGAGGGACGAGTTCAGGAGGGAACAGAGGAAATACTGGTGGAAGCACTCTGACAATCGCAGCACCACCCGCAACCAATTGACCGATAGCCGTAACGCTCAATACGACAAAGGCAGACGCAGATCCTCGCGATGTGGTGTTAGGTATCATTCGATCAATAAAGTTAATGCTTATGTGTTATTTGATTCAAAAGTGCTACTTGCTCATTTATATCCGGCGACTTCGCTAAGAACTTAAAATTGTTTAAGGACGAAAGTTAGAATACCCCATGAACATAGAAATTGCGAATAGAGAAATTATCCCTGTTAAGTATGTGCACAAGAACTATGGAGTAGATATTAAGGGTAATATCATGAACGTAGATCTTATTTCTATTCGACTTGGAGAATTTGATGTTATTTTGGGTATGGATTGGTTATCCAATTATGGGGCGATGAATTTGAACGCCAAAAGAAGCGTATTAACCTTATGACTCAAGAAAGGTTGTGTTTTATGGTAGCAAGTCGCCTAGACAAGCGAAGTTGTCTGAATCATGATGATGCAGCCGAAGATTATTAAGGTAAGGTACGTAGAGATATCTAGCTTACATAGTCGATAGTCGTAAAGAGAATCCAAAAATAGATGAGATTCCGGTAGTGAGAGATTTCACAGACGTATTTCCAGACGATTTGCCGGGACTTCCTCCAGACAGAGCAGTTGAATTTGTGATTGATTTGGCTCCAGGAACGGCCCCAATATCGAAGGCACTGTACCGAATGGCACCGGTAAAGATAAAAGAACTGATGGTCCAACTACAAGAATTGCTGAACAAGAAGTATATTCAACCAAGCGTATCACCATGGGGAGCGCCGGTGTTATTTGTGAAGAAGAAGGATGGAACAATGCGACTCTGCATAGACTACAGAGAACTGAATAAGGTCACGATTAAGAATAGGTATCCATTACCGCGAATCGACGATTTGTTCGATCAGTTAAAGGGAGAAAGATACTTTTCGAAGATAGATTTGAGAAGTGGTTATCATCATCTAAAGGTGAGACCAGAGGATGTACCGAAGACAGCGTTTAGAACACGATACGATCACTACAAATTTTTGGTAATGTCATTTGGTCTAACAAATGCTCCTGCAACATTTATGGGCTTAATGAATGGAGTGTTCAAGCCATTTTTAGACAAATTCGTAGTGGTATTTATAGATGACATTTTGGTATATTCAAAAACCAAGGAAGAACACGAAGAGCATTTGAGGTTGACGTTAGAGACATTGAGAAAAGAGAAGTTGTATGCTAAGTTTTTGAAATGTGAATTCTGGATTGAAAGAGTACAATTTCTTGGACATGTGATTGATAAAGAAGGAATTTCGGTGGATCCCTCCAAAGTCGAAGCTGTGATTAATTGGGATCAGCCGAAGACACCGTCAGAAGTAAGAAGTTTTCTTGGATTGGTAGGTTATTACAGAAGATTCATTTAGGATTTTTCCAAGATCGCAACTCACTTGATTTAATTTGACTAGAAAAATCGGTGAAATTCGTTTGGACGGAGAAGTGTGAGGAAAGCTTTCAGGAATTAAAGAAGAGGTTGAGTACAACACCTGTGTTATCTCTTTTGGATGACACATGAAATTTTGTGGTTTATAGTGATGCATCGCATAAAGGACTTGGCTGTGTGCTTATGCAGAATGGCAGAGTCATTGCGTATGCGTCACGACAACTGAAAGATTATGAGAAGGGGTATCCGACCCATGACTTGGAGTTAGCTGCAGTGGTTTTTGCTTTGAAAATCTGGAGGCACTATCTCTATGGGGAGAAGTGTAAAATATATACAGACCACAAGAGTCTGAAATATATTTTTACACAGAAAGACTTGAATATGCGCTAAAGAAAGTGGTTGGAGTTAATTAAGGACTACGATTGTGAGATTCTATACCATCCGGGTAAGGCAAATGTGGTGGCCGACGCCCTAAGTAGAAAAGGTCGGGAGAAATTGATGACGTTGACCGCTCAGGAGGAGCTAATTTTAGCAATGGAAAAGCTGGAATTGGAAGTGAAGTATCCTATGGAAATTGACGAAGTCGTATCCATATGCAAGCTGGTACAACTTTATTGGATAAAGTTAAGGAGGCTCAACTTCAGGACGAAGAATGTGAGAAAGTGAAGAAGAAGATATCTGAAGGGACTGAACTTAGATTCAAAATAGACAGTGAGGGACTAATAAGATTTGAGAGCAGAATTTGGGTATCGCCAGTACCAGAGATTAAGGAAGAAATTTTGAGTGAGGCTCATAACTCACGATATTTGATTCACCCTGGTAGTACCAAGATGTACCAAGATCTTTGACAACATTTTTGGTGGCCAAATTTGAAACGAGAGGTTGCAGAATGTGTTGCCAAGTGTCTGACATGTCAGAAAGTTAAAGCAGAACATCAGAGGCCGAGTGGGTTGCTACAACCTTTAGAGATTCTTGAATGGAAATGGGAACATATTACGATGAATTTCATGGTTGGCCTACCAACAACTCAGAAAGGCTACGACGCAGTATGGGTTATTGTTGACCGATTGACGAAATCCGCACACTTCCTTCCGATCAAAATCAGATTCAACTTAGATCAGTTGGCAAGGTTATATGTGAAAGAGATTATTTCAAGGCACGGAGTTTCGGTGTCAATTGTTTCTGATAGAGATCCGCGTTTTACGTCGAACTTCTGGAAACGCTCTACGAGAATGCATGGGTACACAGCTATGAATGAGCACAAAGATATCACCCTCGACGATGGATGAGACAGAAAGAAACAATTCGACATTGGAAGATATGTTAAGAGCTTGTATAATGGATTTTAAAGGAAATTGGGATGACCATTTACCGCTTGTAGAGTTCTACACAACAACAGCTTACTTACGCTTAGTATTGGAATGCCGCCTTATGAAGCGTTATACAGTAGAAAGTGCAGAACTCCACTATATTGGGATGAAGTTGACGAAAGACAATTACTAGGACCAGAATTGGTACAACAAACAACAGAGATAGTCAAAGTGATTCGAGCGAAATTGATAGCAACCCAAGATAGACAGAAGAAATACGCCGATACACACCGTAAGAATGTTGAGTTCGAACTAGGTAGTTATGTGTTTTTAAAGGTCTCTCCTTGGAAAGGAAAGATCAGATTCAAAAAGAAAGGGAAATTGAGCCCAAGATTTATTGGACCCTTTGAAGTTCTGAGAAGAGTCGGAGAAGTTGCCTATGAGGTAGCCTTACCTCCATCTCTGGAGAATGTCCACAATGTTTTCCATGTCTCAGTCCTACGACCCTACAAATCCGATTACAAGCACGTGATTGAATATGAACCCCTACATTTCGACAAAGACTTGTCTTACGAAGAAATTCCTGTTCAAATTGTCGACCGCAAAGAACAAGTTCTGAGAAATAAAATAATACCTTTTGTTAAGGTAATTTGAAGGAACCACAACGCTGAAGAAGCTACGTGGGAACTCGAAGAGAATATGATGAAGAATTATCCTCATTTATTTACTTAGATTGTTATATGTGATTCTGGGGACAGAATCTTTGTAAGGGGGGAGAATGTAACGGGACGAATTATTGAGTTGTGATTCTGGGGACAGAATCCTTTTAAGAGGGGAAAGATGTGACAACCGAGATTTTGTAATTTAATTTTAATATTTATTGGATTGAATAAATATTTTTCGATGAATTAATTATTAGATTAAATAATTAATTGATAAAATTGTGGTAGATTAATTTAATTATATGTGTTATATTTATTAAATTAATGTGAAGAATTTTTATTATTCGAAGTATGTGATTATGTGAGCTTATTGAATTAAAAGAAATATTTAATAAGCCTATGTTATTTTAATTAATTTAATTATTAATTAGAGATTTAATAATTTAATATTATTATTAAATGAGAAATTTAATTATGTGACTATGTGAATTATTGAGAAATTATTATATTTTATTTAAATAAATTAAATAAGACATTGATTTATTTTATAATGGATGTGACATTACTTAAACTATATAATAAAGCTTTATTAAATTAAATGATTTTTAAAACCTATTCTAACTAGCCAAACATGGCCTTAGAGGGAGTTGAGGTTAGTTACCCATGACTGGGTAACTGACCACAACTCGTCAGATGTCTTCTTTATTATACGTTTTCTCCTTCCTTTTCTTTATTAATTTTCCTAAGTCTAGAAAGTGACAGAGAGAGTTTGAGTAATTGGTGTGTGATTGGTAAAGAATTGAGAGGGAATTCATCTTCTGCAAGTTATATTCTACGCTTTGGGTAATTCTCTCCAACCCAAATTCCTATTTTACGTCTTTTTAAGTTTTCATGAATATGGCCTAAGTTTTCAGTAAAGTTTCTGTAGTTGGAAAGGGTAAGAATTATGTGATTATGTGTTAATATATAACATCATAGCATGTTTTATATATATATTATATGGGTTTCCATATCTTTAGTTTCATGAAATTATACAGTAAAAGATTTTAGAGTATGTTATATGGCCATATGGCCTTATACGTGTTTTTAGTATGTCAAACATAAATGGTTTTGCAAAATTTCCACTTGTATATGATTATGCATGATAAAATGAAAAAAACGAAATTTGAATGGTTGGATTTGGTTTTATAACGAATCTATGGCGAAGAATTTTAGAATTTATGTTCAAAACTTCAAGAACATCAAGAACAGTCCAATTTTCATGTTTTAATCCTGTGATTATGTGTTTTAATGGATTAAAATCACTCCATAGATGTTAAGTAATGATTATGTACGAATTTTAACATGTGGGTATGTGTAATTTTAACCCTTATTGATTTGACTAGTCCATAGTTGATGAGCGTTCTAGATTTCAGAATCCCTTGATGAATTATCCAAACCAAACTTCCTTTGGTGCGGACTCGAATGTCAAACTGATATGAACAATCCTGTATAGGGGATTATTTATGCTTTAGCGTTAAGATATTGTGCATGCATGATGGTACTAAAGGTGATCCCCTAAGTGCGAGAAGAAGAGTCCATAGTCTTATGACTGTTAAAGGTTTCAAGTAAAAACACTTGACAACCTAGGACATAGTTCAAGGTCTTATGACCCTCATAATTTCTTTTGATTCTTATTATCCATTCTTGATTCAAAAGTTGAGCTTTATATCAGAAGTTATTATTTCTCTCGCATATTATTATTCATTGTTATATTGTTATACTTGTGGGCAATCGTGTTTCACTCTTAAGGTAATAATAACATTGCGATTAAGAACGAAAGAGCGATTTAACCTTCCACTAGTAAGGGCAAGGGGAAGCTTAGCAAGTAATGAAGACTGTTTTATTATTGTGGTTATGTGATGTAATTAGAATTACTGTTACTAAGACTTATTTGTTTATGTTTTCCGCACAAATGTTTTAAGGTTAGAGTAACCTGGGATTTATTTATTATTCAGTTGATGTAACCCCATAAGGGGAGAGAATTTATTATTATTTATTTCTATTGCATGGTTTGCATTTATTTACGGGTAGATAGATAGATGATGCTTATACAGTGAACACCAAATCCTGTGAAAATGGAAGTACCGGATTTGGGGGTGTCACAGACAAGGTTACAACAACATAGTGAAATGTGGTTAGTAATTCAAACGTTATACAAAAATTGATAAACTATGAAAGGGACGTGTTTTGATTTATTAAGCATGATAAATAATAAACAGGTGTTACGAAGATTAACACTTGGATTTTCTGATATTTGAATAGTAGCTTAAGACTTGTGTTAACATAACAAGTCTAACTAGAAATGCATATGTTGTGGTATTTTATTATGTCTAAGAGATATTGTGGTTCTAAACCTATGTGTAGGTGATCGTGAGTTTAACTTTATAGCTTACGCTCGAGGCAAGTTTCTAAACTTCTCTTTTTACATTGAGCAAGTTTTCTAACTCTACACTTTCGTTGAGCTAGTTCTATTATTACATTGTGTAGCTTTATTCTTTTGATTGAGCAAGTTTTCTATCCTAAACTGTTATTGAACAAGTCAATTGTTCTGAAATTTCATTTTAGAAAACTTTAACTCTAATGTTACTGGAATTCTCATTATGGTTGATTCATTCTAACTTGTTTATAGTTAAGGAAGTTTCTTAAGTTCTATTTTTGTATAATGAAAGCAGTTTTTGAACTCTCATCTCTATTATTGAGCTGTTTTAATTCTTTGCATGAGTTAATACCATGTTGGGCAAGTTTTTAGTTTTCAGCTTGCTATCAGTTAATGTACGTTCAGTATTTTCATTTCTAATGTTATAAGACCCTAACCTTAGCTTATTTATTGTTTAAGCAAAGGCTTACCATTTTATTCATTTTGTTGAACACTTATGCTCTATAGTTATTTCAAGCATGAGTTTAATATGTATAGTCAGTTCACCTATGATTCTCAATTGTTCTATGTTATGTTGTTGTTAAACAACTGTGGTGTTATTAAACACTATTGATTCAACTAGTCCTCTAGTTGATGTTCGTTAAACTTTAAATTACCCTTGAAAGCTTATCCAAACCAAACTTTCTTTGGTGCGGACTTGTACTCTCAATACTGAGATGAACAACCCTATTATTATTAGGGGATAATTTACGCTTAGCGTTGAAATATTTGTGCACAATACATTATACAAAGGGCTGATCCCCCTAAGTACGAGGAGTCCTTATAGTCTTATGACTGTTAAAGTTGGAGTTGAAAGATTACTCGCAATTGTGGACATAGTTCATGGTCTTATGACCCTTAGTTAGATATATTCCATATTTTGGATTCCAGTTTTTGATTATCATCGTTAGAGTAATGTTCAGTTTTGATGAGCCTATTGTTGATAGTTATTATTATTATTCTTCTGTTGATTCATTGTTATATCCAGTGAGCAATTGTTTTGCTCACTCTTCCATATTTATATACTCATTGAAGCTAAAGTTGAGAAGGTAGATGAGCCTTCAACTAGCAAAGGAAAGGGAAAAATGTACAAGTGATGCAAACTTGTAATTTACTTTATTGTGATGATCATAGACTTTTAAATAATGACGTGATGTAATAATTTTATTTCCACACTTATGTGATGTTTAAAGGTTAGACAACCTGGGATGTTTTTAAATTTAATAATGTAACCCTATTTAGAGGGAGGATTATGGTGTAAATATTATTTTATTTGGGTAAATAGTATGAATGTATGGATAGTGAGCACCAAATCTTAGGTTATGAAGTACCTAGATTTAGGGGTATCACTGGTTGGTATCAAAGCCTTAGGTTATGAGCCTTAGGTGGGGAAAAAGCCTTAGGAAGTAACCTTTGAAAAGATAGTGATGATAAACTCTTATCGAGTTTTAGGAAAGAGAAAGTAATAAAACACTTATGTGCTTATGTGATTATAAGTTATGTGCTCGTGAGTGTCGAGTAGTATGATTAGTAATTAAAACTTAAAATTTTGCTGTCAGGATGGCTAATGTAGGAGGATCCAACAAAGGTGGGAGGAAGGATCCCGTGATGCCTGAGAGGAGGAGCCTCGAGATATTCAGTGATTTGGGAACAACTAATGCCACGGGAAAGCGATTACGCTTCATCATAGTAGTTGAAAGCGGAGAGAGAGTACGATGAGGGAGGATGAGATAGAGACGGATGAGGAGGACCCTGTTGAGCTACCACAGTCGGGGGATGAGGAGAGCGAGGAGGAAGAGATTCCACTTAATTCGATTGCTACCCGTATGTACGACGAGGTGTATGACCGCAATGTGGAACTTAAAGATACCATCGAGGAGTTGCAAGAGATAGTAGCTGAACAACAGACCTCGATGGCACAGAAGGACGACGAGATCCAGGATTGAGAGGAACGGTTTAACAACATTGAAGAGAAGCTGGTTCACACCGAAGGAGAGAACGAGCGTATGATAACAGAGATTGCAGAGTTGAAGAACAAGTTGAAAGAGGAATCTACTAAGAAGGCAAGAGCTGAAGATGCGTACAATGAAGCTTATCAACGAGCTGGAATGGCAGAAAGAGACGCACAAGCAAAGAGGATGAAGATGGAAGAAATGAATAACATATTCAACACCGTGATCAATCGAGCTCAGGATCGGGTCATATGTTATCCAATTCAGTTCGAGACGCTACCATCATACATATTAGATCGTCGAACAATGTTCCGAATTATGGAGGAAGAGCGTCATAAGGCTATGCAATATCTTAGCAGGACATCGTAGTGATATGTAATTATTATGTGATTAATGAGTAAATAAGATGTAAATCCCGGGTATGATATAACCAATGGGATAAATGGTGATGATGTTGTCCTGCAACTGTTATAGTTCAGGAAAGTAATGTGAATAGCAGTGATGTTATTGTGTTGATGTTTTTTTTTTAAAAAAGAAAAGATTATGAATGAATAAAAGTTATTATTTTATTTAAAGTGTTAAGTGTTATGTGATAAACTTTTATGATGAGTAACTTAAGTATATAATACTTAAAAGGTTGAGTAAAAGCTAATGGATGTATTTTAAAATGCCTCCAAGACGTCAACCACCACGACAGAGAACCACTGAGGAAAACAATAACAATAATGCTCAAGATAACCCGGTTCAGTAGCTAATGACGTTACTAACAGGAGCATTGCAGAATCAACCTCAGAATCAAGGAACAACTTTTAAGGATTTCAAGGCGGTTGGACCAAAAGAGTTCCGTGGGTCCATGAATCCAGTTGAGGCTTAGACCTGGGTTATGGAGATAGAGAAAGTGTTCGATGTTGCGAAAGTAGGGGAGGATAAAAAGACTGCTGTTGCAACCTTCATGTTGAAAGTAGAGGCTAGTTATTGGTGGCAGGCCAATAAAATCTGAGGAGGTCAAGGAAAGAACTGATGGTACAACTGCAAGAGCTATTGGATAAGAAGTATATTCAGCCGAGTGTGTCACCGTGGGGAGCACCGGTGTTATTCATGAAGAAGAAGGATGGGTCAATGCGTCTTTGCATTGATTATAGGGAATTAAATAAAGTCACTATTAAGAACAAATATCCATTGCCAAGAATAGATGACTTGTTTGATCAATTGAAGGGTGCTAGATATTTCTCGAAAATAGATTTGAGAAGTGGGTATCACCATGTCAACATGACGGTGTAGGACGCGGTGCAATCAAAAGATGTCGTGTCAGGTATTATCCCAATCAATGATATAAATGCATATGTATTATTTGATTCGGGTGTTACTTGCTCATTTATATCTGATAATTTTGCTAAGAAGTTAGAAATACCTAGTGAAGAGTTGAAATTCCCTTTAAACATAGAAATTGCGAATAGGGAAGTGATTCCTGTTAGGTTCGTATACAAGGACTGTAGGATGAATATAAAGGGGAATATCATGAAAGTAGATTTAATCCTAATAAAACTTGGAGAGTTTGACGTGATATTGGGAATGGATTGGTTATTCAATTACGGAGCGATAATCGAATGCCAAAAGAAGTGTGTAAACCTTATGACTCCGTTAAAGGTAGTTTTTCATGGTAGCAAATTGCCTAGACAAATGAAATGTTTGAAGATGATGCAGGCCAAGAAGTTATTGAGTTAGGGTTGTGTAGGGTATTTAGCTTACATAGTCGATACTCAAAAGGAGAAGGGTGTGAAATTGGAGGAAATACCAGTGGTTAGGGATTTCGTAGATGTGTTTCTGGAGGATTTGCCAGGACTTTCGCCTGACCGAGAAATTGAGTTCGTGATCGACTTAGCGCCAGGAACCGCTCCTATATCGAATGCCCCATACAGAATGGCTCCGGTAGAGATGAAAGAACTGATGGTATAACTGCAAGAGCTATTGGATAAGAAGTACATTCAGCTGAGTGTGTCACTGTGACACCCCCAAATCCGGACACTTCATCCCCACGGATTTGATGTTCACTGTCTAATTAAATCATAACTAACTACCCATAAACCAAGGATATAATTAAATTCAAAAGTTTAAACAATAAATCTCCCATTAAAGGGTTACACAATCTCAAATAAATCCCAGGTCATCTAACCTTTATTACAATCATCAACGGAAAATTAAAACATGTTCATAAATAAATCTATTACATAAGCTTCATAAATAAAATATAAATTAAACATTTTCATTTAATCAAGCACTTTGTCCTTGCCCTTGCTTGTAGAAAGCTCTTCAAACTTCTTAACTTCATCTGCATTGTTTTGTGCAAGAGTGAGCAAACAATTACCCACAAGAAGGATAGTATACAATAACGCTTTATGAATGACAATTAACTAAGCTTTAAATGGTAAAGTGTTCTTACCAGAACAATAAACTTTAATTCAACAGCTATGAGTTCAAAGGAATAATGAAGGTTTAAGTTAACAATAGATAACAACTTCAAAGAATACACTGAGGGTCACAAGACCACGAACTCTATTCTAGGTTTTCAAGTATTTTTACTTTAACCTTTAACAGTCTAAAAGACTATAATCATCATCTACGTCCTAGGTTCACAGGTGTTTTTACTATAACCTTTAACAGTCTAAACGACTATATGGACCATCATTCCGTACTCCAAGTGATCAGCCCTTTGTACTATGTATTGCGCAAACATTTTAACGCTATTGCGTAGCTCTAAAATAATCCCCTGATATAGGGTTGTTTATCTCAACTTAGATTATCATGTTTCAAACCAAAGGAGGTTTGGTTGGGAATTAACTTCAAAAGAAGTCTAGATTTTTAGAACGATCATCAACCAAGTACTGGTTGAATCAGATAGGAACCAATAATTATTCAAGGGTTTGATTACAATATAATCATGAACAAGGTATATCAATGAATCAATAAGAGCTAGAGCATTAACAATTTCTAAGTTGAACAAATGTTATCATCGACAACATGCTTTCAAAGTTGTGTGAGTACATAAACAAACCAAAAGAAGTTTGGTTTGGGTAGACTTCAAGGGTAATTTAGAGTTTAGAACATTCATCAACTAAGGATTACTTGAATTGGTAAAGAATCGCTAAACAACTTAGAGTTCGGTAGAATAATGTAAGATAATACAATGATATTGAGGAACGAATATCAAACAACAGTTATTAGTAGCTGAATAAACACACTTCTTACAATAAATTTACAGACTTTGAATAACCAAGGTAATCTCGATTGGAATAAAGAAACAAAGATTAACTAACTTGTTCAACAATAAATGAGGGTTAGAGAACTTGCATGACAATAAATCGTTAAACAAGAGATTAGAGATAAAGAATTTGCATATGTATAACATAACAGTGAAAAGTAACCTTGCTGAATAATAAAGTAGCAAAAGTTAGGGAACTTGCCTCTTGCGTAAGCTATACAATTATAACTCACGTACTCCAATATCCTACACATACCATTAGGATTATCACATCAATTAGCTACATACACATTATCCTCATAGATTAAATTCTTATCTTAGTTACGTTATAACCTTTAGCTTAACATTTAACCATATTAATCAACCAAATAACACGAATTTGAAAACTCACTAACATATAACATAAGACTTTTACCATCCAAATCACATTCTCAACTCTTACAACGTTGAGTTTCAATCTATTATAACTTATTAATCAATACTATATTTCTTCTTAGTCAAACTCGAAGTTCATTCAAGTGTTTAAGTCTTCCTAGGACTCCTTATTGGTTTTATATTAATCACATTCCATATCTTATAATGTTCATTTCATTTTAATTAAAACATTTTTTTAAGTTCATTAACACTTGTCGCGGCGTTTCGACGTTCATTCGTCGCACGCCTAACTCATCTCGCTTGCGTACACTTAGTATGCTTATACAACTTATATAATACATCATATATTAATGTTAAGCATCATTAAATTTAGTAATATTCATGTTTTATAACTTAGAATAACATCTTTTATCGTCAGAAGCACTACACTTGCATATGTGCATGCCCGACGCCCTCTGATTGCCTCCGAATACACATCGGTCCTAAATATGGTCATTTTTACCCCTTTTACTTACCTCAAATCGAAAAACTTAAAGAATGAAAGTTGTAGTTCTACTCGGTATCTTTTCGAATCATCCTGAATCGCCTCAATCGGAGTTCGTATGAAAATGTTATGGCTGTTTTACCAAAGGAATTCAAAACAGTCACATCTGGCACTACATGAGCGTAAATTTGCACCCAAATAAGCCTTGATTCAAAGGTCTTGTTGTGCCTTATAGCACAAATTACGCCCCAAGAGACTTAGGGCACACAGTAGCGTATGCTAATAAAGAACCAGGATTACCAGGTTCTTTCGTTCTTTGAGATTTTGACCCTTTTTCTCTTACTAATCTTCATAACTTAAGCTATACACATCCAAATTAGTCCGTTTTAGATTCTATGGATTCGTAATTCATAGAACTACAACATACCAAAGAATGAACAATTTACAACAACATTAACTAACCCAAATCTTGACCTAAAACTCATGTTTATACTAAATTTTCATATTTTAAAATGTTTAGCGAATTTATTCACTACAAATTCGTTTCTTAACCAAATTGATTCATTCAACTTGCGTTATTTTCATTTTTGAATGTATTAACACAAATGATCATCAACTTACAATTTATTACCTGAATCAACCACCAATTTTTGGTTTCAAAGTAAACTATTTTACACATATTCAACCAGAACCAATTCCTTCTTCTCAACTATGACTACCTATGAACTTGATACACCAAAATCATTTGTAAACTACATATAACAGATTATAATCATCAAATAACATATATAGACCATATCTCATCAAATTATACAACAAAAAATCAAAGTCTCTATGAAAAAAAACTCAAAAACATATAAACTAAGAATATAACCCAAATATTCATTAAAAACATGTTTCATATGAATTTGATTTCTGAAAATCATTTCTAGATGACAATTATCAGATTTTAAACATCTTCCAACATATATATAACATCTATTTAGCAACTCATCCAACTAAATTTCCAATTTTAAAGGATAACTCAAGAACACCCAAACTAAGAAAAAACTAGGTTATTTACCTCTTGATTCTTGTTTAGCCTTGTTAGAAGATGATTCCCTTCTTCTTCTCCTTCTTGGCTCTCCAATTTGGCTTACAAATTCACAAAACTCTCTTTTCTCTATTCCTCTGTGTTTTCTCTACTCTTTTTTGACTTAGGCTTAACCAAGAGATAATACGTAAAGAAAAAAAACTGATATAAAATATAATACGCAACTTATATTTTCAGGTAAAAAAACCCAATGGGTTCAGCTGTTACAAACACCAAGAGACACAAGGCCATGTTTGGCTAGTTTCAATTATCCCATTTTAGCTTATTTTAATAATTTATTTATCCTATAGTTTATTTGTCACACCTTTAAACAATTAAATTAATATAAACCTTACATCAAATTAATCATTTACCATATAAAATATAATTTTATTTAGCAAATTAATAAATCTTTAATTTAATTATTAAATTAGAACGACATTATAATTATTTAATAATTCATTTAATTTAATCATCTCATTAAATTAAATCTTCAAACTATAAAATCACTAAACCTAAATTTAATTAACATATCTCCCTAATTAAATTATTACACAATATCTTCATCGACTATTTATTTATCTCAATAAATAAATCAACTCAAATATTTATTTGCTTCAATAAATATTTAAAATTAATAAAATTAATTAGAAAATTCTCGTTCGTTACAGTCACCGTGGGGAGCACCGGTGTTATTTGTGAAGAAGAAGGATGGGTCAATGCGTCTTTGCATTGATTATAGGGAATTAAATAAAGTCAGTATTAAGAACAAATATCCATTGCCAAGAATAGATGACTTGTTTGATCAATTGAAGTGTGCTAGATATTTCTCGAAAATAGATTTGAGAAGTGGGTATCACCAACTGAAAGTAAGGACGGAAGATGTACCGAAGACAGCATTCCGAACTCGCTATGAACATTACGAATTTTTAGTGATGTCATTTGGTTTGACAAACGCCCCTGCAACGTTCATGGATTTGATGAACATGGTGTTTAAACCATTTTTAGACAAGTTTGTGGTGGTATTTATTGATGATATTCTGGTGTACTTGAAAACTCAAGAGGAACACGTGGAACACTTATGTCTGACGCTGGAAACGCTAAGAAAGGAAAAGTTGTACGCGAAATTCTCTAAATGTGAATTTTGGCTAGAACGTGTACCATTTCATGGGCATGTAATCGATAAGGATGGGATTTTAGCGGATCCATCAAAAGTCAAAGCGGTGATAAATTGGGAACAACCAAGAACTCCATCAGAAGTAAGAAATTTCTTGGGGTTGGCAGGATATTACAGACGATTTATTCAAGATTTTTCCAAGATTGCCACTCCATTGACAAATTTGACGAGAAAATCTGTAAAATTTGTTTGGGCGGAAAAGTGTGAGGAAAGTTTTCAAGAACTGAAAAAGAATTTAAGTGTGGCACCTGTTTTGTCATTGCCAGATAATACAGGAAATTTTGTGGTGTATAGTGATGCTTCACACAAGGGTTTAGGATGTGTCCTTATGCAAAACGACAAGGTTATTTCGTATGCATTAAGGCAATTGAAAGACTACGAGAAATGGTATCCAACTCATGATTTAGAGTTGGCGGCAGTAGTGTTTGCTCTGAAGATATGGAGACACTATCTCTACGGAGAGAAATGTGAAATCTACACAGACCATAAAAGTCTGAAGTATATTTTCACACAGAAAGACCTGAACATGCGGCAAAGGAGGTGGATGGAATTGATAAAAGATTACGATTGTGAGATCTTTTATCATCCGGGCAAAGCTAATGTGGTTGCAGATGCCTTGAGTAGGAAAGGCAGAGAAAATTTAATGTTGTTAACAGATAAGGAGGAGCTTATTACAGCAATGACAAGGTTAGAGCTGGAAATCAAATTTCCAGAAAAGTCCGATGAAAAATTGTTTCAGATAAAAGCTAGTCCAACTTTGGTGGACAGGATGAAGAATGCAAGAAAATAAAGGAAAGTGTGGGCGAGGGTAAAGAAGTGAAGTACAAGGTCGATACTGAGGGAATGCTAAGATTTGAGGGACGAATTTGGGTTCCAATAGTACAGGATATTAAAGAAGAAATCTTGACGAAAGATATTCTATTCATCCAGGAAGTACGAAAATGTATCAAGATTTACGGCCTCATTTTTGGTGGCCGAACATGAAAAGAGATGTTGCAGAATGCGTTACAAAGTGTTTGACATGTCAGAAAGTGAAGGCCGAGCATTAACGACCAAGTGGATTACTTCAACCGTTGGAAATACCGGAATGGAAGTGGGAGAAAATCACAATGGATTTTGTGGTAGGTCTTCCAATGACTCAGAAAGGATACGATGTGATATGGGTGGTAGTGGACAGATTGATGAAATCTGTACACTTTTTGCCAATAAAGATTAGATTTAATCTTGATCAGCTGGCGAAGCTATAAGTTAAAGAGATCATCTCAAGACATGGAGTTCCAGTGTCAATTATATCAGACATAGACCCAAGGTTTACATCAAATTTCTGGAAGAAACTTCAAGAATACATGGGAACGCAACTGAAGATGAGCACAACATATCATCCGCAAACCGATGGGCAAAGCGAACGAACGATCCAGATGCTTGAAGATATGCTTAGAGAGTGCATCATGGATTTCAAAGGAAACTGGGATGATCATCTACCGTTGGTGGAATTTGTATACAACAACAGTTACCATGCAAGTATTGGTATGCCACCGTACGAGGCGTTATACGGCAGAAAGTGCAGAACTCCACTATGCTGGGATGAAGTTGGAGAACGTCAACTGTTAGGCCCAGAATCGCATGCTGCAGATTCACCGAAGTTGTTAAACTCATCGAGCAAGACCGGTAGCCGCCAAGATCGATGTAAAAAAAGTATGCTGATCAACACAGGCAGAGTCGTGAGTTTGAAGCAGGAAGTTTCGTGTTCCTGAAAGTTTCTCCTTGAAAGGAGAAAATTCGTTTTGGAAAGAAAAGAAAGCTCATCCCAAGATTTGTTGGACCTTTTGAAATATTGCGAAGAGTGGGAGAAGTAGCTTATGAGGTAGCTTTACCTCCAAAATTAGAGCATGTGCACAAAGTTTTTCATGTGTCGGTGTTGCGACCATATAAATCCGATTACAAGCATGTGATCGAGTATGAACCGTTGCAGTTTAGTAAAGATTTATCTTATGAAGAAATTCCTATCCAGATAGTTGACAGGAAAGAACAAGTGCTCAGGAATAAAGTGATACCTTCTGTGAAGGTGATATAGAGGAACTATAACGTCGAAGAGGCTACGTGGGAACTCAAAGCGGAAATGATGAAGAATTACCTTGAGTTATTTGTTTAGTATGTGTCTTCGATTCTGGGAACAAAATCTTTGTAAGTAGGGGAAAATGTGACGATTTGATTGTTTGAATTGTGATTCCGGAGACAGAATCCTTGTAAGGAGGGAAGGATGTAACGATCCAGAATTTCAAATTGTAATTTTAAATATTTATTGAATTATATAAATATTTATTGATGTGATGGTCGTTAATAAATATTTGTAAATCTAAATTTATTAGATAAATTTCTAAATTAAATTAATTTATAATTTAGAGATTTGTATTATAACATGAGGTGTTATATTGTGATTAATAATTTAAAATGATATATTAATTATCAAATAAAATTATAACATGAAATTATAATTTTGTGGTATTTGATAATGTGGAAATATTTATTTAAAATATAGTATTTAACTAATTTATGGAATAATGTTGGATATGGAAATCCAAATAAATAATATGTGATTATAAATTATAAACTAAAGTGTTTATGTAAATAAATTAAAAAGGGTTTAATTTAGTTTTTGCCAAGCAAGGCTTAATATATTAATTCTTTAAAATTTAAAGGGTTTTTCCAAACAAAGCCTTATGGATTTTGATTTTCTAATTTTTGAATTTAAATAAAATAAATAATATAAATAAAATAATAAATATAATATATTTATAATATATACGTTTATCTTAGTAACTGATGTTACTTATTATGAGTATTAAGACTATATCAGTTTTGTATTATATCATTATGCATATCAGTTGATTTTTGGCTAAGTTTGAGAGCTTCAGAGAGAATTGAGAGAGAAGTTGTGAGGGAATTGAGAGAGAGTCTTAAGAATTTTCACAGCAAATTCCTGTGATTTTTAGCAAGGATTATCTTAGAAATTAAAGGTATGTTCCTAATCTCTATATTATAAGCATGTATATGTGTTTGACGACAAAATTTTATATACTCTGTGAATTCAAATTCTCTTGGCTTGTTGTAGAAACTGAGTCGTTGCAATTTATATGTAATTTGTGATGCTAGAATATATGATTGTATGATTATATAGGAGGAAAAGTAAATTACAGTATATATATATATTCTCGCATAGCCTATGAAATACCAGTTTTTAGTGATCAAGTTGTATGTTAATCTGCAAATTGGGTCTTGTATATGTTAATTCATTAAGAATCGAACATAACGTAGTTTGAACAAAGCAAATTGGACAAGAATTGAAGTCATAATGTTGATTTTTAGGATGAATGTCAAGAAAATTGAGTTTTGTATGAAAATGTGAAATTTGAAGAATTTAAATAGTATACTTGATGTTAAATTGTTCTAATTGGTTAAAAATGTTAACAAACATGTTTACAATAGTTTTGTATCAATTGTGTATGTTGATATTATGGTCTAGTGGGTGAAATTCATGTTTGTTGGGCTAAAGTTCACTCATCGCTCATCACCGCCTCTCGCCTCTGTCTCAGCACCAAGATAATTGCTACCGGTGCCAGGCTAAAAAGCAGTAGCAAGACTGCTGGTCCCAGTTTTTTGTATGGCGCAATTGCCATACATACTACAGTTTGAGATAATTGACTTACTGCATTCAGTAGACTTGGAATAGCAATATAACATGGGTTAGGGTTGTGTTAGCATGTCAAATGAGTAATGACAAGGTTACAACAACATAGTGAAATGTGGTTAGTAATTCAAATGTTATAAAAAAATTGATAAACTATGAAAGGGACGTGTTTTGATTTATTAAGCATGATAAATAATAAACAGGTGTTACGAAGATTAACACTTGCGTTTTTCTGATATTTAAATAGTAGCTTAAGACTTGTGTTAACATAACAAGTCTAACTAGAAATGCATATGTTGTGGTATTTTAGTATGTTTAAGAGATATTGTGGTTCTAAACCTATGTGTAGGTGATCGTGAGTTTAATTTTATAGCTTATGCTTGAGGCAAGTTTCTAAACTTCTCTTTTTACATTGAGCAAGTTTTCTAACTCAACACTTTCGTTGAGCTAGTTCTATTATTACATTGTGTAGCTTTATTCTTTTGATTGAGTAAGTTTTCTATCCTAAACTGTTATTGAACAAGTCAATTGTTCCTATATTTCATTTTAGCAAACTTTAACTCTAATGTTACTGGAATTCTCATTATGGTTGATTCATTCTAACTTGTTTATAGTTAAGCAAGTTTTTTAAGTTATATTTTTGTATAATGAACGCAGTTTTTGAACTCTCATCTCTATTATTGAGCTGTTTTAATTCTTTGCATGAGTTAATACCATGTTGGGCAAGTTTTTAGTTTTCAGCTTGCTATCAGTTAATGTACGTTCAGTAATTTCATTTCTAATGTTATAAGACCCTAACCTTAGATTATTTATTGTTCAAGCAAAGGTTTACCATTTTATTCATTTTGTTGAACACTTATGCTCTATAGTTATTTCAAGCATGAGTTTAATATGTATAGTCAGTTCACCTATGATTCTCAATTGTTCTATGTTATGTTGTTGTTAAACAACTGTGGTGTTATTAAACATTATTGATTCAAATAGTCCTCTAGTTGATGTTCGTTAAACTTCAAATTACCCTTGAAAGCTTATCCAAACCAAACTTTCTTTGGTGCGGATGAACAATCCTATTATTATTAGGGGATAATTTATGCTTAACGTTGAAATGTTTGTGCACAATACATTGTTCGAAGGCCTGATCCCCCTAAGTACGAGGAGTCCTTATAGTCTTATGACTGTTAAAGTTGGAGTTGAAAGATTACTCGCAACTGTGGACATAGTTCATGGTCTTATGACCCTCAGTTAGATATATTCTATATTTTGGATTCCAGTTTTTGATTATCATCGTTAGAGTACTATTCAGTTTTGATGAGCCTATTGTTGGCAGTTATTATTATTATTCTTCTGTTGATTCATTGTTATATCCAGTGAGCAATTATTTTGCTCACTCTTGCATATTTATATACTCATTGCAGCTAAAGTTGAGAAGGTAGATGAGCCTTCAACTAGCAAAGGAAAGAGAAAAATGTACAAGTGAAGCAGACTTGTAATTTTTTTTTATTGTGATGATCATAGACTTTTAAATAATGACGTGATGTAATAATTTTATTTCCGCACTTATGTGATGTTTAAAGGTTAGACAGCCTGGGATGTTTTTGAATTTAATAATGTAACCCTATTTAGAGGGAGGATTATGGTTTAAATATTATTTTATTTAGGTAGATAGTATGAATGTATGGATAGTGAGCACCAAATCTTAGGTTATGAAGTACCTAGATTTGGGGGTGTCACAAGGCAAGTTTCCTACCTTTGCATTTTCTTTATGCAATGGACATGAGTAAGAATGTTTCAGAATTATATTATTACTGTACAGATTATTAACCCTATATTATATACGCTCATTGATTATCAACATGTTAGTATATGGTAATTCAGATATATATTTTGTTCGTTAATTTATATAAATGGTTATACAAGTGTCCCCACTTGGATAATCATTGTATTTAATCACATGTTGATACACCTTTGTTAATTACCCATATATATATATATGTTGAATTATATATTATTGTTGAACAAGATAAAACCTTATTATTATCCAACCGAATTGCTTTGGTTTGGAACCCCGACAAGTATGAACATCCCTTACACGAGAAAACTTTTATGCACCCAAGGTGGACAGAGTGAATGATAACATCGTTCTTGCATGTAGTATTGATCAATACAGGGTACAACGGGCTGATCACCCCCGTGCCCATAAGTTATGACGCTTTATAGATGAAGTTCTGTTTAACCTTTTTGAAAATGAAAACAATGTTCATAGTATGTCACCTTAACCCTATTTATAGTCAGTACGTAGTTTCAAAAATTTTAAAGAGGGTTGTTATGTTATTATTATCGGTTCAGATTACTTCACAGCTATTGATTTGTTGTAGAAGGGTAGTATAAAGAAAACATTTAAATTCTTTCAGCTTATATATATAATTGTTAATACTTGCTGGGCACTCAAATGCTCATCCTTGCTTAATTTAAATGTTTTCAGCTAAGTGTGAACAAGCAGAAGGCTCATGTAGAAACAACGGAAAAGGAAAGCTAACCAAATAAGATTTGTGGTAGTTTATATAATAGTTTGATATTATTAAGACAATGATATTTAATAATTATCATGTAATGAATGTTTAAAGGTCTCATACCTGGGGATTAGACTTTGATGATATGTAAATTAAGTTGATCTTTATATTATTGTTATTATTATTAGTATTATTCCGCTCATAGAAATGGTATCGTGAAGCACTGAGTTTGGGTTTCAAGTACTTGGATTAGGGGGTTTACACTCATGCCTTCCTCACTCAGTAAAACTTCCAATCTTAGATGGCTCCTGACCGGTATCAGATTACCAAGGTCAAGAAACAGTCTAATGAGTCTTTCAGAGAGTATACTCAAAGGTGGAGGCGCCTTGCTGCTCAAGTCATTCCTTCCATGACGGAATCAGAAATGGTCATGACCTTCATAGACATACAAGAATCTCCTTTCTATGAAAGATTTTTAGATGGCATTGGCAAGCCATTTTCTGAAATGATCAAGCACGGAGAGATGGCTGAAATGAGATTGAAGTCAGGAAAGATTCAAGACCTAGCCGCTCTTAAAGCAGTCACTGAGCACATATAGTCTAGTACTTATGGAAACAACCCCCGGAGGGTCTATAAAAAGAAAGAGGAGGATGTTTCCTTGGTACTACAAGGTCAAAAAGGCAATCAGAATATGTCTATCCAGAGGAGAAACTACTCCCCTTTGCAAGCATAGTCATCAAAACCTCCATTGCCTAAAGGTGGAGAAGTCAAACGCCCCCGAGTGTTCACACCCTTAGGGGAATCGCTCGAGAATATCCTTACTCTTCTGACTACTTAGAAGAAAATTACACATCTTCACCAGCCAACCCGAATGAGAAGGGTTTCAATTCTACTTGGAAGTGTGCTTATCATGCCGGGGAACCGGGACATGACACTTAGGATTGTTGGGCCTTGAAACACAAGATCTAGGACTTAATTGACAATGGGGAGATTGTCGTGACTAAGACAATCCTCGTCCTCAATACAAAGAAGGAGAGGTCAATATGATTAATTGGAACAGTGGACAGAGTTCCAATTATGTTGTTGAATCTCCCCAGACTAGCAAAGACGGTGATGACAGATGGGATTATGCGCAGTTCCAATTTATGATGGAGCAAAAGATTAAGGCTCTTTGCAAACAAGTAGATCAGTTGGCAGAACTGGTGATTCATCAACACCAAGTCACACGCCAATTAATCAGTCAGGAGCATGCTAGTCTCCTCTCTTTTTTCATGAATATTCCATCCTCCCCTTCAGAAAGTGAAATACTGGAGGATAAAGTTGCGAAAAGAGCAAGTGCCAAAGCCCGTCTGGATTTTGCCAACAAACGGGAATTTACATATCCTGGCCAACCAATGGAGGAGATATTTCAAATGTTGATCAACGAAGGAAGAATAACATCCCTTCTACCTCCAATCAATCCCCGTTCCAGACGGTTTAATTCTGAGGGAGTATGCCAATATCAGTCCCAGTCTCCCGGTCACAACACAGAAGAATGCTGGGCACTCCGCCATCTCATTAAGAATTTAATTGACAGCGGTGTCCTGCAAATAGCAGACGATGACACTTTGTTACTCGAGAGTGGGAACACATGTCCTAAAAAATGGAAGGACAGCGTAACAATTATCTCTGCTGAGGATGATGGAGCTGCTAAATCACCCACAATCCAACTCAAAGGAGCTAACAATCCTTTGAAAGTGGCTACACCAGAGCCAATTAACTTACCATCCAGACCATAGTATCCTGTTGTCAGCCTACACAAAGTCCCATGGAATTATGGGCAGACTGAAGGATCTACATCACATACTACTGCAGTAGTGTTAAAGGAAAATCCACTGTATCTTCCCCATCGGGTGATGAAGCCCACCATCAAATCAAATGGGAAAGTTCCCATGGACAAGATTGAAGAATTTCTCCGTACCATGGGCCATAACGAAGCCAAAGTGGTTTTAAGCTTGAAAAAAGCTCCACAACAAATTTCCATATTGGACTTGGTTTTCGCTTCCGAAGATCACAGGAATATCTTGCTAAGGGTCTTGGAAGAAGCCCATTTACCGAAATCAGTGAATGTGGAAAAATTCCATCATCTGGTTGATCAGATTTTCAACAAAAATGTGATATCTTTCACTGATGACGATATACCCGCTGAAGGGACCAATCATTGTAAGCCGCTGCACATAGCAATTTTGTCCTCCGGATACATGGTAGGAGGAGTCTTGATAGATGAAGGTTCATCTCTTAACATTTGTCCTTATGCTACCTTGGAGAAGATGAATATCAACCCCAAGAGGATCAAAAGCAGCCATACGGTTATCAAAGCTTTTGATGGGTCCCGACGAAACGCCGTTGGAGTAATTGAGTTACCAGTGGAGATTAGTCCACATACATTCAGTGTATCCTTTCACGTGCTCAAAATAGCCATGGGATACAACCTGCTGTTGGGAAGACCATGGATTCATATGGCCGGAGCTATCCCTTCCACCCTTCATCAGCAACTCAAGTACATTATCAACAATAGCCTAGTCATTGTTAACGCTGAGCCAGAATATCCGGAACAAAGTGATATGCCACTAATCAGCTTCAATTCAGAAATTGAGCCGGTCAGTTTCCAAGCCTTGGAGGTGAGCAACACTCATTACCATTACATTGGGGCGCCACCTCTTACACCCAAGATTTCTGTCGAAGTTATGTCGGCCACTCAAGAAATGATGTCATTGGGTCATTAACCTGGACAAGGGTTGGGCAAAGAGCATCAGGGTATTAAGCACCCGATTCAAGTGCCTAGTCAAACAGGGACAGCTGGATTAGGCTATTCTGCTAGCCCCAGTTACAAGAATCCTCATAAGTACAAACAAATTCCTTCAACTTCTGCCATACAACGATTTTCTCCACCTGCAACTCCCCGAATCGACATACCTCCCAGTAAAAGGTGCCAACCCATATTATGGCTATGCTATTTCCCAAACCAGTACCGGTTAAAGCAAAAGAGGTCCTGATTCCTGATCCCAAAGTGGAAGAGAGGGAACAGAGACGTAAACAAGACATCGCCCTTATGATGTCAGGCATACGCATCATTGTCCATGATGAACATACAAACAGATACACCCCAGACGATGATTGCCCAGATATCACGGTCATCATTAGAGAGAAGGAGGACGATGATAACCCTTCCATCACTGTAGTCCATCAGGACTTTACCCTCAACAATTGGAGCAGCACTCCATGCATTGGTTGGTGAGGGTAAAACGGGCAGAAATTCCATATGCCCTGTAGATAAATTTAACTGCTTACTTTTCTATACAGTATTAGCAGTTGTTTTATCAGAACATGCTAACACTTTATATGATTAAATAGTTTCATATATTAAGTGAAAGCATATTTTGTTCCAAAACTCTGAATTTAGATGTGCCTGTACTTGCCGATGCGGTGCTTTTTCTCCATAAACACTGTAACTTTGATGAAAAGTTGGACTCAGACTTGATGGAAGTACAAGAGGACATTGAGATACCTCAGGAGATTAAGGAATGGGTCGAATAAAAACCTAAACCTAACCTTGATCAAACCACCTCTTTCAATCTCGGAACCTTAGAAAACCCTAAGCTAATCCAGATTGGTTCGCACCTCACTCCAAACCAACTAATGACATGGTTGCATACTTACTAACCCAATTCCGGGATGTGTTTCCATGGTCTCTTGAAGACATCGGGGTTTGTCCAATCGACATTGTCCTTCATCGCCTTCCCATTAAAGAGGGATTCAAGCCAACAGTGTAAGCTCGTGATTGAAACCTGAGGGGAGTTTAAAGGTTAAAGAAGAAATTGTGAAACAATTTCAAGCGGGCATCATCATGGTGTCTACATACCTTGAGCGGTTATCAAACATAGTCCCCGTGCCTAAACTAGGAGAAAAGGTGCGAGTTTGCATGGATTACCTGGATCTGAACAAAGCTTGCCTTAAGGATAGCTTTCCTGTGCCATTTATTCACATTCTCATTGACAATACTGCTCAATAACCATGTACTCCTTTGTAGATTGCTTCGCGGGGTATCATCAGATTATGGTTGCTGAGGAGGATCGTGAGAAAACTGCTTTCATCATGCCTTGGGGAACCTTTTGTTATAGACGGTTGTCATTTGGCCTCATCCATGCCGGAATAACTTACCAACGAGCTATGATGGCTCTTTTCCACGACTTAATGCACAAAGAGATAAAGATCTACGTGGATGACATCATTGTAAAATCCCGAAGGGAAGAAGACCACTTTGACCATCTCAGATAACTTTTCAACAGGTTGTGTAAGTACAAATTGAAGTTGAATCCAGCTAAGTGCACCTTTGGTGTTAAATCAGGCAAGTTACTAGGTTTCCTAGTCAGCCACAAAGGGATTGAGCTGGATCCTACCAAAATCCAGGCCATCAAAGAAATGCCCGTTCCTCAAATAGAGAAGGAAATACGGGGATTTTTGGGAAGAATCAACTTCATTAGCAGGTTTATTTCTCAACTCATAGCAACCTATGAGCCCATCTTCAAGCTATTAAGGAAGAACTCCTCCATGAAATGGAATGATGAGTGTCAGAAAGCCTTCCTTACAATCAAAGAGCAGTTGGTTAATGCTCCTATTTTGGTACTTCACAGGGATGATGTTCCCTTGTTCATGTACCTGTCCATTAATGACAATGATATGGGTTGTATGCTGGGACAGAAAGACGATAGAGGCTAAGAGCGAGCTATCTATTACCTCAGCAAAAGATTCAGCAGCAGTGAACACAAGTACACTGTGATTGAGAAAACTTGTTGTGCTTTAGCATGGGCTTCCATGAGGTTACAACATTACCTCCATGGTCACACAATCCATCTTATATCCCGCATGGATCCTCTTAAATACGTTTTCAAGATGGCTGCATCAATTGAATTGTCATTTGTCCAGATGGCAGTTGATTCTGCAACAATTTGACATCGTCGACGTGACGTAAAAGTCTATTAAAGGATAAGGAATTACGGATCAACTGGCCTCCGCACCCATAGGGGATTACAAACCCTTAGAAACATACTTCCCTGATGAAGGGGTCATGGTAATTCAGCAACACCATCAGTACAATTCATGCTATACGTGGAAAATGTATTTTAATGGAGTTGTTAACATGGAAGGTTCTGAGTTGGAAGCGCCTCTAGTATCCCAGACGGGAGTAGTATCCGTCGTCATCAAAATTGCGCTTTATCGGCACCAACAATACAACTGAGTATGAAGGCTGTATCATGGGAGTCAAACTTGCCCAATCAATGGGTATCAGATGGTTAACTATCTTTGGAGATTTGGAGTTGGTAATCAAACATACCACGAGAATCTATCAAACCAAAGAGCTACATTTGCTGGCTTAACATCGGCAAGTTTTACAGATGGCTTCGGAGTTTAAAGAAGTAAACTTCCTCCACATTCCTCGGAGTAGGAATGATTTTGCGGATTCGCTAGAAACTTTGGCCTCCTTGATCAACATATATGACAAGGAAAACATGCCAAGCATCCCATTTTCCCTACAAAAGGCTCCAGCTTATGGGAATTACATTGAAGAAGTATCGGATGAGCTACCTCCCATCCAACACCCTTGGTATCAGCATATCAAGGAGTATCTTCGAGATGGATCTACACCTGCTGAGGCGAGCCTGACTAATAAAGGCGGATCCATCGAATGGCTATGAAATTCTACCTGAGAGGAGATGCGCTCTACAAAAGAGATGCAGTATTAGGTCTCCTTAGATGTCTGGATAAAGACCAAGCTCAGAGGCTCATGGATAAAATCCATGGTGGAGTATGTGGCCCACATATGAGCGGACCCCTACTTGTTAAGAAAATCCTCAGAACAGGGCATTACTGGCTTACGCTTAAAGCTGACTGTGATGATTATGTCAAGAGGTGCTATCAATACCAAATTTATGGGAATGCTATCCACGCCCCTCCAAGGGAACTCCATAATATGAGTTCACCCTGGCCCTTCTCAATGTGGGGAATGGACGTGATCGGGCCCAAAGCCAGTAATGGGCATCTAATTATCTTCACCATGATCGACTACTTCACCATGTGGGTATAAGCAGCCTCCTTCCTCAGGATTACCAAAGAAGTCATCATTGCTTTCATAAAAAACAATGTCATTTGTTGATATGGACAACCAAAGGTAATTGTGTCAGACAATGTTAAGAACCTCAACAACAAAATGATGGAGGAGTTATGCATTAAATTCCACATCAAACACCTTAACTCCGTCATCTACCGTCCAAAGATGAATGGTGCTGTTGAAGCGGCTAATAAAAACATCAAGAAGATCATGCAGAAGATGTCCGCCAATCACAAAGGATGGCCTGACCACTTGCCTCTGACTTTATTAGCATATAGAACTTCAATGCGTACTTCTACTGGGGCAACCCCCTACTCATTAGCCTATGGGATGGAAGCAGTGCTTCTCATAGAGGTGGAAATGGAATCCCTCAGATTATTGATGGACGCTCAGCTGGATGAAGACCAATGGGTACAAGACAGATATCACCAATTGTCTCTAATAAAAAAAAGGCGAATCGGGGCTATCTTCCATGGTCAGTTATATCAACAAAGGATCGCCAGATCCTACAACAGAAAAGTCTGGCTACAGCAGTTTAAACAACATGACTTAGTTTTGAAGAAGATCATTGACAACCAAGATCATTTTAAGGGAAAATTCGCTCCAAACTAGGAAGGCCCGTTTGTCTTCAAGGAGGTATTGATAGGAGGTGCTCTCATACTACAAGAAATGGACGGCAATAAATTTCCACAACTCATCAACTTAGACACCGTGAAACTGTACTATGCCTGAGGTTACCATCAAGCAAACATTCTGGTTTTGGGTCATCAGATCACCAGTCATTCCGGTTTTCTAACCCTTTTTTACATACTCTTCTGCCCCTCAGGGAAATATACACTTCAAGCCAGCAGCCTGGTTTCACCACATTTTAAACCTTTCATACAATTTTGATTATCCCACCAAGGATTAAACCTTTCACACATGCAGTTTGTCCTGAACTTAGGATCAAACTTTTTCACGCTTATAGTTTGTCCTGAACTTAGGATCAAACTTTTTCACACCAGCAATTTGTCCCAAACATGGGATCAAACTTTCTTTCCCCCACAGTTTAGCCTGCACATGGGATTCAGACTTGTCTTCGGCTGCAAATCGTCCTGAGGGGCGAACTACATCGACTTGATCTCTCCGATACCCGGGAGTACGTAGGCAACCATATTCTATATGGCCCGGTCTTAATAAAAGAAACAAAACAAAAAAAATAAAACAAAAACACTTCTACCCTTTCTCTACAAAAAAACAACAAAAACATTTCTACCCTTACACCATTCAGCGTTGAACCTCTTACACCAGGTTCAAACTACACAGACCTGATCTCCTCTTTAATAGGAGTACGTAGGTAGCCATTTTTGGTTCGGTCTAACCCCCTACCAAAACACAAATACTTGTCAACGGTACTGGGATCAAACTTCATTCCACCATATTTCATCGGCTTCAGACCAAAGGGATGCATGGAACTACCTGACCTCTCCTCACAAATAGGAGATTCGGTGACCATCTAAGCTGCAGTTGTGCCTCAAAGAGCAACACCTATCCATAAGAGATGGAATTAACTAGGCTCTTCTTAAATATGAGTACTGACGACCATCTGTGGTGCGGTAAATATTAGAGAGGAAAAGCCACACTCCTCTCCACATCTACATACAGAAACCAATCACAAGACACCAAATATGGTAGGGATAGACACAAATCAATGATCCATTCTGAAAGATCCTGTGACGTCTCAATGTCCACACATCAAGAATGAGTTCAGAATGAATCAAGATCACAAGCCCTGAAGAAATAGGCAAATATCAAGCAAGTATCAATAAGGGTGTAAACGAGTCGAACCAGAGCGAACAGAGAGCTACTCGAATTCGACTCGAAATGATAAATTCGTACTCGAATTCGGCTCAAATTCGAATTATATTTGAAAAATTTTACTCAGATTCGACTCGACTTGAATATTTAGTACTCGAATTCGATCCAACTCGACTCGAATATTTATTCAAACTACTCGCGAGCTTCAAATTCAAGCTCAAATTCGAGTCTCCACATAATAACTAGGTTTATAATAAATATAATTATAAATTAAATTTGTTATTTTACTTAAAAATGAGAAAATATATTTATTATTACACTTTACAAATATAAAATCACAATTAAAATTAAAAACAAAAAAAAATAATAACTAATTATCCTAATTTGATTTAAATTTGTATATATTATAAGAGAATGTATCGAACATCTAATCGAATATGTATTAACTGATTATGTATCAAACCAAAATCAAAAATTCGAGTAGTTTAAATTTTAAACGAGTCGAGTATAACCTTGCTCAGATTCTTCTCATATTTTTATTCGAACTATTTTTAATGCTCAGATTTGGATCATATTATTAACGAATCCGAGTCTCGCTCGTATTTTTTTGAGTCATGCCCGAATTGAGCCCAAACTGTGTTGGCTCGTTTACAGCCTTAAGTATCAAGGCACAACTGAAAGGGAAGTGAATCAAAATATATTTCCCTGCCATATATAATGCTGTTTGATATATAAAATATGGGTTGTACATGAAAAAATGGCTAAAGCTAGTCTGTGCAGGAAAATACAAGTCTATTTACGGATCTGTATGTATGCGGACTATCAGATCTAACATATCATCCCTCTCCGAAGAAGGAGGTAACACTGCAAGCTCCTGCCCAATGGTATCTACACGAGCTAGTAGATCCGAGGCTAACTGTATGGTGGCATGATGCTCATCAATGTATGCACTCATATCAGCAAGGATGCCAGTCGTAAGGGATCTCACTAAAGTACTATCTGTGACGGCCACATCCCGGGTAGATAAGGTAGCATCCCTCTCTATAATCAATGCATCTCTGGCTGATCTGGCCCCGTCCCTCTCTAATAGAGTGGCGTCTCTCCCATCAAGAGTTGTCAACATCAAGGCTTTAGCCTGATCTCTCTCAAAGGTCATCAGATGTAGACTCTTCTCCAGATACTGTTCTGAATAATGAATCATAGTAGCACTCATAGTTGGAGAATCCATCACAACTGCTGACAACCCAGTAGTCAAATCCTCCTTGATGGGAATATAAGTCTCCTCCATAGGCTCCCCATCGTCGGAATCAATCTCCTGCACTGTGGATACTGCCATAGTCAATATCGTCTCTGTCTCCATCCATGCGGAATACTCTGCAGAATAACCTGGATGGCTGGAAGAAAACTCAGCTAGCTCACGCTGATCCCAACAGGCATACAACCTGGATCTATCCTCTACTGATAAGTAGCGAAAAGCTAAACGTTGACTCAATGCCCCCTCAAAAGGATGGAAGTCCTGGAACTGGTCAAACTGACACATCATGGCCAATGGGTGGTAAGTAATCATGCCCCTCAAACTAGCTAGAGGGAGATAATCCATGCCCGGAGCATGAGTAATAAAGCTGTAGGGTGAGCTGAGCCCTTTACACGACAATATATCAAACGGATATCCGATCCCTGCCAGGAAAACTGACCAAGATGCAGGATCTGTACACTCCGCAGGCTGAAAGGAGTACGACATGGATATATCATGGGTGAAACAATACCCATGCCGTCTGAAAGTTCCAATCGGTCTCAAGTGTGACATAAACCACACGTACAACATGACCGAGTTGCCTGTAAATACCCCTGCAGGGTAAGTGCTACAATATGTAGCTGACCTCAGCATCTCTGCGATGATTATCGGTACAATGATGTGACCCTCCCTAAGAGCTCTCACTGCCATGATAATGCCAATATGTAGCTCATCCATGTACTGTGGCATATACACACACGACAATACACACAGTAGTAGTACATCTACTCTGGCCAAGTGCCAATGATCCTCCGACATGGTGAAATCCCTAGAGTGCCATGTATAACCATCCTCAGAGCCAAATATGTCCATCAGAAAATGCTGGGATACAACATGATCGGATGTGATCTCATCCTGCATAACTCTCCGCCTCAGCCTGGTGAGAGTCATAAATCGTCGCTTACTCATGTCGTCCGATGGCCATATATCTTGTATGAGGTCGCCCCAAAGGCGGCATTAATCATTATCATACTCCTTCAGAGTAGGAGTCAACTCATGGATGCCAAACTGGAAAACCTGCCTCTCCGGTATCCAATGCTCTAGCATACTCTCTATGAAGCCTACGGGAACCTGAAACATCTGGAGAGTCATAGTATGCTATAATAACTGATCTACAGTCACCCTGTCTAAAGGTGACATACTATCATACCATGATCTCAGATGGGATACCACCAACACTGGTGGGGTATGATCAGTATGGCTAACTGTTGAAGAAGACATCTGTACGGGCCGTGTCATAAGACCATCCAGGGGTTAATGCTGAATATCTCTAGACATACATGCATATGCATAACATAATACATGCATGATGAACAATAGATGGCAATATGATATAGGGAATGGAAAACTGTATGTATATTCCTAAGTATATCATCATCTAATACATCTCTGTACAGCTAGAAATACAGGGAAATGGGGCACATACGCCCTACATCTAACAGAGGCCTATCAAAAGATATAGCGAGAATTGGGGAAAGCCACCCAATGTCTAACAGAGGCCTATCAAAAGAGATAACGAGAATATACATCAGAAGAAGATAATGGTGTCAATGTCTACATCATCAATCCTGTCCACCTGATGTAACTCCTCCTGAGTTACTGGATCTCTATCCACAGGGATGTCAGGCCTATACAAGGGAGGATCCGCACTGATAAAGCCATATGGGTCACCTGAGGGGCCAGCGCCAGAGCTGGAAGGATCAAAAGTATTTGTCTCTGAAGGATCTCTGCCCAATTGCCGAATAAAGAAATGTGCCCGGTCCAACTACCGGGTCAAACTGTCAATCTGTGTCAAATGAGTCGGATCTCAGACACAGGCTAGCCAATTCATCATCATCATGGATCCAGGAACCATATCCCCCATGAACTGAGTGGCGCGGGTCTGGGCTTCAATGGTACGAGGGAACCACCAATGCTAGAATATCTCCTGAGTCCAGGGACCCTCTGATAATGTAAAACCGTCAACACCCAACAATGGGATATCAATGACGGGTGACTGCGAAATAGGCCAATAAAGCCTGATAGGAGGTAAGATCGGTATACGAATCTCTCTTGTGATGCTCATGATAGCACGCTCTCCTAAATAGAGCTCCCATCCTCCATCTGTGAAGAGATGAATCCTATAGGTAGAGATCACGTGCTCGACACCAGTCGGGTACCCATCCTCAAATCCAATGCTCAAATGCTCCCCTGAATAGGGAATCTATGTGATGACATCAGCTGTCAATAACTCCAGCTGTAGGCGGTAATGAGTGAAACCCTCAGCTACAGGGACCTCTGCCAGTATGGAATGATGTCACTGCCGTCCTCGTGGGTAGGTATATAATCCTAACACACTCACCGGATGTAAGCATGGGAGCCTCTCGTAGGCCCAAAACTGCTAACACAAAGGCAAACATCTATTGTCAGTCAACGCTCTTAACATGTACATGGGAAATTATAAGAGAAATACTCACCAGCAGAAATGGGTAAAATCCTAGCCAAGCCTCTGTCAAACCCTGTGAACGCATGCGCATTCCCCTTAGGAAATAGGCGAAGGTGTAGGAACCTCAATCATACTCTCTAATATGGTCCACGTATCGAGTGGCACTGATCAAAGAATGTGATCCCTGACTCTCACATCATCGGGTATGGGCTCACTCAACAACCCGCTCATAACATCTACGCTCAAAGGACCTATACGAACAGTCCTGCCCTTAAGCGCCTCCGCCGATACTCCTAGCAAGGATTTGACGGCATTTAGGGTAATATCCACCGTACAAGGCACTGGTGCCCTTCCAAACTCCATACCTGTGATAAACCACCAATCCATCGGCGTAATCATCACCTCACAGTCCAACAAATGGAGTGACTGAGTCTGGTGAAACCAGTGCTTAGACAATGCCCTGAGGTAACCCCAGGGACAACGGCGAGGAAGGATGGAAAAGAATGCTCCAAATCCCCAATCATGCACGATCGCTCTATAGTCAGGATGCAGAGCCTGGTACATGGAGTAAATGCTGAACCAGTTCCCTCTAGGCTGTGTAAAGCCGGGAACCTACATCACAAAGTAGATCAACATCAAAACCCTTTACTCCTCATCAATAGGAAAGAAGGAAGATCAAAATCTAGCTTTATACCTCATTTGCATGCAAGTAAACTGAGGGATGTCGACTCCAATCACCCAGAAGTTCTGGGTTCACCACTTGAATACTCGGGAGGTCCCTACGGGGAACATGTGCAGTAGGAGCGGGAGCCTTAACCGGTACATCCTCCTCCTCGTCCTCCACATTCGGTACATCAACCTGGACAAGACGTATCACCGCCTCCGCCAAACGACGAGTCTACTAACAGAACGGGGTCCAGGCACTTCAGAATCCCTCCCCCGCACACCAGAAGTGGTCCTGCGGGAACTACTCGGCTGATCCGGATCCATATATCTAGACAACAAATCTCCAAATCACCTCAGAAAGGGTGTGGTAAATTTTAACCTGGAGCTTTTCAAAATGCAATTTTATGACTACATGCATGCATGCATTATTTTAACATACATCTATAGTAGAGTTAAAAATGCATGACTACCCAATGCCTACATTTTGAATTTTTTTTTGTCATAGTCCCCTTTGTAAATAGGACTATCCACATGCACATAGACATGACTAGGTGGCCATTCAGTAGCACACCTACCCACAGTCATATACATTCTACATGCATTAATACATCAAAGTAAAAAATTCGTAAGGGTAGCCTGATTACCAGGATTATTTTGCTTTTTCACCTTTGCTCATTTGTCCTCAAATAGGATAAGAAATAGCAGAAAAAGGTGTCAATTTGACTATTTCAAAAGTTAAAATTTTTCACATCATTATGTTCAACATGGTTTAATACTAACATTTACTATGTTGAATATTTTTTAACAAGTTATTTTAACACACATAATCACTACTATGTGTTTAGATGCATTTCATAAGATATTTCATTTTCCAACGGATGAAAACTAGAAAAGAAGACATGCATACGTTACCAGGACAGTGTAGAACACTTGTACGGTGATAGAATTTGCAAAAATTCATCCGAACTCAGTAGATTTGAAGAAGAACTCTAAGGTTTCCTTCGCGACGCAGCTTGAAAATGACTTGGGAAAGCAACCAGCCCATTTAAGGGCAGTCATGGTTGGCCGCAGGTCCACCTATGGCTACTGCAGGTGTACCTGCGGCACCCCTATGTGGATCCCACCCCTCTGGCTTGGTCTAGTTCGAGTTGCAAAGGAGTTCTTACAAGCTGAAAAGGCCAAATCAGGAATAAAAACGCTACGCGATTGAGCGGAATAGCCTGAAATCCAAGTTTTCATGGGCCAAACTGTGGCTTTATGTAACACTCATTGGTCTTCACCCAAACACAGGGTATACTATACCAATGATCTCAGCTGTTGCAAACTACATTCGACAATACCTCACGAAGGTCCGATGCCGTCAGTTCAAGGTCAAGCAGCCTTGACATGATCCCCGGCGGGGGCGTCACGCATTTTCAACCGTTGATGTACACGTCAATGAAGGTCAAGAAGCCTTGACATGGTCCCCGGCGGGGGCTTTATGCATTTTCAACCATTGATGTACACGTCAATGAAGGTCAAGCAGCCTTGACATGGTCCCCGGCTGGGGTGTCACGCATTTTCAATCGTTCTGTACACGTCAATGAAGGTCAAGCAGCCTTGACATGGTCCCGGACGGGGGTGTCACACATTTTCAACCATTAATGTACACGTCAATGAAGGTCAAGCAGCCTTGACATGGTCCTCGGCGGGGGCGTTACACATTTTCAACCATTGATGTACACGTCAATGAAGGTCAAGCAGCTTTGACATGGTCCCCGGCGGGGGCGTCACACATTTTCTACCATAGATGTATATGTCAATAAAGGTCAAGCAGCCTTGACATGGTCCCCGGCAGGGGTGTTACGCATTTTCAACCATTGATGTACACGTCAATGAAGGTCAAACAACCTTGACATTATCCCGAGCAAGGATCTCATTCGTTGATACACATGTCAATGAAGGTCAGGCAACCCTGACAACACCAACTGTTGGCAGTAACTCCAACAGAACAATGGAAAGACCTGGTGATACAAACCAGGGAAAAACATCCTCATCGGGGAGGATCGATGATGGAATATGTTATACACATCCTCAACAAACAAATTTCTATCCACACAAAATCTCTTGTACATGAGAGATGCATTTTCAGGATAAAGTCTGTATCAAGGATTCAAGACTTTGGTAATAACCCCAACGTCAACAATCCTAAAGATTCCTGGTAGCTGTAGATCAAGCGTCCAAGACAGTTCATCAGGTTGGTCATTTATTGCCACCCCCGGTAGAAGCAATAGGAAGCCGGCAATCATCCCATCATATTGGAGAACAATCCAACAAACCACATACATTTGCATCATGTTGTCATGCATTACATCATAATCCTCTTGTTACATTTCAAGTGTCTAGTATTCTTTATCATATCCATGCCATTGCATTGCATGAATATGATATAGAGGGGAATCCATGTCGAAATTTTCTGCCTACCTGTTACTAACATTGCAGGAAGTGCATAATCTTTTTTCAGAGATAACCCTAGAAGACAGCTCAGCTTAATCCCGGAAATACCATCGGAAGTTCAGTTTCAACCCCAGAAAACACACCGGGGGTATCATTTCCCACCTCGGAGATAACCCCGGGTAAAGCAGTGCAAATACCGAAAATTCCATCGGAGAAGACCGATTCATCTTGGAGATAACCATGAGATGTTCAGTCTCAATCCCGAAAACAACACCTGGAAAGACAATGTCAACCTTGGAGATAACCCCATGGACTGCAGTTGTAGTTCCGGAGATAACCCTGGAGATGCTCGTTTTAACCCATGAAGTCAGTTTCAACCTCGGGACTCACACCGAGGCACTCAATTCCCAAACCCGGAGATAACCCTGGGAGGACATGCACACCTCAGAGATAACCCTGAGTGAAGTCAACACTTGCGGTACCGTCGATCTCGAGAGATAACCACGAGCAACGTCTCTTTATCGTAAAACCGAGATAACCCCGGTGAAGGGCAAAGTCATCAAATTGCCACCTCAACCCCACATGGCACCATCTCAACAAACAAACATATCAATATACATTCTACACAACAATGTCCCATAAAAACTAAGGAGTTGCAATCCCGAGTGACTACTATGCAAGGTAGCACACTGGATAGAATTTGAAGCTTGAAGAGATAGGACATGGTTCCATCTTCCTGACTTCGTACAACCTCTAATCCCATGTCATTGCGTAGCTCTCGATAACAGCAGTTCAAAATAGATCTTATACACCTCAATCGGATGCTCGGATTGAAGTTCTGCAAGTTCGAGCGGATAACACATTGCACGCGTACACGTACTTCAAGGCGGCGGGATCCGTGGACTATGAATTTAATAGTCCATCATCAATATTTTATCCCTGTAACATCAATCAATATTCATCTCAAATCAAATATTCATCTTTGCACTACAGGCCAAAGATATTCATCAATCGGTCATGTTCATCTCAACACCTGTTCATCTTTGCACTAAAGGCCAAAGATATTCATCGATCGGTCATGTTCATTTAAACACTGCTCATCTTTGCACTACTGAGCCAAAGATATTCAATAATATCATCATTTAAGACCGAGGATGATGAAAATATTTTTTAAAGAACGAATCCAATGAAACAAAATGACAAGGATTAAGGATTAAGGATTAGTACTTTGTTTTATCCATGTCCAACAATACCTCAAAAATAATCATAGTGGTGTAAAATTCAAGAATGATCAAAACATGGATACAATCAAAGCTAGTATCCGAATAGATATTTTGGATGAAAAGAAGAAATTTTATTTTTCGATGAATAGTGCCAGATATCGTGAATAGTCTTAGTATCGTGAATAGTAACTCAAACACCAAAAGATAGAAATTCCACAAAAAACATCTTCACGCTTCATGAATAGTACTTTCGTGAATAGTAACTTCGTGAATAGTAACTCATGAATAGTAACTCATGAATAGTAACCCAGAACATGAAAAAGTTCCAAATTTGATAAAAGTTCCAACCAATATTTCAAAGATAATGATATTGAAGAAATAATATCATCTGCGAAGAAAATAACATCCCTTACCTCAAAGAATCAAGATTACTTGGGAAGGAAAGGTCAAGTGATCTTTGAATGAAACTTGTATCTTGAACAACAACTCTCAAAGTATCTAAATACTCACAAAATACGCTCAATAATATAGAGAGAAAAGAGAAAACTTTGTTTTACGGTGTGATTTTCAATTCTAACTTAGCCCTCTATTTATAGGAAAATGTTAACCAGCAAGAAGCGCACTTAACACACAACTCCGATGGCTTTACACTGCTACTATTCCCACCCACCACATTTGAAAATTCAATTGAGCACATTTCTCACCAACCAAAAGTGGGGCCCACCAATTCTAGAATTTTCCACCAAAATCATTTATAACCTAATTTACAATCGGTCCACCTCTTAAAATTCATAATAAATTATACGCTCATTTTAACGGTTCAAAATTTGTGGACATATACTCAACTTATATATGTATAACATATCCAAAAATTACAACGATCCAACGGTTTGGATTAAATATTATAACTCACACAATAAAGTCATAATAACACCAATTTGATCTTTTAATACCTCCAATCCGACAAAATACAAATAAAACATCTCAAAGATTAATTCCTTCATTAATAACCACATAAATAAATCCATCATTTATATTCATATAAAATAAATATTTCCTTATCATATGAATCAATAATTAATTATTCACAAATAATATTACGGAATCACATTTATAACAACCAGTCATTTCCCGGAAAGAGGGGCTTTCAATAAGGATCTCTCCTTCTTGGCGCGCAATTAGGTAACCAAACCTCTCCTTAGATGTAACTTTCTAGACATTGCCAATAATGTTATCTAATAATATTATTCAAATAATATGAATTATTGATCGATAATGGGAAATCTTTGTGCGGTGACAATTATTGAAACAAAGAATAATATAAAATACCAACGCAAAGAATTATTGAATCAATAAAATAAACTATTGAACAAGAATTACTGTAACAATTATTGAGTAGTGCCTTCTTACGTAAGAATCAATAATTGATGCAATACTGAAATGTACTCTTTGTTCAACAACGCCGTATTAGTGTGTTTTAACCAACGTATTCCAACAAAGATTAATTGGTAACAATTACGCCTGTTATTTTTAAACAACTTATATTTGTCATTTTCCTCATCCAATCGCTTTCCGTTATGGGGCCCACACATGGTTCTGCTATGTCGCATTTAATATTCCCACAAGATGCAGATATTCCACGACCAAACGAATATTCCCCGAAACAACAATGAATATTTTATAACCACTTGCTTATTTTGAAATATTTGCATATTTAACCCTTAACTATCAAATCAACCCTTACTATTTCAAAATAATAAATAAAGGAAATTCCTTTTTATTTAAAAAAAATTTTGGGGTCTTACAACCTCCCTCCTTATGAAATTTCGTCCTCGAAATTGGCGTGCGATACACAGTGTTTGAAAAGGTGAGGATACCTCGCTTTCATTTCTGCATTCCAATTCCCGGTCATTTCCTCTATAGCATGATTCCTCCACAAAACTTTAACTTGTGGTATGACCTTTCTTGGCGTAGGACATGCTCCTTCCTATCCAAAATCTTGATGGTACCTCCTCATACGTTAAGTCTTGGCTATCTCGTCCGTCAGGTTCTAACTCTATAACGTGGTTCGGGTCTTTCACATATTTACGAAGTACCGATATGTGAAACACATTATGAACACGAGACATACTTGGAGGTAACGCAAGTCTATAGGCTACATTTCCTACTCGGTCAAGAATTTGAAATGGACCAATAAATCGTGGATTGAGATTTCCTCTCTTCCCAAATCTTGTAACTCCCTTCCATGGAGCAACTCGCAATAATACATGATCCCTACACTAAATTCCACGTCCTTTCGATGAAGATCCGCATAACTCTTTTGTCGATCTTGTGCCGCTTTTATATCGTTGTCGAATCATTTGGATCTTTTCGGTGAGTCATATCGTATTTCAACTCGGGGTCCCAACAATGTTGCTTCACCCACCTCATCCCAACATATTGGAGAACGACATTTTCGTCCATATAATGCTTCGAATGGAGCTACACCTATACTTGCCTGATAACTGTTGTTGTAGGAGAATTCCACCAATGGTAAATACTTATCCCAACTACCCTTGAAGTCTAGGACACGAGTCTTAATATATCTTCAAGAGTTTGAATAGTCCTCTCTATTGATTGATCGTCCGGTTTGGGGATGGTATGCCAAACTAAATCGCAAATCCGTGCCCATAGCTTTTTGCAAGCTAACCCAAAATCTTGAAGTGAATCTTGGGTCACGATCCGAAACTATGGATACAGGCATGCCATGCAACCTCACAATCTCATTTACGTATATACTACTAGCAAGACGTTCAAGGAATAAGTCTCCGTGACGGCAAGAAATGAAAGCGAGACTTGGTTAATCTATCAACAATAACCCAAATAGCATTGATGCTCGAGAAACCGTAGGGAAGACCCGTGTAACGAAATCCATGGTAATGTGTTCCCACTTCCATTCCGGAATCTCAAGTGGTTGCTGGCGGACCCTTAGGTACTAGATGCTCCGCCTTTACGTTAGCAAGTTAAACACATCGAGATAAACTTTGCAATCTCTCTCTTCATATTGTTCCACCAAAATGTATGTCAAGATCACGATACATTTTAGTACTTCCGAGGATGGATTGCAAATGGTGTATTGTGTGCCTCCATCATAATCTTGTACTTCAAATCGAGTCGTTAGGAACACAAAGTCTAGAGTGGACTCAAGTATTCCTTCTTCATCAATTCTCGCTTAGGAATAGCTCCTTCTTGTACTTTCTTCTTCATACGCATCATTTCAAGAATTGGGTGGCTTGAGCGACTTTAACTTTATCGATTAAAGTCGATTATACTCGTATATCATCACGTGGGTACCTAGAGTTTTCATCTCCATCTCTATTATTTGTAAATTATACTGAAATTAGTCTTTGACAATATCGTACTAGTATCAGATATCGATCTTCTACTCAACACATCATTTACCACGTTAAACTTTTCCAAGATAGCATGGTCGAACATGTCTTTGAAATGAGTCTCCTCTTGAGTTCTTGAAGCTCTTCCCACATTCCTTGCTCCATTCAATTTTGTATCTCTACGAGTCATTTACGTTAATGGAATAGCGATTCGAGAATATCCTTCAACGAATCTCCGATAATAACCAACTAAGCCTGAAAGCTACGTATTTCGATTCTTGACTTAGGTTCCTCTCAACCTGTGACTCATATCCCAATCTTGGATAGCACATCACAATGACACCTATCGGTTTACTATCGCATCGAATATGACGTCCCCTACAGAGAGTCCGGCTTAGGTGCATTCCACAAAGGAAGTCACCGGATAAAGGATCGGTACCAAATTCTATAGTTGAATTTTAACTCACGAAGTTCAATAGAGCCATTCGATATGAGATTTTAGAAATGAGTTTTGTCACCGGGTTCAAAGTCGATACAATATTTAATATCGTGTTTTGGGAGTAAACCAAGAAATTCTTCAGAAATACGTCGGGGAAAAATCAATAACAACAGAATATTATTCAAATCGGCGTGTCTTTATTCAAATCCATAACATGGACTAAGAAAACTTGACATCCGTAATAAACGAATGACTTCATGGCTTGATATGAAAATGTTTGACTACAATGGTTTGATTGCTTGAATTGAATAACGAAGTTGCTTAGGAATATGAAAACTAACAACCTTACAAAAGCAATCAATTTGGCATGATGAGTAGTTAACCAATCAATCCCTAAAATCACATCAAAAACAAATATCTCAATAGAAATAAGGTTAACAGGTAATGTGATAGTGCCAAACTGAATCAAGCAAGATTTCTAAACAACGGATGTAATGAAAGTTTCTCTAACTGAGTCTCCATAAATAGGTCAAAGTCTAATTTCTCCGTAGTCAAGTTCAAACGTTGGCGCAAAGCAAGAGAGATAAAAGAATGGGTAGAACCGATATCTAGTATGGTATATACTTCAAGAATTTATAATTAACTAACTTGTACTAACCGTTCGGGTTCCTCGCATTTTTGATGGGTCACGAAAATGCTCTTCCGATGTCGTTGACTTTGACTTTTCATATCCGCTTTCTGGTGCCAACGTCCCAACCGGACTTGATTTATTTATAGGACAAAAAAATCGAGCTATGTGACCATCTTTTCCACAACTAAAACATACCTTGGAAGGCTTTGAACAGTTTGACCTTATATGTCCTCCTCTCCACATCTGTAGCATCTAACCGGCGATCGTTCTCTTCCCTAGAATTTGTTGATGGTCTTGATCTCACTACTGCCGATGTCTTCCGTCATCGTTAAATCTTCTCTTTTAGATTGGACATCTCTTTCCATAATATCAACGCGTCGTCATGCGGCTTTTACCCATGCATCACTCATTCTCACTCGTTCGATTATTTCTTCTTTCATTTCGATTCGACTTTATCATCTTATACTCTTGCGCGAAAGAGTGCTTCATTCAAGCATCACATATCGGGTAACACAAGCTTGAATCGTTGCATCCTTTTGCTCCACGATTTTTGCAATTCTTGACTGCTCTTCTAACTCATGAATACGATTTTGCAATTCTACATTTTGATCATAAAATACCTCTAATAAACTCTCTTCTTGGTACCTCTTCTTCCTCTTCTTCTTCCTCACTCTCAATTTGTTACCTCTGCGACTATCTCAAAAATGCAACTATCAATTCTTCACTCACCACATGGATATCTCTAATTCCTTCTTCACCGACATCACATTATCCTGTTGGCGATTAGAGGTGTCTCCACGATCTCATTCACTCCATTGTTAACGTTCTCGTGACCATTCTTAAAACTATCATAAAACAAGGGTTAATTAAATAAATTAACAAATCACATAATACCCCCATATTATGACCCAACCAACAAATAAGCTTAGGTAGGACACACTAGCGAAGGATTTACTCGTCTCTCCCCTAGTTCTATTCCCCATCTCCGCCAGAGATCATATCCCTAAGCTCGATACCAACCGTGGCGCCCCCAAAATAGGTATACACCACACCCATTCTGAGTCGCCAAATACATGGTACGTAAATAACTACAACTTTATTATTACAACAAGAAAAAGCTGTGAGTTTAAATACAAATATTATCTTCTAGACAATATCTATACTCAAATAAATCCCCATCACATTTATTGATACATTATTTTACAAAATGGTGAGGACTACTAAACAATCCTTTCTAAAACCTTCATTCCATACCCAAACTAAGTACTGCTACATTCTCGCCTCCCGAGAGAAAAAATGGAACAACAAGGAAAAGGTGAGCTCAACTAGCCCAAGAAAGAATACTATGACTAAGATAATATACAACAAATTATCGTTAGTCTCCAACAGGAAAAATCGATAGAATACAATAGACAACAAGTTTCGAGATCAATATTTGCGGTGAAATAATAATTCATAGAAGAGTTACGTAGAATGAAAATCTACTATAATCTATGAATTTAACGGTCCATCATCAATATTTTATCCACAGTAACATCAATCAATATTCATCTCAAATCAAATATTCATCTTTGCACTACTGAGCCAAAGATATTCATCAATCGGTCATGTTCATCTCAACACTGCTCATCTTTGCACTAAAGGCCAAAGATATTCATCGATCGGTCATGTTCATTTAAACACTGCTTCATCTTTTGCACTACGGGCCAAAGATATTCAATAATATCATCATTTAAGACCGAGGATGATGAAAATATTTTAAAAGAACGAATCCAAAGGAAACAAAATGACAAGGATTAAGGATTAAGGATTAGTACTTTGTTTTATCCATGTCCAACAATACCTCAAAAATAATCATAGTGGTGTAAAATTCAAGAATGATCAAAACATGGATACAATCAAAGCTAGTATCCGAATAGATATTTTGGATGAAAAGAAGAAATTTTATTTTTCTATGAATAGTCAGGTATCGTGAATAGTCTTGAGTATCGTGAATAGTAACTCAGACACCAAAAGATAGAAATTCCACAAAAACATCTTCACGCATCATGAATAGTACTCGTGAATAGTAACTCGTGAATAGTAACTCGTGAATAGTAACTCATGAATAGTAACCCAGACATGAAAAAGTTCCAAATTTGATAAAAGTTCCAACCAATATTTCAACATAATGATATTGAAGAAATAATATCATCTCGAGAAGAAAATAACATCCCTTACCTCAAAGAATCGATTTCTTGGAAGGAAAGGTCGGAAGTGATCTTTGAATGAAACTTGTCTTGAACAACAACTCTCAAAGTATCTAAATACTCACAAAATACGCTCAATAATATAGAGAGAGAAAGAGAAAACTTTGTTTACGGTGTGATTTTCAATTCTAACTTAGCCTCTCATTTATAGGAAAATGTTAGCACGCCAAGCGGACTTAACTCGCAACTTTGATGGCTTTACTCTACTACTATTTCCACCCACCACATTTGAAAATTCAATTGAGCACATTTCTCACCAACCAAAAGTGGGGCCCACCAATTCTAGAATTTTCCACCAAAATCATTTATAACCTAATTTACGAATCAAGTCACCTCTTAAAATTCATAATAAATTATACGCTCATTTTTAATCGGTTCAAAATTTGTGGACATATACTCAACTTATATATGTATAACATATCCAAAAATTACAACGATCCAACTATTTGATTAAATATTATAACTCACACAATAAAGTCAGTAATAACACCAATTTGATCTTTTAATACCTCCAATCCGACAAAATACAAATAAAACATCTCAAAGATTAATTCCTTCATTAATAACCACATAAATAAATCCATCATTTATATTCATATAAAATAAATATTTCCTTATCATATGAATCAAATATTAATTATTCACAAATAATATTACTAATCACATTTATGACAACCAAAGTTGTTCCCGGAAAAGAGGGGCTTTCAATAAGGATCTCTCCTTCTTGGCGCCGCAATTAGGTGACCAAACCTCTCCTTAGATGTAACTTTCTAGACATTGCCAATAATGTTATCTAATAATATTATTCAAATAATATGAATTATTGATCCGATAATAGGAAATCTTTGTGCGTTGACAATTATTGAAACAATGAATAATATAAAATACCAACGCAGACAATTATTGAATCAATAAAATAAACTATTGAGCGAGAATTACTCGTAATTATTATTGAGTGCCTGCCTTCTTACATAAGAATCAATAATTGATGCAATACTGGTGTGCTACTTTGTTCAACAACGCGTATTAGTGTGTTTTAACCACCAGGGTATTCCAACAAAGATAATTGGTAACAATTACGCCAGTTATTTTAAACAACTTATATTTGTCGTTTTCTCATCCAATCGCTTTCAGTTATGGGGCCCACACATGGGTTCTTGCCGCATCGATTTAATATTCTCCACACGATTGAATATTCCACGACCAAACGAATATTCCCCGACAACAATGAATATTTTATAACCACTTGCTTATTTTGAAATATTTGCATATTTAACCCTTAACTATCAAATCAACCCTTACTATTTCAAAATAATAAATAAAGGAAATTCTTTTTATTTAAAAAAATTTCGGGGTCTTACAATGTGAGCCTAGGAATCACATGATCACAGATTCAGTCTACTGAATCTAGATTCGGTTCCCGTGATGGACATTTTCAGCTGTAAGCAGCTTGTAAATTATTCACGGTGTTTGAATTTCCTTAGATGGCTTTCATGCCCATGAGGAGTTCGACATTGCTATATATTATTTTCTCGAAGATGCTTCGCATCTCGAAAATAAAAGCAATCAAGCCGAACATTTAATAATAAAATAGAAATATGAAAAGGTCTCAATTACTATTGATCACAGAGTTTGAAAAACCTCTTTTACAAAACCTCATTGCTATATCATATTTAAAACTGATTTTTTCATACAAATTCGAACCCTTTGTATATTGGTGCGAACGAGGCCTCACACTACTTTCAAATAACAGCACATTGACCCACACACACACACACACACACACACACATTCATATAACAGTTTCTTGAAAAGTGGCGATTCTGAATTGTAACACGGATGTCTGGGGTGCCTAACACCTTCCCTCCGCATAATCAAGCCCCTGAACCCAAATGAATCTCGGTTTCACAGACCATCTTTAGCGATGGTCATATCACTTGGTCAATGTGCAAACCTTTTCTCGGATTAGCGTTAGTGCAACCAATTAAAAACACCAACTGGCGACTCTTACAGTCAAAACGTCGACATATACATGTCGGACCTTTTTCACTTGTTTTTTCAAACAAATCTCATATAACATGAGAACACCAAAGAACAAGAACAAAAAAGGGACAAATAATCCCGACGTCGACAAATAGTACCCCGACATGAAAAGATTAAAATTTTAATAAGAGAGTTCAGACCAATATTCTAGTGAAATGATATTAGATGAAACACAAACCTTAAGGAATTTCTAATCATTTTAGAAATTATAGAAGCAATAGTAATTTTAGATTTAGGAATATAAAATAAAATTATATAAGAAACTGCAAATGAATTTTCACCCATCATGCGGTAATCCGCGTAGACAGGTCATTTCAAAAACTTAATAAAGAATGAATACGAAAGGTTATTCACCAGGCATGCGGTAGTCCGCGTAGAAAGGTTATTCCCACATATTAATAAGGAATAGAATGACAACCCTTACGAGTATTGAAAGAAAATAACATCCTTTACGAATACGAAAGAAATAATACCCCTTACCTCATTAAGAGATTGAATACTGCAATAATGCAATAGCAGAATACTCTTCTTCTTTCTCTCTTATTCTCTCTTTATAGTTTCTTTATAGTTTATTTTGTGAATTGGTAAGAATGTAGGAAGAAATGAGCTTCTATGTATAGAAGAATTCTAGCTTGACCCTTGTAATGTGAAGAGGAAAGTGGTTTGACGCTTGGTAATGTGAAAAGGCAAGTGGTTTGACGCCTGTAATGTGAAAATGTAAGTGGTTTGATGCCTGTAATGTGAAAATGCAAGTGGTTTGACTTCTGGTAAAGACACGTATTGTTGGCAAAAGTGACTCATAGGTCTTAGATTATGAGTCCCATAGAATAAACCAAACTTACAACAAACGTCTTATGACAAACCCCTCTATTTATATCAAAAATTGAATAAATATTTACCACAATTCACTTATCTTCAATCAACACTTTTTTAATCTTTTAACAATTATTCATCATTAATATTATAACTCACAATATTGACAACTAGATCGTTGCCAAGAAAGAGGAGGCTTTCCAATAAGGATTTTTCTTTATTGGCACGCAATTAAATAACCTAACCCCTTTTCTCGACAGGACTTTCTAGACATTGTCAATAATGCAAATAATAATATGCATAATTGTGTCGTCTCAATTATTGATTTAATAATATAAAATATTATGCAGATGATACTGTGACAATAATTGAATCAATAATATGAGATACTATGCAACAACTACTATGACAATTATTGAATGAAACTGAGTGACTTCTTACATAAGCATCAATAATCAGAGATACTGTGCAAAATCGCGTGCTACTGTACAACAACGAATATTACTATACTTTTATCAACAATTATTTCAACAGTTTAACGGTAAAAGTTTTGTTGTTATTCCTATAAAAAGGCTATTTCTATCGCTTTCTATATCCGACACTTATTCCATTGTGGGGTCCACCAATGATTGCGTCGTCGTACTAATATTCCTCGACCAAACGAATATTCCTCGACACAACGAATATTTTATGTAACAATCCAGAATTTTATTTATAATTTCAAATATTTATTTAATTAAATAAATATTTTAATTGATGTGTTTGTTGTTTAGTAGATATTTGTTGGATTATTTTTTAGTAAGTAAATAATTCGTGACTTATAGAAATTAATTTAATTAAGATAAAAGAGTGATGAATTAAATTTATGAGATAATACTCTAATTTAACTCAATAACTAAGTTAGAGAGTTATTAAGGATTATATGGTTTGTTATAATGTTATTTAATTTAATTTTTATAATTAAAGTGATGTATTAATTTATTAAATAAAATTATAATTACAATGAAAATTATAATTTTATTGTATTTGTTTATGTGGTAAATGGATTTAATAAATTGTTATTAGATTTAACTTAATTTGAATATGGGAATTTATTTAAATAAAGTGTGACAATAAATATGACTTATGAAAATAGATTAAAAGAGTTTTAATTTGGTTTTACCAAACAAAGCCTTAGAGTTTTTTTAAATTCTTATTTTAATCTTGTTTTGCCAAACAAGGCTTAAGGAATGATTAAGTCATTATTTTAATTGGTTTTGCCAAACAAAGCCTTATGGCTTTTGGATTTAAAAAAAATTATAATAAAATACAATATAATAAATATTACATAATTAGTATATTTATTAGTATGACTGTTTTATACGTTTTATGTTTATTCTTGCGTCTGTTTTATTTTACGTAAGAAGTTTTGGCATAAGCCTGAGAAGGGAGGAAGAACACAGAAGAGAGAAATAGAGAAAGGGAGAGAATTCTCTGTAAGTTAGAGAAAGAAAGTTGGAGAATCAAGGAAGAAAAGAAGGATTAGTAAAACCATTTTTATCCTCTATCAAGGTTAAAGAAGATTCAAAGTAAGAATTAATTCTAAAACCTCAAACCTCTATTCTTGAGTTTTCTATAGAAGTTATTTAGTTGTATGATTTGATAAATTGTTGAATAAATATGTTTGTGGCTTGGTATAACCTATTTTATGACATCTAAACGTGGTTTTTAGGGTGATAAAGTTCATGAAAGTATGATTAAACAAGAAGAAATTGAGTTTTATAGATTTTTGTACATTAGGGCTTGTTTTGGAATCAAAAATTGATGATTAATTCATGATATAATCTGAAATTGATTATATATGTTGCTAGTATGATGAAAAATGAAAATAACCCAAGTTGAACGAGACAAAACGGATGTAAAACGAATTCGTAGTGAATGAATTAACTAGAGATGTTAAAACATGAAAATAGAGTATGCACATGTGTTTTGGGTCAAATTTTATGTTGGTTAATGTTTTTATAAATTGTTAGAATTCTAGTATGTTGTATTTCTATGAATTACGAATCCATAGAATCAAAAATGGACTAATTTGGATGTGTATAACTCAAGTTATGAAGATTTATAGGAGAAAAGGGGTCAAAAATCGCGAAGAACAAGGTAGCTTGTGTCCCATTTACGCTAATCTAAATTGCTGCTTATGCCCTAAGTCATTTGGGGTGCAAATTTGTGCTCTAGGGTGCGAGTTACCTTGTGCCCAAGGCTTAATTAGACGCAATTTGTGCCCAAACTATGTCAGGTGTGACTGTTTTGACCTATTTTAGTAAAATAGGCATAACTGTTTCATACGAACTCTGATTAAGGTGATCAAAGATGATCTGGAATGAGGAAAAATAGAACTACAATGTTTATTCTTTAAGTTTTTCAATTTGAGGTCAGGAACAGTAGTCAAAATGGTCATCTTTGTGACTGATGCGTATTCATAGGCAATCGGAGGGCGTCGGACATGCACATACACAAGTATAGTGATGTCGACGATAATAGATGTTGTTCTAAGTTATAGAACATGAATATTATGAAGTATAATGATACTTAACATTAATAAATGATATATTAGATAAGTTGTATACGCATACTAAGCACACACAAGAGAGACAATTTGGGCGTGTGATGAATAAACGTCGAAATGCCGTGATAAGTGTTAATGAACGTAAAAAGTGTTTTTAATCAAATGAATGAATATTATAAGATATTGAATAATGTTAATATAAAACCAATAAGTAGTCCTAGCAAGACTTAAACACTTGAATGAACTTCAAATATGAAATATAATGAGATATAAGTCGAAAGTTAACACAATCAAATTGAACATTGTGTATTTATGATAGGAAGGGTTATGAGACGTAGAGTAAAGTTTACATTACAACTACTATGCGTTGCTATGTGACTAATAGTTGATGTGTATGATTATATAATTGTGTAGGGCACGTGAAGTGCAAGATAATGGTAAGTGGTTAAACTGTTATTGGTAAACAACGATTAAGGCAAGTCTTTCAGTTCCTATTTGCTATATGAATTTGATTGTTTTAAATCTTTATTGCAAAGAGCATGATGTGTTATATGTATGTTGAATGTATGAAATGTTAAAGTCAACTTATGACTACGTTGATTGAGTAAAGCATGCTGATTGAGTAAGGAACTCAATCTTTATACTTGTTATATAAACTGTAACATGTATGTTATGTTAGTCCAATGTTTATGAGATATATGTTGAGCATGTTATCATGTGTTACGTTATGCATGAAAACTGTTAGATTTGCTGGGCTGTTGAGATCAACCTTGCAAATAACCATTTTTGCAGGTTAAGGATTGAAGGTAACACTATGTGCTACTTGAATGACGTGGATCAGAAATAATACACGAAGATTAATAATTTAGCTAAAGTTGTTATTTCTTTAAATCATGATTAAGATTCATGAGAAATGTTTTATGATGTATAGTTTTATGTTGAGTTGTAAAGTTAAAGTTTGAGTTATCTGATATGCAAAGGTTATCGAATTGAAATATAAAATTTTATATAATAATTGTGATGAAGTGAATCATGGACTATATATGATTCAAAGACATGTAGATGATAAAGGTTTTGATTCAGGGAATTAAAGTAAGAAGATAGAAAAGTTTAAATTAATCTACATATTATTAAGTTTAACATCAAATAATGATGTAAAATTAGAAGTTAGACGTATTATTAATGACCGAAGTCGGTAATTGAATTGTATGAAATTTGGGATCGTTACAATTGGTATCAAAGCTGTAGGTTATAAACCTTAGGTAGGAGTACTGTAGGCTATAACCTTAAAGAAGGAAGGTGAAGATAATGAAAGAATAAGCTCAAATAGAGTTTGTATAATAAGAAGTAATTTAACGAATTTATATAGAAGGGATTAAAACGTGCATGAAAGGATTCAAAGAAGAATCTCATAGAGTTATAAGGAATATGAATGTGGGGTTACCCAACTCCAATAATAAAAATGTAAGGTGATAATAAATAGACAATGTCTATAAGAAGAGAGTGATAAAGAAAGTTAAGAATAAAAAGTTATATTTAAGTATGGTACAATTGTACTATTTAATAGTTGATGTATGGTATCCGGGCTAAACGATTCCTTCATTGGTTGTTTGTGGGAAACCACTTAGCGTACCATATTGAAACTATTAGAGATTCGATATGTACCAAGTATGGAAAATGAATACGTAGGATGAAAATATAAAACTCGAATGAAATGTTGAGCAATGTGAATGAAGTTAGAAATTCTTAAAGGAAGAATTGTTATATAAATAAGAAAATTCAGAGAAGAATCTTGAAGAGATATAAAGATAAGAAATGGGAGTTGACTAACTCCAATAGCCAAGATAACGAATAATGATGAATAGACAAAGTCTGTAAGATTAAAAGCATAAATGATAAAAAAGGAAAGAAAGAGGATTGTAAAACAAAACGATCACGAGTTAAGAAAAGAATTTTAAGGGAGATGATTATAGAATAAGATCACTACGTGATCTATTTAAGTTATAGAAGAAAGATGGTCTATAATGTTTGAATAATTATAGATTGATGCTATGAAGTTAATATACTATGATATAGTACGAGATAAACTCACGAGGAGTTATAGATAATGTGATACGAAGAATTCGTATCGAGCAAATAACAAGTGATAAGCAAGATAGAGTTAAGTGGAATTTCAATTGAGGACTCATATGATGGCTGAGTTGTACAAACCTTTGTATGGGCGAGGGTTTTGTGCTTGCACTCAGTTTATCACATTGATAATCATTGGAATGTTGGTGTCGCGCTATCAATATATATGTGGCGAAAAGGTGATTTTTTTCTCATGTGTATATTTGATAGTTAGAAACTATTAAGATTAGTCAGATATTATTAGGATTAGGTGCGGTTCTTAAAACTAATGCATATAGTAAGTTAAGTGACTCATAATAATATGGTATATTTTGAACCCCTCAAATGAATGGACGCCTTTATAGTCCGACTAGGACAAGTTCTTAAACTCATATTATTGTTGCAAGTTCCTGGATTTCCAATGTGTAGTAAGTTTGATGAACTATACTGGGGATATAGGAGGATTATAAGTTGAAATACAAGAATATTTAGTATAAAGATTGAAATTGATGGAGAAAAATTAGATATTCCAAATGTTCTAGCTTTGCTAGACTTTCAAAATTTATTGACTTCGTGCTGATGTTTGCACTTCTATTTTCTTGAAAAACATTGGATCAAATGATGGAACCATTGAGTTTTAAAAACAATATCGTTATTCGTATGTATATGCTAATTGCTTCGGCTAGACAAAAATGGTTTGAAATATATCAAAATATATTTTTTTATATATCATCAATGCATCATGGAACCTGGTGCAGAGATGATAAAAATGATGGAGTCATCAATGCAGTATTACGTAGTGTTGAATGTGATCTAACGATCGTTAGCCCACTATGGTATGATGTAGTATGATAAAATCACCAAATGACGGAATCCTCAAACGTACTGTAAATACAGTACGGTATCATGACGTCATAAAAAGATTTTGAGATTTCTTTAAGATCTGAGAATATATATATATATATATATATGTATATTTCGGTTGATATCCGAATTGTTGTAGAAGTCTATGCTATTTGATTCAGCTAGACGAATATTAAAAGATGTTCATGGAATTCAAGCGTTCTTTGTCAAACTATGCCAAACCAAATTGTTTTGGTGCGGATTCAGATGTTGAAAAGCTGAGATGACCAACCCTTTTATAAGGGATTATGCAGAGGCGTTTAGATATTTGTGCACAATACATTGTAAGAAGGGCTGATCACCCTAAGTACAAGGAGGCCCTATAGTCTTATGACTGTTAAAGTTTAAGTTGAAATATTACTTATAACTATGGACATACGCATAACGTTTAAATATTTGTGCACAATACATCGTACGAAAGGTTTAACACCCTAAGTACGAGAGTCCCTATAGTCTAATGACTGTTAAGGTTTAAGTTGAAAGAGTACTTATAACCGTGGACGTAGTTCAAGGTCTTATGACCCTCAGCATGATTTGGAATCTTTTAAATTCTTGAGTTATTCATACTGCTTCCCAATTATTGAGCAATTGTGGAAGATTCTTGCTATTCTAAAAGGTGAATGTGGTAAAGATGATATTCCTTAGAAAGAAGTGAGTCGTAGAATGTGACACTGAATGATGAATATATTGAATAAGTGAGAAAAGAAATTTTTAAATGAAAAGGAGATGAGTTATCAAAGAATAATGTAAAACTTTTAATAGAAAAGTTTAATAATTGTAGAAAGATCTTTGTGGAAAGGAGTGGTTATAGAATCCAATGAATGAATAAAGTATTAACATAAAATCTATTTTTATAGATTGAATGTGTGACGCCCCCAAAATAGGTATACATCACCCATCTTGGGTCGCCAAATACATGGTACTGAATACAAATACAAACTTAATTATACAACATGAACTGTGAGTTTTAATACAAATATTTTCTTCTAGACAGTAATCAAACTCAAAATAAGTCCTCATTTATTATCACACTATTTCACAAGATAGTGAGGACTACTAATGCAAACATCTGGACTGTCACTCCGTTTCCCGACTCGTCCCAGCTATATTCTCATTTCCTGAAGAGAACAATGAAAGAAAAGGGTGAGCTCAACTAGCCCAGTAAGAAATATTATGACTAAGATAATGCATAATAAATTATCCTTAGCCTTCAACAGTATAACAACTGATAGAATATAATAGACAACAAGTTTTTGATCAACAACTGCAGCGGAACAAGCAATCCATTAGAAAAGTCAAGTAGAGCATGATATCTACTATCTTCTATGATTTAAAAAGTTTTTCATCAATTTATCGCTGAGACTCAGCTTAATAAATAAACCACATCATCGAATCATCCTTACACTACGGGCCAAGGATATTCATGTAATCACCAATGCTCATGATTATACCGAATAATCCCTGGTCATAATCATACCAACAACTGTCCATCAATGCACTACGGGCCAATGATTACTTTTACCACATCATTTGTAACATTACGGGTCATGATTATACCGAATGATCCCTGGTCATAATCATACCAATCAACAGTCCATCTATGCATGTAAGCCAAAGATGACTTTCATCACAATATAAGCATGAGGATGATGACAATGATATAAGCATTAACCAAACAAAATCAAAAATAAATATTAAAGACTTTAAATTTATCTAGAGTTTAAAAATATCCAAATTATCAACATGATACTGCTTTGTAGAGTAAAATTCAAGAATAATATTCATGTAACAAAAATAATTTGGACAGAAAAGAAATATATTATCTGGATAAATAGTACCACGTGAATAGTACCATGTGAATAATACTTCGGGAATAGTACCTCGTGAATAGTACCCCGACATAAAAAGTACTCCAAATACCCGAGTGAATAATATTCAAGTGAATAGTAATTGGGTGAATAGTAACCCATGAATAGTAACTCGTAAATAGTACTCCGGCATGAAAAGTGCCCCGAATACCCGAGTGAATAATATTTGAGTGAATAGTAACCCGGTGAATAGTAACTCGTGAATAGTAACTTGTGAATATTACTCTGTTATGAAAAGATCAATAATTATCAAGAAAGCTCAGAATAATATTTCCATGAAAAGATACTGGATGAAGCGCAAATATTAAGGATATTCTTCTAATTTCATGTAGTATAGAAGCTAAAACTTCAACAAAATGAGTATAGAATTCAAAATCTAAAACGAAATAATATTACTTACATACTACAGAGTATGGAAGAAAAAATTATTTCAAGCGAATATTAAACAAAAATAACATCCCTTGAATGGAAATAATATTTCAACGAATATTTAACGAAGATAATATTCCTACAAATATTGAACGAAGAATATATTCCTTACGAATATTGAACGAAAATAATATTCATACGAATACGAAAAATAATTTCTCTTCAGAATATGAAATAAATAATACCCCTTACCTCAGAATAAGACTAGATACTGGAGTAGTGAAGTAACAGACTACTCTTTTTCTTTCTCCCTATAGCTTCTCTATCTCTATAGCTTCTCTCTCTATAATTGCTCTTGTGAGTCTTAGTGAATTGGTGAGAATGAAGGAAGAATAAGCTTCTATGTATAGGAAAATATAGTTTCGACAATTACACATTTTGGGGCTTGAAATATTACAGTATAATACCTTCATCTTTTTCTTCATTTTTAATTTAGTCCTCCAAGTATTATCAAACTTGCACCACCTCCCCTAATAGTATATCATGTGAATTAATTGTACAATCATGTGAATCAATAGTTCTATACATGTGAAAATAATAATTACAGTATAGTACCTTCATCTATACCTCCATTTTTAATTTAGTCATACAAGTATTATCAATCTTGCACCACCTCCCCTAATAGTACATGCATGTGAATCAATAGTACACACATGTGAACAAATAGTTATAAGAATGTGAATTAATAGCAATTAATTGTTCATTTATCCGATTAATTACCCGATTGGTCAATATAACTTCCAGACATCAATTATTATGGAAATAAATGTCAATTTCCACTAACGCTAATAATCCCAACACAATGGAACTATCAATTTCATCTTTAATCAACACGAACTTATTCATCATTAATATTATAACTCACAATATTTAACAACCAGATCATTCCCAGGAAAGAGGGGGCTTTCTGATAAGGATTTCTCCTTATTGGCGCGCAATTAGGTGACCAAATCTCTCCTTGATAGAACTTCTAGATATGGTCAATATTGCAAATAATAATATGAATAATTTTGTCGTCTCAAATATTGATTTAATAATAAAAAATATTGTGACAATAATTGAATAAAACTGAGTGACTTCTCACGTAAGCATCAATAATCAAAGATACTGTACAATACCGTGTGCCACTGTGCAACCACGCGTATTACTGTACTTTTATCAAGTTAACCATTTACTAAATATAATAATAATTATAAAAATTGAATACTTTCATTTCATAAAATTCGGGATCTCACAATCTCCCCTCCTTATGAAATTTTGCCCTCGAAATTTATGTACCTGGTAGTTCGAAGAGATGAGAATACCTTGCTTTCTTTTTGAGTTGTACCTTCTTGGTTATTTCTTCTGTATCATGATTTTCCTATTTCTCATCTCTTGTATTTCAGATATAATTCTAGAATATAGTTTCAAAATAAGGGTTAATTGACATGCCACATATTATCTCTATATTCTGACCGATAATTTAAATAACAAATAAACTTAGGTAGGTCATACTAGCAAAGGATTTACCCGTCTCTCCCCTCCTAATTCTAGTCTCACATCTCAGCCAGGGATCATATCCCTAAGCTTTGATACCAACTATGACCCGCATCCAAGACTTGGATAGCACCTCACAATGATACCTATCAACTTGCCACCATTACTTACGGCGTCCCCTACGGAAAGTCTGGCTTCGGTGCATCCCAAGACTTGAAGGTCACCAGATTAAGGCTCGGGGCTCTTTTCTATGGCTTTGATACCAACTGTGACGCCCCCAAAACAGGTATACATCACCCATCTTGGGTCGCCAAATACATGGTACTGAATACAATACAAACTTAATTATACAACATGAACTGTGAGTTTTAATACAAATATTGTCTTCTAGACAGTATTTAAACTCAAAATAAGTCCTCATTTATTATCACACTATTTCACAGGATATTGAGGACTACTAATGCAAACATCTGGACCGTCACTCTGTTTCTCGACTCGTCCCAGCTATATTCTCATTTCCTGAAGAGAACAATGAAAGAAAATGGTGAGCTCAACTAGCCCAGTAAGAAATATTATGACTAAGATAATGCATAATAAATTATCCTTAGCCTTCAACAGTATAACAACTGATAGAATATAATAGACAACAAGTTTTTGATCAACAACTGCAGCAGAACTAGCAATCCATTAGAAGAGTCAAGTAGAGCATGATATCTACTATCTTCTATGATTTAAAAAGTTTTTCATCAATTTATCGCTGAGACTCAGCTTAATAAATAAACCACATCATCAAATCATCCTTGCACTACGAGCCAAGGATATTCATGTAATCACCAATGATCATGATTATACCGAATAATCCCTGGTCATAATCATACCAACAACTGTCCATCAATGCACTACGGGCCAATAAGGACTTTTACCACATCATTTGTAACATTACTACGGGTCATGATTATACCGAATGATCCCTGGTCATAATCATACCAATCAACAGTCCATCTATACACGTAAGCAAAAGATGACTTTCATCACCATATAAGCATGAGGATGATGACAATGATATAAGCATTAATCAAACGAAATCAAGGATAAATATTATAGACTTTAAATTTATCCAGAGTTTAAAAATATCCAAATTGTCAACATAATACTGCTTTGTAGAGTAAAATTCAAGAATAATATTCATGTACCAAAAATAATTTGGATAGAAAAGAAATATATTTTCTGGGTAAATAGTACCATGTGAATAGTACTTCGGGAATAGTACCTCGTGAATAGTACCCCGACATGAAAAGTACTCCAAATACCCGAGTGAATAATATTTGGGTGAATACTAATTGGGTGAATAGTAACCCATGAATAGTAACTTGTGAATAGTACTCCGGCATGAAAAGTGCACCGAATACTCGAGTGAATAATATTTAAGTGAATAGTAACTGGGTGAATAGTAACCTATGAATAGTAACTTATGAATAGTACTCCGTCATGAAAAGATCAATAATTATAAAGAAAGCTCAGAATAATATTTCCATGAAAAGATACTGGATGAAGCGCAAATATCAAGGATATTCTACTAATTTCATGGAGTATAGAAGCTAAAACTTCAACAAAATGAGTATAGAATTCAAAATCTGAAACGAAATAATATTACTTACATACTACAGAGTATGGAAGAAAATATTATTTCAAGCGAATATTAAACAAAAATAACATCCCTTGAATGGAAATAATATTCCAACGAATATTTAACGAAGATAATATTCCTACGAATATTGAACGAAGATGATATTCCTTATGAATATTGAACGAAAATAATATTCATACGAATACGAAAAATAATTTCTCTTCAGAATATGAAATAAATAATACCCCTTACCTCAGAAGAAGACTGGATACTGGAGTAGTGAAGTAACAGACTACTCTTCTTCTTTCTCCCTATAGCTTCTCTCTCAATAGCTTTTCTCTCTATAATTGCTCTTGTGAGTCTTAGTGAGTTGATGAGAATGAAGGAAGAATGAGCTTCTATTTATAGAAAAATATAGTTTTGATAATTGCACGTTTTGGGGCTCGAAATATTACAGTATAATACCTTCATCTTTTCCTTCATTTTTAATTTAGTCCTCTAAGTATTATCAAACTTGCACCACCTCCCCTAATAGTATATCATGTGAATTAATAGTAAAATTATGTGAATCAATAGTTCTATACATGTTAAAATAATAATTACAGTATAGTACCTTCATCTATACCTCCATTTTTAATTTAGTCATGCAAGTATTATTAATCTTGCACCACCTCCCCTAATAGTACATGCATGTGAATCAATAGTACACACATGTGAACAAATAGTTATAAACATGTGAATTAATAGCAATTAATTGCTCATTTATCCGATTAATTACCCGATTAGTCAATATAACTTCCAGACATCAATTATTATAGAAATAAATATCAATTTCCACTAACGCTAATAATCCCAACACAATGGAACTATCAATTTCATCTTTAATCAACACGAACTTATTCATCATTAATATTATAACTCACAATATTTAACAACCAGATCATTCCCAGGAAAGTTGGGGCTTTCCGATAAGGATTTCTCCTTATTGGCTCGCAATTAGGTGACCAAACCTCTCCTTGACAGAACTTCTAGACATGGTCAATATTGAAAATAATATTATGAATAACTTTGTCATCTCAATTATTGATTTAATAATATAAAATATTGTGACAATAATTGAATAAAACTGAGTGACTTCTCACGTAAGCATCAATAATCAAATATACTGTACAATACCGTGTGCCACTGTGCAACCATGCGTATTACTGTACTTTTATCAATTTAACCATTTACTAAATAGAATTATAATTATAAAAATTGAATACTTTCATTTCGTAAAATTCGGGATCTCACAGAATGAATGAAGATTAATAAATAAAAATTTCGAGGACGAAATTCTTAGAAGAATGGGTGAATGTAATATCCCGAGTGTTTATGAGTTGAGTATATGATAACAATCCTTAGAAAATGAAATAAACGGGTCAAAGAATATGTAATACTCAAAATAATTGAGTCTAAGTAAAAGTTATGAAATAAAACTTACAAGAATTTATTATGTGTTGAAGTTATTCAACGAAGAGATTTGGTAAGAAACCTGAGGAAGGTAGGGTTTCGGTGATTCCGAGGACGAAATCATTATAAGGTGGGAAGAATGTAACAATCCAGAATTTTATTTATAATTTTAAATATTTATTGAATTAAATAAATATTTTAATTGATGTGTTTGTTGTTTAGTAGATATTTGTTGGATTATTTATTAGTAAGTAAATAATTCTTGAGTTATAGAAATAAATTTAATTAAGATAAAAGAGTGATGAATTAAATTTATGAGATAATACTCTAATTTAACTCATTAACTAAATTAGAGAGTTATTAAGGATTATATGGTTTGTTATAATGTTATTTAATTTGATTTTTGTAATTAAAGTGACGCGTTAATTTATTAAATAAAATTATAATTATAATAAAAATTATGACGCCTCCAAAATAGGTATACATCACCTATCTTGAGTCGCCAAATACATGGTACAGAATACAATTACAAACTTAATTACACAACATGAGCTGAGAGTTTTTACACGAATATTGTCTCATAGACACTATTCAAACTCAAATGGAGTCCTCATTACAATTATTATCACACTATTTCATAGAATAGTGAGGACTACTAAAACAACCATCTGGACCATCACTCCATTCCCTGACCAGTCCCAGCTATATTCTTATTTCCTAAAGAGAACAATGAAAGAAAAGGGTGAGCTCAACTAGCCCAATACGAAATATTATGACTAAGATAATGCAGAATAAATTATCCTTAGCCTTCAACAGTGTTAAACTGATAAAATACAATAAACATCAAGTTTAACTACAGTGGAATAAACAATCCATTAGAAGAGTCAAGTAGAACATAATGTCTACTATCTCTTCTAGATTAAAAGTTCATTGTTAATATTTCATTCTTGTAATACTCAACAACAGTTCTTTGTTATACCCAAGACAAAAAGAACTATCATCACCTGTCTTCACCTAAACTACCAAAGATTATAGTTAAATCCACAATTCATATTTATAATCATGTAAATCAACAATTTCTCCTTGCCACAAAGGCTTAATAAAACGTTTACTCAATATCCTTACCCCAAAGGCTAAAGATATTCAAATGTAATAACAATGATCATACCAATTAGTTGTCTACCTTTGCACTACGGGCCAAAGATATTCAACTATAAAATCAATGGTCATGATCATACCAATCAATTGTCTGTCAGTGCATTATGACCAAAGACATTCAACTGTTAACTAATGGTCATGATCCTGCCAATCACATCATCGAATTATCCATGCACTACAGGCCAAAGATATTCGTTATTATCACCAGTGGTTATGATCATGTCATACACCTGTCCATCTTTACACATAAGCCAAAGATATACAATAACTATAAAACCAATAATCAACAGTCCATCTTTGCACGTAAGCCAAAAATGACTTTTATCACAATATAAACATGAGGATGATGACAATAATATAAACATTGTGACGCCCCCAAATCTAGGTCCCTTCGAACCTCGAATCTGGTCCACCACGATACTACTATCGTCAAACTATTATATCTTTTATTCACAACTTAATGAATATAACTTCACTTATTATAATTTAGAATATAAATTCCTTCCATTTCCAGGATCTATGTATAATGACCCCAACTATTATAAGTTTCAAATATTGGTCATTTACCATTCCTGTTTTACATCATATTTGATTTTATACAAATATGCAGAATAATTTAAACTTTTTCAATCTCCTTGGAAAAATAATCTTTTATTGATTTCTTAACTTGAATCAATTATAAATCCCTGAATCAAATTATGCTATGATTCATTCTATTCAATTACTGTATAAATATTTACATCTCAATTTGAATTTCTCTATGTATCACATAATACAACTTTATAACGCAACCTGTATTGCACCTCGTAAACTAATATCTTGTACGACTCCTAGAATATAAACGTGGTTCAAGAGTATATATTTAAACATATAAACTGATCTCCTTCAATTACTATTAAACTCTATCAATCAAGTAACACGTAATCTTTACCATGAATCCTTAACCTGCAAAAGTGGTTATTTGTAAGGGTGAGCTCGACAGCCCAGCAATTCTAATAGTTTTCATACAACACGTAGCATATAATAACATATACAGTTCATGTATTCATAATCGATCAATATTTACTACGCATGTTACTTCTCACATAACAGGCATAGAGGTTTATATCACAAGCGTATCATCAAAGATCAACTTTCACATTTCATACATATCTCATATGCATTTCATATATATACATCAACATTCTCATGGCATAATATAACTAACAGTTATTGAATTCATATAACAAATAGGAACTGAAAGACTTGTCTGATTTGTAGTTTATCAACTACGACTTAACTGCTTAAAGCTTATCTGCACTGCGTGTGTTCCTACACAGTTATATAATCATGGATTCATACCCATCAGTCATACATTCATTTATTCTCAATGAAATAATAAATTTTTTACATCGTTCTAGTTCACTTCTTTGGTATACTCTTAGGATAACTATGTTTCTAGTCCATTTTACTCTCATACTTATTCTTTCAAAACAATCTTATTTCGTCTTTTATGGTCTTTAAGTATATATATAGGCATGCTCTAAATTCTAGACAGTTCAAAAATAGTTCTTGACTACTCAAAGAACACGGCCAAGCAATTGCTATTGAAGTATAAGCTTGAGGAGTGGCGCTACCGCTTACTTCCCCCCGCTGTAACTGAACCGAAATTTTCAAAAGTCTAGTTCTCTTATTAGCACCTTAACGTCTTTGAACAATATAAATACATAAAGACAAGGTTTAGGGCACATTGGGTTTCCCAAACTCGTTAACGTTGAGGCTAACTTTTAAAACTTTTAGTTTTCTTTTGAACTCATTTGTTCAACTAGAATTTACATGTTCAATAGCCTATTGACCAAGTTGAACACCTCCTCATGTATCTAAAATAGACTTTTGAGATAAAACTCAAATCAAGCATACAACTTCCTTTTTCAAAAGTCTTTAATCGAGACTAAAAAGGTTTATTGAACAAGGGACTCTCTACGTTAACCATAAAGTCACATAACGATACTAAACCACCCTTATTACGCATGCTTATGTGTATTTATATGACTTGCATGGTTTATCACTTGAAAACTTACTTTAAGACATGCATAGTTTATATTACGTCTATCTAGTTGTGTGCACGTATCATTCATGTTCAAAGGCATAAACAACTCTATCATGCTTGCTTATAAGGTCATAATGCAAGTAACACAACGTTCATCAAAGTTAGTTTCTAAAACTTTTAAGTTTCTCTTTAAAACATGTACTAAACCAAGCTTGACAACCTTTTATGTGTAATACATCTTAGAATTACATTCTTTATCCATCTGCGCACATAACTAGGCCACATTCATATATTTCCAAGGTCGAAACTTAAAAGACACAAAGTTCGTCAAGTTTCATTTTCAAAACTACAAGTTTTTCTTTCAAAACACTTTAAACCAAGCTATATCAATCTATTATATGCAAGCCAACTTTAAAACTACATTTCATGTCCGTTGATATGTGTACATAGGGTCCAAGGTCAGAACTCAAAGGACACCAAATTCATCAACTTCCGTTTCTCAAAAACTTTAAGTTTTCTTTTAGAAAATCATGTGAAGGCATTCCATAATGAGTAAAGTAATCTTAGTTATATGACATGTCTATTATCATGCATATTTATGTTTTATCACTTAGAACAACATATTTCATCATCGGGAGCACTATACTTGCGTATGTGCTCGTTCGACGCCCTCCGATTGCCTCCGAATACGTAACAGTCACAAAGATGACTATTTTGACCCTTCCTAACGACCTCAAATTGAAATCCTTAAAGAACAAAAGTTGTGGATCTATTCGTCCTCATTTCGGATCATCTTGAATCACCTCAATCGGAGTATGTATAAAAACGTTACGGTCGTTTGACCAGAACAGGTCAAAATAGTCACACCAATCACACATTGGGCGCGGCTGCGCCCAATTCCTTTATAGTCCCAGCATACCATACGCCATTTGGCGATCCAACATGCCCTGCTTTTTGGACAAATAGCGGTCGGCGCATGGCCTTGCCCAGATTATAGTTTTCTATATGTTTTTACTTCAAATCTCCATAACTTCTTCATCCTAAGTCAGAATGAGTTGGTTTTCGATTCGTTGGACTCATTAAACTCTTAGCTACCCATCTACAGAGTAATTATAACACTTCAAACACATTAACTAATCCAAAGATTAATCCAAAACTCATATTCATACTAAATTTTCATATTTTGAAAAGTTTAGCGAATTCATTCACCACGAATTCGTTTTTCAACCAAATGGGTTCATTTAACTTTTGTTGTTTTCGTATTGAACTATATTAACAACATCTAATAACAATTCATGGATTGAAATAAACTTTAGCCATCAATTTTTGGACTCAAAAGCTACTTTTTCTTAACATTACTAAGGAATTGAAGAACTTGAATTCAAGAACATATAAGTTAATGTTATTACCTCTTGATTGATTGAAGTTGCTAATTCTAGCTCTTCAATCCTCCCATTGCTCTCAATTCTCCCAACTCTCTATAGCTCACTTTTCTCAGAAATTCAACCAACGGGAATTGAGAAGGAAGGAGCTCTATTTATAGCCAATCTAATACTCAGTTACTGACTTTGCACAATGAATTAATTCAAGGGGAGGAAGAAGAAGCCAATGGATGTTGGAGAGTTGGTGACTTGCTCCATCAACTTCCATCATCCCTGCTATCTAGCCTTTACCAAGCTTAAGCAACAAAGGAGTAGGATTTGCCAATGGCCTATTCACGTGAGAAGGAAAATGACTGAGAAATTGGGACAAGCTTCTAACTCCTCAGTATTTTGGTTCATAATGTTTAGTTTGGTTCTTTTAAATTCCCAAAATGGAGATTTAATGTGTTAATGCTACTACCCTAAGTAAATTTAGGGATTATTTATGTACTTACATCATATACTCCATGTACATTAGTCCAGATAATATTTTAATTGGGCTAAGTATAATTCAATTGGGTATTCTCAACCCATTATTTCCTATCTCACTTAAATATCACAATGATTAATATCAGTCATTTATTTTCTTCCCATTAATTCTCTTTTAATAATTTTTAGTTAAACCTTCAGTCTAGTTTAACATTAGTACTTAGGTCACACAAGGCTCATTTATTTCATTAATAAAATATTACGGGTCTAGGCCATGTTTGGCTTTTCTCCCAATTCCACATTATTTTATTATTTATTTAATATAAAGTTTATGTCACACTTTATCATAATGCTAAATTATTTAGCTTACTTAAATAATTACATACATATAATTTGTACAACCTTTACACTTAGAATAATTAATATTTACTCTATTAATTATTTAAATTATACATTATGCGTGATAATTATTCGATCGTCCTAAGACAACTTTCTCAATCTTTACATTAACATCTTTCAAATATTAAACCCTTTAATATATTACCATATTATGTAATATATTAAAATACCAAAATTAATTAACAAAATCATTTCATTTTCTTTATGTAAAGCACATATATTAATTCACCATTTTACTTAAGTGAATTACTCCTTTAACTCAATTTACTATCGATCACTACCACAAAAGGCTTTAATATTCAAATTATATTATTCCATAATATAGTTTTTCACTTATAAGTTAACTAATATTTATTCTTGTTTTAATTAATTTCCATAAAAACCTCTCATTCAATTCATGGTCACTATCTACATCCCTTCATGGGCACTATTTATATCAAATATGACCCATATGATAACATATTAGTCACTAATATACAATTCCTATAGTTCAGATTACACAAACTCATCATGAATCGTCTCTCAGATCATGCTACCGCTACCGCCTTAGGCTTGAGAGTGGCGCGGTCGCTACCACCTTAAGTTAGACTTGATATATTATGCTTCAATGTAAATGTAACTTAACTCGCAAATCCTTTAACATGCTCCATACATGCTATCTCATTATACTAACCAAAATAAATCTCCAACGACTACATTCCTCAATAATTTAGAAATTAAACTTCAAGTTCAACTCTTCTTCTTTTAATCTATATGGGATATTAGTTAATAAATCTCTAACCAATATTTATCTAGAGATATATCGATTTTCTTCTCTTGTCAACAACGTACATATATACAAGTCCAAACCTAGCACACATCTAGTCTTTAATGGTATTAAATATAGTACACTGAGTGGTTTCCCACAAACAACCAACAAATTAGTTTCCATCTCGTCTACACTGTTTTCACAGTGAGTTAGATCGGTTACTAATTCGTATATACCTCCGCTCTCTGAAGGAATTGTTTAGCCCAGCTTCTATACATCCACCATTAAAGGGTATGATTGCACTGCCTTAGACTTGATACGTACTCATACAAATACTCAAGAAATTGGTGATTATCAAAGATATTTTAATGTCACCAACTTACTATTATAAATAATTTTACATAAATTATTTAACATCAATAGATAAATTTTATCCATCTTCTTTACTAATTCACCTCTACAACAAATATATAATAATAATATATATTTTTTTAAACACAACATCACTTATTACATAGCGCATATTATCCTATGTAACACAATACCACACACCTCGGATTCCATTATACATTTTTATTTGAACCCTTCACATGCCTTAAGAATTTTATCTACTAAATTCTTATTCTAATATTTTCTGAAAATTCAGGTTCTTACAAGCATTAATCAAACGAAATCAAGGATAAATATTAAAGACTTTAAATTTATCCAGAGTTTAAAAATATCCAAATTGTCAACATGATACTGCTTTGTGGAGTAAAATTCAAGAATAATATTCATGTACCAAAAATAATTTGGATAGAAAAGAAATATTTTTTTCGGGTGAATAGTACCCTGTGAATAATACTTCGGGAATAGTACCTCATGAATAGTACCCCGACATGAAAAGTGTCCCAAATACCCGAGTGAATAATACTAGAGTGAATAGTAACCCGTGAATAGTAACTCATGAATAGTACTCCGGCATGAAAAGTGCCCTTAATACCTGAGTGAATAATACTATAGTGAATAGTAACTAAGTGAATAGTAACCCATGAATAGTAACTCGTGAATAGTACTCCGACACGAAAAGTGCCCCGAATACCTGAGTGAAAATACTAGAGTGAATAGTAACTGGGTGAATAGTAACTCATGAATAGTACTCGGGCACAAAAAGTGCCCCGAATACCCGAGTGAATAATACTAGAGTGAGTAGTAACACCGACACAAAAAGGTAGAAATTCCACAATAAAATTCGTACCAATATTCCGGCATAATGATATTGAAAGAAATAATACCCCTTACGACTGTTGAACAAAAATAATATTCCTACGAATATTGAACGAAGATGATATTCCTTACGAATATTGAACGAAAATAATATTCATACGAATACGAAAAATAATATCTCTTCAGAATATGAAATAAATAATACCCCTTACGACTGTTAAATGAAAATAATATTCCTATGAATATTGAACGAAGATGATATTCCTTACGAATTTTAAACGAAAATAATATTCATACGAATACGAAAAATAATATCTCTTCAGAATATGAAATAAATAATACCCCTTACGACTTGTTGAACGAAAATAATATTCCTACGAATATTGAACGAAGATAATATTCTTTATGAATATTGAACGAAAATAATATTCATATGAATACGAAAATTAATAACTCTTCAGCATATGAATTAGATAATACCTCTTACCTCAGAAGAAGACTGGATACCAAAGTAGTAAAGTAGCAGACTTCTCTTCTTCTTTCTCTCTATAGCTTCTCTCTCTATAATTGCTCTTGTGAGTCTTAGTGAATTGGTGAGAATGAAGGAAGAATGATCTTCTATTTATAGGAAAACATAGTTTCGATAATTGAACGTTTTGGGGCTCGAAATATTACAGTATAATACCTTCATCTTTTCTTTCATTTTTAATTTAGTCCTGCAAGTATTATCTGTGAGACCCCAGATTTTATTAATAAAGATTTAAATTTGGTCGAAATAATTTTTTAATATTATGGTGTGAATTTGAGATAATATTATAGTTGTGGGTAGTATTTATAAATTTTGCAAAGTATGCAAGTGGTTATATTATATTCGATTGGTCCTGGGATATTCGGTTTAGCGAGGAATATTCGCATAAATGACTCAATCATTGGTGGACCCCATAATGTAATTATTGTTTGGATTGAGAAAACGACAAAAAAATATTTTATTAAAATAACTATGAAGTTTTACCGTTGATCTTTGTTGAACTACTCTCAGTAGTAAAAGTACAAGAATACGTGTGGTTGCATAGTAGCACACCATTGATTGATTATCGATGCCTATGTGAGAAGTCACTCGGTTTGATTCCATTATTGTCAATTAATAATATGAATTATTATAATGATAATGACGCTTTTGTTTTATTCGTATTATTAACGTAATAAAATGTAAACATCTTTTATATAAAATAGAATACTTTATTAAAGTTATTCTATAAATAGAATATATTATATTTTATTATGCATAGTGTTGCATAGTGTTTTGCATAGTGTTGCATAGTGTTTTTATAGTAAAATATTTTTATATAAATAGAATATATTATATTTTATTTAAAAGATTTTCTTTAAATATGGACCGTCGAGATTAAAGTAAATCAATCTGGACCGCTCATGGATTAGTTACTATGCATTCCATTTTCCTATAAATAGAAGCTCATTCCTTCATTATTTTCTTACGAATTCATTGAAACTCTAGAGAGAAATTATTAGAGAGAAGCTATAGAGAAAAATTATAGAAAGAAGAAGAGTATATTCGCTACTTCACTACTTCTATATTCAGGTTCTTTTACTTAAGGTGTTATTCTTTCTTCTTGAAGAGAACTTCATTATTCCATTCATTATTATTCTGTTGAATAACTCCGTAAAAGTGGCATACCCTATACATAACCTCGTATACGCTGATACCCTATACTTGGTGAAATCCTTATGTTATTCCATTGCTTATTATTCCATTGGAATAACTCAGTATATGCTGTTTACCCTATACTTGGTGACATTCTTCTATTATTCTCATTGGAACATCCTGTCAGTGTTTTTACACCCGACCGGTTCCGCTTTTATTATTATTCTCGTTGGAACATCCATGCATGTGTTTTTACACCTACCGGTTCCGCCTTTATCATTCTGTTGGAATATCCTATCGTGTGTTTTTACACCGGATCCGTTCCATCTTTATTATTACATTGGAACATCCAATGGTGTGTGAATTTCACCCGACCGTTCCGTTATTATTATTCTCGTGGAATAACCTCGCTCTATGCGGCAATCACCGCATGCATGGTGATTTCTTTTGTTATTCCATTCTTTATTATACCCAGTTGGTTAAAACTTTGACTTCTATACTCCATGAAATTAGTAGAATATCCTTGATATTTGCGTTTCATCCAGTATCTTTTCATGGAAATATTCTTCCGATCATTCTTGAATTTTACTCTCTGAAACAAAGATTATGTTGACAATTTGGACGTTAATAATTCATGGATTAAATAATTCTTGAACTTGTTTTATTGAATTATTATGTCATTGTCATCATCCTCATGTTATATTATGTTATCTTTGGCTTACGTGCATAGATGAACTTAGTATGATTATGACCAGGATCAATCAATCCAGATAATCACGACTTGATATAAATGATGTGATAAAAGTTCTCGATGGCTTCGTAATGTAGTGATGGATAGTTTTTGGTATGATTATGACCGGGGTGATTCGGTATAGTCATGACCATTGATAACTTGATGAAAATCCTTGACCGTGGGTACGTGGATGATTAGATGTGGTGGTTTATTTATTAAGCTGAGTCTCAGCGATAAAAATTGATAAAAACCTTTTAAAACCTAAAAGATAGTAGATTTTATTCTCTACTTGACTCTTTTAATGGATTGCATATTCCGCTGCAGTTAAACTGGTTGTCTATTGTATTTTATCAGTTTAACACTGTTGAAGGCTAATGATAATTTATTCTGCATTATCTTAGTCATAATATTTCTTACTGGGCTAGTTGAGCTCACCCTTTCTTTCACTGTTCTCTTCAGGAAATGAGAACATAGCTGGGACGAGTCGGGGAACGGAGTAATGGTCCAGAGGATAGCATTAGTAGTCCTCACTATTCTGTGAAATAGTGTGATAATAGTTGTAATGAGGACTCCTTTTGAGTTTGTATAATATCTAGTAGACAATATTTGTATTCAAACTCACAGTTTATGTCGTATTGTACACGACAGTTATATTAGTAAGTTGTATTTGAATTTATGTACCATGTAAGTGGCGACCCAAGATGGGTGACGTATACCTAATTTTGGGGGCGTTACAGTTGGTATCAGAGCTTAGGGATATGATCCCTGGCTGAGATGTGAGATAAGAACTAGGAGGGGAGAGACGAGGAATTCTTTCGCTAGTATGACCTACCTAAGTTTATTTGGTATTTAATTGGTCGATCAGAGTATAGGGATAAAATGTGATACGTTAATTAACCCTTGTTTTGTGACAGTGTTTGTATTTAGATGTTGTGAATAGGGCTCGGTTATTGGAGCGCGATAATGAGTCAGCTCAACCAAAAGGTAACGACCAACAACACGATAATAATCATACTGGTGGCAACGGCTATCAGAACAATGATAACCATCGTGGGGGAAATTATCATGTTAAGAATGGTAACCACTTCGGTGGTAATCATGGCAAAGATAATAGAAGTAGAAATTGCAAGAAGAGAAGGTAATTTAGATCAATTTTGTTGTGCACCGAAGTCAAGTCCAGCTGAGATAATGGCACCAAAGGCGGATACGGACAAAACAAAGTCGGTGGTTTCAGGAAGAGCGTTTTTAAATGACTTCTCAAAAGTGGGTAACCCGAACGGTTAGCACGGGTTAGTTAATTATAAATTCTTGCAAGTCTATACCTTATTAGATAATCGGTTTCTACCCATTATTTTATCTCTCTTGCTTTGCGCTCAACGCTTAAATTTGACTCTCGGAGAAGTTAAACTTTGACTTATTAGTTGAAACTTCATTAGTAGGAGCCTTCGTTATCGCTTACTATTTTTAAATCTTGTTTGATTCAAATAAACACTTTCACGCTACTTCGTCGATCTTATCTTTTTGAAAATACTTGCCTTTGATGTGATTTTAGGAATCAATTGGTTAACTACTCATCATGCTTTTCGTGAAGGTTGTTAGCTTTTTATATTCATAACCAAACTACTAAAGTCAATTATTGTCATATCAAGCCATAAGTAAAGAGCCCCAACCTTTCGTTGTTGACTTCCTTGTGTGGAATGCAATCGTCGGACTTTCAGAGGCTTACATCGTGAATGAAGATGGCAAGTTTATAGGTATCATTGTGAGGTGCTATCTAGGTTAAGGGATAGAAGTCACAGTTGGTATCAATGTGACGTACTATCCAAGTCTTGGATGAGAGTCACGCTTTTGAATGATATTTCTATTATTAATAAATTTCCTGGCGATTCTTGAAGACTTCTTAGCCTACTTAGAGCGTGAAATCGAATTTTGTATTGACCCTCAAAGATAAAAACCCATTTCTTAAACCCTCAAATATTTCTTTAACTAAATGAATAGCTTCGTGGTTTATGATGAAAGTCATAATAAAAGCATTGGAATAATGAAAATCATGGGTATTCGTGGTATTAGTAAGTTTTATGATGAGTTATGTTGGTTAGTATGTAAAAACATGAAAGTTTCTTAGAAATCACAAAGAGTTGAAAATCGATTTTGGTGAAAAACGTAATATGAAATTCAATAGACCATATCTCCTATTATATTTTGAATTTTTGAATGTGGTCAAGACCTAGAGTTAGATCTATGAGTTACCTAACTAATTCAAGTGGAATTACTGGAAAAGGTGTTGTAGATTTTTGTGTGGACTGATTTTAGCAAAGGAGTGCAAAGCTGCAAAAACCGAAAAAGCTGCTGCCATGATTTTAGAGGGGCTGTTTCGGCCACTTAAATTATGAGAAAAATTCTGAGTTTTTGGGACATGAAAGTATATGGTATAAAGTACCTCCTGTCCAAAAATGAGCTCATTCTGACTTAAAATGAGCAAGCTATGACTATTTCAATATTTAGGTTTTTTCGACGAAAAACGCTATAACCGAAGTTCTATAACTCCGATGACCATGAAATTTAAACTGGAAGCTCACGATAATATGTGTAAGGTCCTGCCAAGATTTGGGAATTTTTGGAGTTAAACTTGAGGTAGCTAATTTCTTAAGGAATTAATTAGAAATTGATTTTTGAAAATAGTAAATGAATTTTAAAATTCAGAAAAATATATTTTCATCATGGGACTATATTATGCTAAATCCCGGAAAAGAAATATTTTTGGGACTGATTTGGTATTTTTCATGAAAAAATAGTTTAGTTTCACGAACATATGAGTTAAATATGTTATGTGAAGTAACAAAGTTGAAAATAGGATTTTATGGCTAGAGAATCCTATATAGAGTATATGCATATTTTTGAGAGATTTGATAATTGGTGATGATATCTTATGAGTATGGCATTTTTGAATGATTAAATGTATTATATGGTAAAGCGTAAATGTGCTTAAGATAAATTGTTTATAAATTTAAGAAGTGATTAAAATATTGTTATAATATTAATGATATTAGATTATGAGATTATTAAGTGATTGATAACATGGGGATATTCTTGAATCTCGGATAAATTATATTATAAATGTTTAATATTTATTCTTTATCTCATTTGATTGATTCTTTATATCATTATCCTCATGTTTATATTATGTTGAAAGTCATCTCATGGCTCAGAAATGTGCATAGATGGACTTGGTATGATTATGACTGTGGATTGTTCTTGTATATAATCATAACCGTAATTGAAAACACAAATTATCTTTGGTAGTAGTGCATGGATAATTTGTGGTCGTGATACTAATGAAAACACAATTATCTTTGGTAGTAGTGCATGGATAATTTGTGGTCGTGATATTAATGAATACACAATTATCTTTGGTAGTAGTGCATGGATAATTTGTGGTCGTGATACTTAATGAATACACAATTATCTTTGGTAGTAGTGCATGGATAATTTGTGGTCGTGATACTAATGAATACACAATTATCTTTGGTAGTAGTGCATGGATAATTTGTGGTCGTGATATTAATGAATACACAATTATCTTTGGCCGTAGTGCATGGATAATTTGTGGTCGTGATATTAATGAATACACAATTATCTTTGGTCAGTAGTGCATGGATAATTTGTGGTCGTGATACTAATGAATACACGATTATCTTTGGCGTAGTGCATGGATAATTCGTGGTCGTGATACTAATGAATATCCTTGGCTCAGTAGTGCGTGGATAATTCGATGATATGGATTAATTATTGAGTGAGTCTCAAAGAATGAAATATTAATTCATGGATGTGGTAAAAGTCATCTTCGCCGTAGTAGTGCATTGATAGACTTGGTATGATTATGATCACGGATTATTCGGTATAATCATGACCAGAATTGAAAACACGAATATCCTTGGCCAAGAGTGTATGGATAATTCGTGGTCGTTGATACTATTAAGTCGAGTTTCAAAGATTATTGGTTTTATACCAGATATCTTTGGCACAGTAGTGCAAAGATGAATTGTTAATGAATATCTTTGGTAGGATTGCAAAAATGAATTTAATGTTTTCAACGATAAAGGTATTCAAGGTATCCTCATCTCTTTATCATACCGTATCGTACCCTAATTTTGAGGGCGAAATTCCATAAGGAGGGAGATTGTGAGACCCCGATTTTATTAATAAAGATTTAAATTTGGTCGAAATAATTTTTAATATTATGGTGTGAATTTGAGATAATATTATAGTTGTGGGTAGTATTTATAAATTTTGCAAAAGTATGCAAGTGGTTATATTATATTCGATTGGTCGGGAATATTCGGTTTAGCGGGGAATATTCGTACAACTACTCAATCATTGGTGGACCCTACAATGTAATTATTATCCTTGATTGAGAAAACGACAAAAATATTTTATTAAAATAACGGCGGAAGTTTTACCGTTGATACTATTGAACTACTTTCAGTAGTAAAAGTACAATGAATACGTGTGGTTGCATAGTAAAGATTACGGTATTGATTATCGATCCCTATGTGAGAAGTCACTCGGTTTGATTCCATTATTGTCAATTAATAATATGAATTATTATAGCGATAATGACGTTTTGTTTTATTCAGTATTATTAACGTAATAAAATGAAACATCTTTTATATAAAATAGAATACTTTATTAAAGTTATTCTATAAATAGAATATATTATATTTTATTATGCATAGTGTTGCATAGTGTTTTGCATAGTGTTGCATAGTGTTTGTATAGTAAAATATTTTTATATAAATAGAATATATTATATTTTATTTAAAAGATTTTTCTTTAAATATGGACCGTCAGATTAAAGTAAATCAATCTGACCGTTCATGGATTAGTTACTATGCATTCCATTTTCCTATAAATAGAAGCTCATTCCTTCATTATTTTCTTACGAATTCATTGAAACTCTGAGAGAGAAATTATAGAGAGAAGCTATAGAGAGAAAATTATAGAAAGAAGAAGAAGAGTATTCTGCTACTTCACTACTTCTATATTCAGGTTCTTTTTACGGTAAGGGGTGTTATTCTTTCTTCTTGAAGAGAACTTCATTATTCCATTCATTATTATTCTCATTGGAATAACTTTTGTAAAAAAGTGGCATACCCTATACATAACTTTGTATACGCGGCATACCCTATACTTGGTGAAATCCTTATGTTATTCCATTGCTTATTATTCGCTGGAATAACTTTTATATGCTGCTTTACCCTATACTTGGTGACATTCTTCTATTATTCTCGCATTGGAACATCCTCATCATGTGTTTTTACACCGGACTGGTTCCGCTTTTTATTATTCTATTGGAACATCCTGTCATGTGTGTTTACACACCGACCGGTTCCGCCTCTTTATCATTACATTGGAATATCCTATTCGTGTGTTTTACACCGGATCCGGTTCCATCTTTATTATTACATTGGAACATCCCACAGGTGTGAATTTCACCGACTTTGTTCCGTTATTATTATTCTTACTGTTGGAATAACCTGCTCATGCATCTTATCCGCATGCATGGTGATTTCTTTTGTTATTCCATTCTTTATTATACCCAAATGGTTAAAACTTTGACTTCTATACTCCATGAAATTAGTAGAATATCCTTGATATTTGCGTTTCATCCAAAGATCTCTTTCATGGAAATATTCTTCCGATCATTCTTGAATTTTACTCTGAAACAAAGATTATGTTGACAATTTGGACGTTAATAATTCATGGATTAAATAATTCTTGAACTTGTTTTATTGAATTATTATGTCATTGTCATCATCCTCATGTTATATTATGTTATCTTTAGCTTACGTGCATAGATGAACTTAGTATGATTATGACCAGGGATCAATCGATATAATCATGACTTGATATAAATGATGTGACAAAAGTTCTTAGTGGCCTGTAATGTAGTGATGGATAGTTTTTGGTATGATTATGACCAGGGGTGATTCGGTATAGTCATGACCATTGATAACTTGATGAAAATCCTTGACCGGGTACGGGATGATTAGATGTGGTGGTTTATTTATTGTTTGAGTCTCGCCGATAAAAATTGATAAAAACCTTTTAAAACCTAAAAGATAGTAGATTTTATTCTCTACTTGACTCTTTTAATGGATTGATATTCATCACCGCAGCTTAAACCGGTTGTTATTGTATTTTATCGCTTTAACATTGTTGAAGGCTAATGATAATTTATTCGCATTATCTTAGTCATAATATTTCTTCTTGGGCTAGTTGAGCTCACCCTTTCTTTCACCGTTCTCTTCAGAAATGAGAACATAGTCGACGAGCTGGGAACGGAGTAATGGTCCGAGAGGATAGCATTAGTAGTCCTCACTATTCGTGAAATAGTGTGATAATAGTTGTAATGAGGACTCCTTTTGAGTTTGTATAATATCTAGTAGACAATATTTGTATTCAAACTCACGCTTTATGTCGTATTGTACACCCATAGCAGTTATATTAGTAAGTTGTATTTGAATTTATGTACCATGTAAGTGGCGACCCAAGATGGGTGACGTATACCTAATTTTGGGGGCGTCACATTATCAAACTTGCACCAGCTCCCCTAATAGTATATCATGTGAATCAATAGTACAATCATGTGACTCAATAGTTCTATACATGTGAAAAAAACTAATTACAGTATAGTACCTTCATCTATAGCTCTATTTTTAATTTAGTCATGCAAGTATTATCAATCTTGCACCACCTCCCCAAATAGTATATGCATGTGAATCAATAGTACACACATGTGAACACATAGTTATAAGAATGTGAATTAATAGTAATTAATTGCTCATTTATCTGATTAATTACCCGATTAGTCAATATAACCTCCAGAAATCAATTATTATCGAAATAAATGTCGATTATCATTAACACTAATAATTCCAACACAATGGAACTATCAATTTCATCTTTAATTAACACGAACTTATTCATCATCAATATTATAACTCACAATATTTAACAACTAGGTCGTTCCCAGGAAAGAGGGAGCTTTCCGATAAGGATTTCTCCTTATTGGCGCGCAATTAGGTGACCAAACCTGTTACGCCTCCAAAATAGGTCCACACGACCCATTCTAAGTCTCCAGATATAACTCTATAAAAATCAAATACAAACTTCATTTATACAATTGTTGAACTATCGTGCAGAGTACGACAACAAATAAGCTGTCAGTTTTAATACAATATTATCTCATAGACAATATCCAAACTCAAATTGTTACAATGCCATATAAAATACAGCATCAAATATTTTAAGACCCCAAAGAAGAACGAGAAGATTACTATCATATTCATTCTAATGAGGTGCACTTTTGACGCTTTCAAAGTTGGGTTCTCATCACCCTATTGTTGTTCGCCAAAATCAATTATTAAGTGATGTATAAAATACGACACACACATATTAGGTCCTCAATACAATTATCTGTTGCATGTCATGCCGTTTTATAATGTATTGAGAAACTTCGACAGTCTCGAACCATCACACTATTTCCTCATATCCCCGCCGACCCAAATACACTCTTTATTACCTCGAAAGGAATTATGAAGCAAAGGGTGAGCACAAATAGCCCAAGAAAGAATATCATGACTAAAGATAATTAAATTATCAATAGCCTTCGTCAATAATAAATCAGAGATTTAGAACATATGGTAGATGATAAAACTTTTCAACCATAGTTACAACGGAACGAGCAATCCATTAGAAGAGTCAAATAGATCATCAGGTCTATTATCTTTGTTGCCTCTTTTACGGTCCTAATGAAAGAGCTCTAACTCATGCAAGCATACATGTGTCAACAAGTAATACAGAGTAAGTAGAGTATCGATCCCATAGAGAAAGTTGTCAAATTATAAACTCTTATGCATTAATTAACTCACTGTATTTATATGCTTAGACTAACAACTAGAATTGTTGAATTGAGCTAATTGTACTAACAACTAAAAATAAGAATAATAATGGAATAAATATAAACTGGAAATAATGGGACCCTAACTTCATTTAATATTTCATCTAATCACCACTATCATGCAAGAAGTGTTCACATAACATAGGAAAATAGCCAAGAGCACGAATAGAGTTATAACCATTTTTCAATGCACTATAACCTACTTACAAAGCATCCAAAGATGATAGACTCTGTGTAATCATCAACACAACCAAAATCACTATATGTCTATGTGAAATTACAATTATATTGATTTTAAGCACAAGCCCTTACTCTAGCTCATACGGTGAAACAGTATATGTCTATCTGGTTCACAAAATACACAAGCCATATAAAATAGTCCCATATTCATATGCTATCATGATTACAATCCATATTTGCATGTTCATTGTCAATTCCATACAAATACTGAGACGAATGGTGATCAGGCATTCATACATATAAAACAATCACGATAGACTTCCCATATAATATGCAAAACAACCCTAACATTTAAGCGTGCAACCAAACTACATATTAAAATCCGTTAGAATCCCATAATGGAGTTTAGTTCATGACTGAACCAAAAGCCATTATGGGATCAACGCTAAACATGATCAATAAGCAAACAATTGAAATATGAAAGATAGAACGATCAAACCCAATTGCTGAATAAAAACCAATGATCAACGATTAAATCCTTATAGAAATCTAGTAAACAATAATAGAAATCCACAATGACAGAGAATCCCAAGAAGAATTGGAGAAGTAGACGTTTTGGCTTCGTTCTACATTGGAATCTCTCCCAAGGTGTAAACACTAGTTACTCTTCTCAAAATACGACAAAAACTCTCTTAGTGTCTATCTGACACTCGTCAGATGTCGTCTTAATCGATTACAATCTTTTAAAAATGGAAATTAAAATAAAACAAATCAACAACTTTCAAAGATTGCCAGCGCCTGAGGCTCCCCTACACTATGTTCCTCAATGCTGCGCGTGACTTACAGTAAAGTTTGCCCTGTCGGTAGGCCTCTCATGAGCGCTAGCTCAAAGCCATTCTCACGCATTTGCCATGGCAACTTGAATTCTCGCAGTCCCGGTTCTGTTCGGTTCCTGTTACATTCTTTGTCATGTTCTTTTGCTTTACTAGTTGCTCTTTCATGCTTGATCTTCTTCCATGCTTGGTCTCCATGCTTCATTGTACCTCCATGCCATGCACATCACCGCTTGTGCCTCGCCTTTACAAATCCATTAGCCTCATGCCCTCTAATATCACCAAAATTAAGCCAATTCCTGCACTTATTCACCAAAAGGAGTTTTAAGTAAATGCAATGCAAAATAACATGAAATGCAACTAAAACACACTAAAATGTACTTGAGATGGACACAATTCGCATGAATTGGTATTCAATAAGTAGGTAAAAATACCAATTATCAAATACCCCCAAACTTAAACTGTTTGTAAAATCCCAAATTTTACGAATAAAGATTTAAATTTTTCGATTATTTTTTGAATATTATGGTGTGGATTTAATATAATGTTATAGTTGTGGGTAATATTTATAAATTTTGCAAAGTATGCAAGTTGTTATATTATATTCGATTGGTCGGGAAATATTCTTTGTGTGTCGGCGAATATTAGTATGACTAAGACAATCATTGGTGGACCCTACAATGTAATTATTATTTGATTGAGAAAACGACAAAAATATTTTTATAAAAATAACTACGGAAGTTTTACCGTTAATACTATTGAACTACTCGGTAGTAAAAGTACAGTAATACGTGTGGTTGCATAGTAGCACACGGTATTGATTATTGATGCTTACGTGTGAAGTCACTCAGTTTTGTTCAATTATTGCTACAATAGTTGCTGCATAGTATCTCAAATTATTTGATTCAATTATTGTTGATTGTTATATATATATATATAAGTTTTGTTTTATTAGTATTATTAATGTAATAAAACAGAAAATCTTTTTATATAAAACAGAATACTTTTATAAAGTTATTCGTTTTATTAGATTATAAATAGAATATATTATATTTTATTTAAAAGATTTTGCTTTAAATCTGGACCGTCCGTTTAAAAGTAAATCAATCTGGACAGTTCATGGATTAGTTACTATTCAGTTCATTCTTCTATAAATAGAAGCTCATTCCTTCATTATTTCTTACGAATTCACTGAAACTCTAGAGAGAGAAACTATAGAGAGAGTTCTTCTTCTGTAATCTTAAGCGTATTTCTTTAGAGTTTAAGAAAGCTTTGAACGTAGAAGATAGTGCAAGTTTTCTTCAAGTATTTTCCCGCCCTACCCGTCAGAATACTCTTCTTTTTAAGGTAAGGGATATTATTTGTTGTACTCGTAAGGGTATTATTTCTTTCATATTCATGAAGGGAACTTCTGTTATTCCATTATTTATTATTCTTTTGGAATAACCTGTATACGCGGTCTACCCTATACTTGGTGAAATTCTTCTGTTATTCCATTCTTTATTATTCTGTTGGAATATCATGTCTTTCTTGCGTTCTGTAGCCTAGTTTCGCCTTTTTATTATTTCTATTGAATATCCCGTCTGCTTAGCTTTTACCGGACTCGTTCCGTTATTTATTATTCCGTTGAATAACTTGTCTATGCTGGCAGTACCGCATGCATGGTGATTTCATTGTTATTCCATTCTTTATTATTCTATTGAACATCCTCGCTTGCAAGTAATTTTGCACCGACCGGTTCCGTTATTTATTATTCTGTTGGAATAACTCTGCCTATGAAAGTACCGCATGCATGGTGATTTCATTTGTTAGTCCATTCTTTATTATTCGTTGAATATCATGCTTAAGCGACATTACCTCGACCTAGTTCCGTTATTTATTATTCTGTTGGAATAACCTATCTATGCGAAGAACCGCATGCATGGTGATTTCTTTTGTTATTCTATTCTTTATTATACTCAGTTGATTAAAGTTTTGACTTCTATAGTCCATGAAATTAGTGTAATATCCTTGATATTTGCGCTTCATCCAGTATCTTTTCATGGAAATATTCTTCCGAGCATTCTTGAATTTTACTCTCTACAAAGAAGTATCATGTTGACAATTTGGACGTTATTAGTTCTCTAATAATTTAATTCTTGAACTTGTTTTATTGAATTCTTATATCATTGTCATCATCCTCATGTTTATATTTTGTTGAAAGTCATCTGTGGCCTGTAGTGCATAGATGGACTTGGTATGATTATGACCAGGGATTATTCGGTATAATCATGACCGTAATGTTACAAATGATGTGGGAAAAATCCTCATTGGCCGTAGTGCATTGATGGACAGTTTTTGGTATGATTATGGCTATGGATTCTCTTCGGCCAAGGGAGCAAAGATGAATTGTTTTATGGCATGATCAGGACCGTTTATGAAAACACGATAATCTTTAGCCCGTAGTGCATGGATAATTTGTGGTCGTGATACTAAATAATATCCTTGGCCTGTAGTGCAGGGATGATTTGATGATGTGGATTATTTATTGTCGAGTCTCAAATGATAAAAGTGATGAAAAACTTTTTAAATCATAAAAGATAGTAGATTTTATTCTCTACTTGACTCTTTTAATGGATTGCTTGTTCCGTTGTAGTTAAACTTGATGTCTATTATATTTTATCAGTTTAACATTGTTGAAGACTAATGATAATTTATTCTGCATTATCTTAGTCATAATATTTCTTCATCGGGCTAGTTGAGCTCACCCTTTCCTTCATTGTTCTCTTCAGGAAATGAGAATATAGTCGGGACGAGTCTGGGAACAGATTGACAAATCCGTATGATAGTATTAGTAGTCCTCACTATTCTGTTAAATAGTGTGACAAAAAATGTAATGAGGACTTATTCTGAGAGTGGATATTGTCTAGAAGACAATATTTCTATTAAAACTCACAAACTCTCTTGTTGTATATTAAAGATTGTATTTGTATTCAGATGCATATATATCGGCGACTCAAGATGGGTGATGTATACCTATTTTTTGGGGGGGCCATAACAGTATCAAAGCTTAGGATATGATCCCTAGGCGAGAGATGTGAGACAAGAACTAGGAGGGGAGAGACGGAGAATTCCTTCGCTAGTATGACCTACCTAAGTTTATTTGGTATTTAATTGGTTGGTCAGAATATAGGGATAATATGTGATATGTTAATTAACCCTTGTTTTGTGGCAGTATTTGAAAATGACATCCGAGAATGTTGAGAATAACAATGGAGCACAGGAGACCGTTGAGTCTCCCCATATCAATAATTAGGATAATGTGCATTAGGAAGGCGATAATCCTCTTGTAAACAACAACACTGACCAAATGATGAACGATGGAATGTTCAGAGGCTTTATGCAATTCATGCAACAACAGGTTAGAGAGACTCATGTTCAAAATATAGGTGGAAATAATGGCAACCCACCGCTTGTCCACCCGCTAAGCGCTTCAAGGAGCCGGGACCACCGAGTTTTTGGGAAAGTCGAAAACCACTTAAAAGGCGAGACATGGTTAAAGCAGATCACCAAGATATTTGATGTCTTGGGATGCTCGGAGGGAGGAAAAGGTTCCATTTGCCACCTTTATGTTGTGAAGAAGAGGCAGACATCGGGGAATCTATAAAACGTACCCAAACTGACGCACTCAAGATGTCTTGGGAGAAGTTCCAAGAGCTATTCAACGACAAGTACTTTCCCGAAAGTATTCATCACATGAAGGAGGTGGAGTTCATCAAGCTGGAGCAAAACAATATGACCGTGTCGTAATACTAGGCTAAGTTTGCCGAGTTGTCTCGGTTTGTATCCCAATTGGTCGATAATGAGGAACGAATGACGCGAATGTTTCTAAGAGGTTTGAAACCCAATATAGGTCATTTCCTCATTTCTCACAAACTTTGTTTATATTCAGATGTTGTGAATTGGGCTCAGTTATTGGAGCGTGATAATGAGTTAGCACAACCAAAAGGCAACGACCAACAACATGATAATAGTCGTACCAGTGGCAACGGTCATCGGAACAATGATAACCATCGTGGGGGAAATTATCATGCCAAGAATGGTAACCACTTCGGTGGTAATCATGGTGGAGATAATAGAAGTGGAAATTTCAAGAAGAGAAGGTTCAATAATGATGGAAAGACAGCAGCACCAACACCCATTTCAAAGGAAGAAGAACGACCACCGGTCAGATGTTTCAAATGCGACAGAGGGGACACATCCATCCAAACCGTACGCAAATAATCCAAAGCGTGTTTTAATTATGCGGAGAGAAGGTAACCTAGCTCGATTTTATCAGATGGTGAAGTCAAGTCCAGCTGGGATGGTGATGCCAAAGGATGTCCCAGACAAACCAAAGTCGGTAGTTTAAGAGAGAGCATTTTTTTTCGTGACGAGGAACCTGAATAAATTATCACGGGTAAGTTAATCATAAACTCTTGAGAAGTCTATACCGTGTTAGATAACGGTTCTACTCACTCTTTCATTCCACTTAGTTGTGTTCAATGTTTGAATTTAACTCTGGAGAAGTTAGTCTTTGATTTATCTGTTGAAACTCAGTTGGGAGAAACCTTCGTTACCTCCACTATTTATAAATCTTGTTTGATTCAAATCAACACTTTCACGTTATCTGTCGATCTTATCTCTTTAAAAATACTTGCCTTTGATGTGATTTTAGGAATCGATTGGTTAACTACTCATCATGCTTTTAATAAGGTTGTTAGCTTTCATATTCCTAACCAACCTGTTATGCGAATTCAAACAACCAAACCACTAAAGTCAATCATTGTCATATCAAGCCATAAGTAAAGAGCCCCGGTCCTTTCGTTATTGACTTCCTTGTGTGGAATGCACCGAAGCTAGACTTTCTGTAGGGGACATTGTGAATAACGATGGCAAGTTGATAGGTATCAATGTGACGTGTTTCCAAGTCTTGGATGAGAGTCACAGTTGTGAATGATATTTCTATTGTTAATAAATTTCCTGACGTATTCATGAAGACTTCCTAGCCTTCCCCAAGAGCGTGAAATCGAATTTTGTATTGACCCCAGTACAAAACCCATTTCTTAAACCCTCAAATATTTCTTCAACTAAAATGAACGTAACATGCGCCAAAGACGTTGGCTCGAGCTATTGAAGATTTCGATAGTACCATTCAATACCATCGTAGGAAAAGCAAACGTGGTAGCTGACGTGTTAAGTAGAAGATCGTATGCGTTTACAAGTACGAATATACGAACCTACGTGAAGATAGCGGATATACGAGTAGATTCGACTTTAATCGATAAAGTTAAAGTCACTCAAGCTAAATACTCAGAGCTGATGAATGTGAAAAAGAAGGTTCAAGAGGGTGTTATTCTAGAAGCAAGAATCGATGAAGAGAAGAAATCTCAATCCTCAATTTTAATGACTCATTTGAAATCCTTGATCGAGTAGGAACTGTGGCCTATAGACTTGTTTTACCGCCAAGTATGTCGCGTGTTCATAACGTTTTTCACATATCGATGTTACATAAATATGTGGATGACCCAAACCACATTATTGATTTAGAACCGGATGAGATAGCAGATAATTTAACGTATGAAGATGTACCTATTAAAATCCTGGAATGTATTCAACACTCAAAGGTTATACCTCAAGAGTTAGAATCGAATGAAGTGTCCTCATCTGTTCGGCATACCAGGTACGTACGTAAATTTTGAGGGCGAAATTTCATAAGGAGGGGAGATTATAAAATCCCAAATTTTACGAATAAAGATTTAAATTTCTCGATTTTTTTTGAATATTATGGTGTTGATTTAATATAATGTTATAGTTATGGGTAATATTTATAAATTTTGCAAAGTATACAAGTTGTTATATTATATTCGATTGGTCGGGGAATATTCTTTGTGTTGGGGAATATTCGTACGGCGACACAATCATTGGTGGACCCCACAAATCGAAATTATTGTTGGATTGAAAAACGACAAAAATATTTTTTATAAAAATAATGGTGGAAGTTTTACCGCTAATACAAATGAACTACTCTAAGAGTAAAAAATACAAGAATACGTGTGGTCGCATAAGAGCACACCAGATTGATTATCGATGCTTACGTGTGAAGTCACCAATTTTGTTCAATTATTGCTACAATAGTTGTTGATAAGATATCTCATATTATTTGATTCAATTATTGTTGATTGTTATATATATATATATATATATATATATATATATTATATAAGTTTTGTTTTATTAGTATTATTAATGTAATAAAATGTAAAAGCTTTTTATATAAAAACATAATACTTTTATAAAGTTATTCTATAAATAGAATATATTATATTCTATTATGCATAGTATTTTGCATAGTAAAATCTTTTTATATAAAAATAATACTTTTATAATGTTATTCTATAAATAGAATATATTATATTTTATTATTACATAGTGTTGCATATTGCTTGATAAGATTTTGCATTGTAAAATCTTTTTATATAAAATGTAATACTTTTATAAAGTTATTCGCTTTTATTAGATTATAAATAGAATATATTATATTTTATTTAAAAGAATTTGCTTTAAATCTGGACCGTCCGTTTAAAAGTAAATCAATCTAAACCGTTCATGGATTAGTTACTATTCAATCCATTCTTTTATAAATAGAAGCTCATTCCTTCATTATTTCTTACGAATTCACTGAAACTCTAGAGAGAGAAACTATAGAGAGAGTTCTTCTTCTGTAATCTCGAGCGTATTTCTTTAGAGTTTAAGAAAGCTCTGAACGTAGAAGATAGTGCAAGTTTTCTTCAAGTATTTTCCCGCCCTACCCGTCGGAATACGCTTCTTTTTAAGGTAAGGGATATTATTTGTTGTACTCGTAAGGGGTATTATTTCTTTCGTATTCATGAAGAGAACTTCTATTATTCCATTATTTATTATTCTGTTGGAATAACTCAGATATCTGCCATTTACCCTATACTTGGTGAAATTCTTCTTTTATTCCATTCTTTATTATTCTCGTTAGAATATCCTCGTCTCAAGGCTGCTTACGCCTTTACCGGGTTCCGCTTTTATTATTTTCGTTGAATATCCTCCCATGCGCTTTTACGCCTTTAATTCCGGGTTCTTACGTTCCGTTATTTATTATTCGCTGAATAGCCTGCCTATGTGAAGTACCGCATGCATGGTGATTTCTGCTGTTATTCCATTCTTTATTATTCTTACATTGGAACATCCTCGCTTGCATGTAATTTTTTGTCCGACCTCGGTTCCGTTATTTATTATTCTCGTTGAATAACCTCGCCTATGCCAAGTACCGCATGCATGGTGATTTCGTTGTTATTCCATTCTTTATTATTCTGTTGAATATCCTCGTATGCGCATGCATACACCCGACCGGTTCCGTTATTTATTATTATGTTAGAATAACCTATATATACGAAGAACCGCATGCATGGTGATTTCTTTTGTTATTCTATTCTTTATTATACTCAGTTGATTAAAGTTTTGACTTCTATAGTCCATGAAATTAGTGGAATATCCTTGATATTTGCGCTTCATCCAGTATCTTTTCATGGAAATATTCTTCTGAGCATTCTTGAATTTTACTCTACAAAGAAGTATCATGTCGATAATTTGACGTTATTAGTTCCTCGAATAATTTAATTCTTCAACTTGTTTTATTGAATTCTTATATCATTGTCATCATCCTCATGTTTATATTTTGTTGAAAGTCATCTGTGGCTCAGTAGTGCATGATGGACTTGGTATAATTATGACTGGGGATTATTTGGTATAATCATGACCGTAATGTTACAAATGATGTGGGAAAAAATCCTCATTGGCCGTAGTGCATTAATGGACAGTTTTTGGTATGATTATGGCTATGGATTCTCTTCGGCCAAGGGAACAAAGATGAATTATTTTATGGCATGATCAGATCATTGATGAAAAAAACACGATTATATTTGGCCCAGTAGTGCATGGATAATTCGTGGTCGTGATACTAAATAATATCCTCGGCCTCAGTAAAGTGGATGATTTGATGATGTGGATTATTTATTGTCGAGTCTCAAAGAATAAAAGTGATGAAAAACTTTTAAATCATAAAAGATAGTAGATTTTATTCTCTACTTGACTTTTTTAATGGATTGCTTGTTCACCAGTAGTTAAACTTGATGTCTATTATATTTTATCGCTTTAACATTGTTGAAGACTAATGATAATTTATTCTCGCATTATCTTAGTCATAATATTTCTTCGGGCTAGTTGAGCTCACCATTTCCTTCACCGTTTCTTCGTGAAATGAAAATATAGCCGGGACGAGCCTGGGAACCATTGACAATATCGTGATGATAGTATTAGTAGTCCTCACTATTCTGTTAAATAGTGTGACAATAAATGTAATGAGGACTTATTCTGAGTGTGGATATTGTCTAGAAGACAATATTTGTATTAAAATCACAGCTCTCTTGTTATATATTAAAGATTGTATTTGTATTCTGTACCATGTATCTGGCGACTCAAGATGGGTGATGTATACCTATTTTTGGGGGCGTCACACTGTTGCTTGCCCTCAAGCAATGCATACTAATGAACAATGAAAATGCAACTGCAAAACTATGCAACTACTCTATGATGCAAACTAGTCTCACATAATCCCAAATGCATAATGTAAATTCAAATTTCAAATTACCTCAAAGTGAATTATCGAGATCCAAGAATACAAATTCAAACCAAACTATAGGCATAATGTCATACACTCAAATAATTCATATATGCTATAGAGATGTTGTGTGTGTGTGTGTGTGTTTACCAAAACTTGATCTAAGCAAAGAATACGTATGCTACATTGCTCCAAATGTAAAATTATAGTCTAAATCAAGGCTCATGTATACTCATGCCACCTAGATCTGCTTTCAACATATCAACACAAACTAAGATTCAACAATAGGTTTATTGCTTTATCATACTCACGAGGGCTTATTTTTTCACTTTTCTCAGGTGTGTTTATCTAGTTTTAGTTTCTTTTTTTCTTTCTCTTTTTCTTTTTCATTTTTATTTTTTCACATGACCGTACATTGTCTTAATCCATTAGGCACACTCGCTACCCCTTAGCGAAGCTTTCAACCAACGACTCTTGCACTATGAAAGACCTTAGGGCACTAGGTGTAGAGACAATCCCCAAGCATTTTACTCAAGTAGCTGTATTCCCAATTAAGACTAGCCACATTATTGCTATTTGATTTTATTTTTTTTATACATAGCATACCTATGTTTTCCCAAAATTTTTCATGTCAATGTTTCATACAGTCTAAGAGCGGCACTTTCCACATGTTTCTCTTTTTAAAACTACGTGTTCTATTGAGCAATATAACATACATTTCTTAAACCTACAAGTGATTGTGAACACGTTCGTACAAACCTAAAGCATTTAAATAGCAACATGAATCTCATCGTGTAAAACATTATAACTCAGCTTATGTTATCCAACATACTCTTAAATCCTTCACGATTCACTATCATCATTGGCTAGGCAAGAATTTCTATAAAGCAAGAATTTGTGTGAGACATGCAACTAAAACATACTAACACAATCAACAAATGAATAAAAATTAAAAAATTTCTGCAAAATTTTATCGAACACATAAACATGCAAAAGTAAACTAAATATGCAACAATTAAATAAAACTAAACTACTATGCTATAACCCCCAATACCACCAAATTTATAATATTTAATGTCCCCATTGAATGAAAGTAATAGGTACGTAAAACTCCCTAATGATTTGCTTTGACCACCCTCCCGTGGTGGTGAATCAGTGGTGGATATGGCACTACTAGCCCAAACCGAGGCCACTCTAGCATTGTTCCTCACACGCCAAGGCTTCGGCCAAGGCCCTTGTGAGTCCCGTAGAAAATGTTCCAAAGTTGTCATACATGGCGTTGACTTTGCGCTCCAACCTTCGGAGCTGGCGATCGCTAGGAACGGTGTGTTCTTGGGTGGATGGGCCTGCCTCATCTGTCTGAGGGGGCTGCTGGGATGGCTCGGGAAATGTAGGTCGAAGAATAAAACCTAATCCGCGTGGATGAGGTTCACCCCCCGTCCAATCCTTGAACTTGGCAATTGTGGCAGGAGTGATGTCGTGGCTTAGATTTTGCAATTGCTCGTCATTCCACGTTACTCCTTGTTGGGTACAAAGCATGGCTGCCACAGAGACATGCGGAATACTCCCATTCATGCTCCCTCGCCAATAACACAACATGTTCTGATGAATTAGGTGGCCGATGTTAATATACTTGCCTGTGATAATGCCCCATAAAATAATAGCTCTCTCTTGAGGGTACTTCATGCTTGTGGAGCTTATCGGGAATTAATTTGGTCCATATGAATGATTCCACGCTTGGGCATAACGATTCAAGGTGGACGCTGGAAAAGATTTTGGCTCGGTCGTCCCTGGTTTATAATTCCATTTGGTTCCCGGGATACACAAATTCGAAATCACTATGTCCAAGTTCGTCATCAAATGTGCACCTTTAACCCAATTTGCAGACCCAGTAGGTGGTGTATCAGTTATCCCAAACACTACTCTGATGGCTGGGGGGCGAAAATCCACTTGTATTTGTCGAACTAGCGTTATCCCTATGTGCATCTCCTCCTTCGTATTCGCGTAGAACTCCCGAACAACCCCCATGGGAATAGGCGTAGGAGTTGCGGCAAGGCTAACCTAGCCACTTTCGCGTAGCATATTCCATAGTTGGTCGTCTTTCTTGTCAGGTTTAAACCCCGTTCTTTCACAAACGATTTAGTCTCGAGGTGATAATATTCTTGCTGGGCTTCCCAACTAAGAAATTTTCTACGTTCCATGATATCCTCGTCGCGAGCACTAGATGATGAGTTTGATGATGAAGAGATGAAGATTGAACGTATTCTTTTTGGACCCATAACAAATGATAGATAGAGAGTGTAGATGCTCTGCTACAGATGAGAGTACCCTCAAACTTGCTTGTGCACAACCCACGCAAAATAAACCCTAGATTGAGGCCAATGAAGAAAGTTGTGGTATTAGCTTTGATGATAGCTGAGGAGTCTTATGATTATGGGAGAACAGAAGAATACGCTTATATTATGGCACGTGAGAGACCAAGTAGACCTCCACTCGGATTCTTAAACTAAAAAAAAAAATTCAACCCCCTGTGTCACGCGCGGCCACGCGAATTTTCTTATGAATGCATGCTACGCGCTGAAAGTGACTTTCCGGAATTATGAGCTATCGACTTCGTGCACCGCCTCGCGACATGATGCGATGTAACTTAATGAATCGCATAATCGTGATACGCCCAATTTATATATCAGTGATGAGTGCAATTGAAAACACCTACATGAACATGAATGCACCACATATTATTTATCAGGCATGGAATAGAATTGATTTAACTACTACTCTACTAAAGGAATGAAAAGAAAATAGGGGTAAAAATAATGGGTTACCTCCCATCAAGCGCTAAGTTATAGTCAATTAGCTTGACTGTCTCTGAATCTCATGTCGACGAGAGAATTGAGGTGACGTTATGTTTGTCCACCTCGCCACCAAAGTAATGCTTCAATCGCTGGCCATTTACCTTAAAAGGCTTGTCTGGAAACTGATCATATACTTCAATTGCACCATGTGGAAAGAAAGTCTTCACTGTAAATGGACCTGACCATCTCGATTTCAGCTTTTCGGGAAAAAGTTCAAGTCTGGAATTATAGAGCAAAACCCTTTGTCCCGGTTCAAATGTCCTTTCTATGATCTTTTGGTCATGCCATTTCTTCACTTTCTCCTTGTATAACTTCGAATTCTCATATGCCTGTAATCTAAATTCATCTAACTCATTGAGCTAGAGTAGACGTTTCTCCCCTACAGATGTCAAATCAAAATTGAGCTTCCGTATTGCTCAGTATGCCTTATGCTCTACTCCATAGGGAGGTAACAGGCTTTGCCATACACGAGTTAAAAAGGCGACATGCCTAACGGAGTTTTGTATGCTGTTCGATAAGCCCATACTGCATCATCTAACTTTAACGACCAGTCTTTCCGTGTAGGATTCACAACTTTTTCCAGGATTCTCTTTACTTCTCGATTCGACACTTCACTTGACCATTCGCTTCATGGGATAAGTCAGAAGTGATGCGATGGTTCACCCCATACTTAGCCAGCAAGGCTGTAAACTACTTGTTGTAGAAATGACTGCCTTCATCACTAATGATAGCCCTTGGGGTCCCAAACCTCGTGAAAATGCTTTTGTGTAGAAATCGAGTACGACTTTGCATCATTAGTCTAAGAGTCATACAGCTTCAACCCATTTTGAGACATAGTCCATCGCGAGCAAGATGTAGAGATTTTCGCAGGAAGAAACGAAGGGTCCCATGAAATCAATCCCCCATACATCGAAAATTTCTACTTCAAGGATTATATTCAAAGGCATTTCATTTCTTTTGAGATGTTACCCACTCACGACATCTATCACACCGCCGACAAAAACTCAGATGCATCCTTAAAAGTGTGTTACAAGAGAATCCCGCTTGTAGTACTCTCTAGTCATTGTTCTTTCACCACCATAGTGACCTCCATACACCGTAGAATGACACTCTTGCAAAATCCCCTCGGTCTCACTATACGGAATATACCTTCTTATCACTTGATCGGATCACTATTTAAACAAGTAAGACTCATCCCATATATACCATTTAACATCATGCAGAAATTTTTTCTTTTGATATCCCACCAAGTCAGAAGGTACCATCTTACATACCAGGTAGTTCGCGTAGTCAGCTGAACCATGGCACATCCCCTTTCACCACAAACAACTGCTCATCCGAAAAGGATTCGTTGATCATAACATTGTTGTTTACTTCCCTTTCCGGATTCTTGAGTCGAGATAAGTGGTCCACCACTTGGTTTTCAGTCCCCTTTCTGTCCTTGATTTTCAAGTCAAATTCCTGCAATAATAAAATCCATCTAATCAAACGAGCTTTTGCATCCTTCTTTGCCACTAAATGTTGAATTGTCACGTGATCCGTATACACTATCACCTTTGTGCTAATCAGATATGCTTGAAACTTATCAAAGGCGTATATCACTACCAATAACTCTTTCTCTGTGGTGGTATAGTTTAATTGTGCATCTGTGAGGGTCTTGCTGGCATAATAGATCACATGAAATATCTTGTCCTTCCGCTGCCCCAAAACAGCCCCTACGGCATAATCACTGGCGTCACACATCAACTCAAACGACAAAGTCCAATCTGGTGCAGTAATCACTGGTGCTGAAGTTAGGTTTCTCTTTAAGTGCTCAAATGCTGACATACAGGTGTCATCAAAACTAAACTGTGCATCCTTCTCCAATAGACTGCATAGTGGTTTAGTGATTTTGGAGAAGTCCTTGATAAATCTGCGATAGAACCCCCAGATGTCCCAAAAAATCATGAACGCCTTTTACTGAAGTAGGTGGTGGCAAGTTCTCAATAGTCTCCAGCTTAGCCCTATCAACCTCAAGTCCCTTTTTCGAAACCTTGTGTCCCAATATGATTCCTTCTTAGACCATAAAATGGCATTTTCCCAGTTCAGCACTAAATTCGTTTCAACGTACCTCTTCAAAACAATATTTAGATTCTCAAGGAATAAATCAAATGAGTCCCCGAAGACTGAGAAGTCGTCTATAAATACCTCCACATTCTGTTCCACCATGTCTGAAAATATAGCCATCATGCATCTCTGAAACGTACGGAGCATCAGCACAACCCGAAAGACATCCTTCGAAAGCAAAAGTGTCGATTTGGACATGTGAAGGTAGTTTTTCCCCGATCTTCCGAGCTATCATAATTTGATTGTAGAGTTCAAATATCCGCCCAAAAGGCAATAGTACTCATGACCGCTAATCTATCCAACATCCGATCAATGAATGGGAGTGGAAATGATCTTTCCTCATAGCTTTGTTGAGCTTATGTAGAATCCATGCAAACTCTCCACCCCATTATCGCTCGTGTTGGAATTAACTCATTATTCTCATTAGTCACGATCGTCATGCCACCCTTTTTCGAAACACATCAGACTGGGCTCACCCATGAGTCGTCTCGAGATCGGATAAATTATTCTCAGTATCTAACCATTTCAAGACTTCTTTATTAACCACTTCTTTCATTATCTGGATTAAGCCTCCTTTGTTACTCAACCGCTTATTTGCATACCATCTTCCATCAAGATCTTGTGCATGTAATATGAAGGGCTGATCCTTTAATATCTGCTATGGTCCATCCAATAGCCGATTTGAACTCTCAAGCACTCGTAGTAATTTTTTTTCTTCCCGACAAGATGTTAGTGCGTAGCAATAATCATGTAATTTTGAATCTGAACTTAAAATGCATACCGAGATGTTCTCGGGAGTGGTTTTAACTCCAACTCGGAGGTGTCTCAAGAGATGGCTTTAACTTTATCGAGGCTTCCCAAATTTTTCAATGGCTCACAGTGTGGTCTAAATCTCCCGAATTGTGGAGTGGTATCCAGATATTGCACAAATTCATCAATTCCTCATCTTCTAAATCTGAGTTCTCATCGCTGATATTCCTCAAAGGTTCATAGTCCACTAGACTCTGTATGTCATCATTTAGAACCCGATTCACCCAATCAACTAAGAAATAGTCCTCTTCATCTGTTGGGAATTTCATGGCCTTGAAGACATTGAAAATTACCTCTTGATCATGCACGCGCATTGTGAGTTCCCCTTTTTGCACATCTATCAGAGTCTTTCCTGTGGCTAAAAATGGTCTCCCCAGTATTATTGGTATACTCTTGTCCTCTTCAAAATCTAGGATGATAAAGTCAGCTGGAAAAATGAACTTGTCCACCTTAACCAACACATCTTCAATAATTCCCCGTCGATAAGTGATGGATTTGTCAGCGAGCTGTAGAGAAATGTTTGTCGGCCTTGGAGCCGAAAATCCCAACTGGTTAAACACTGACAAGGGAATTAAATTTATACTTGCCCCTAGATCACATAAACACTTTCTAAAGTTCATCTTCCCAATTGTGCACGAAATTGTGAAGATGCTCGATCTTTCAAATTTTGGAGGTAGTTTCATACCAAGCACTTCAGACTGCATTCCTCCGCCAAGGCTACCGCTTCAAACTCATCTAATCTTCTCTTCCTCGACAATATACCTTTCATGAACTTTTACGTAGCTTGGCATTTGTTCCAATGCCTCTACGAAAGGGATATCGATCTCATGAGCTTTTGAATACTTCCGTAAACTTGTCAACTGCTTTATTCTTTTTTCGCTTAACTAACCTCTCGCAGATATGGTACTTGAGGTTGAATTGGTTGTACTTGACTCTTAACCTTCTCTTCTCAATTTGCTTTGTCTTTCTCGTCCCCGTCAACCTCGAAATTTTCCAGATTTTCTTCCTCGTCACACCACCGCTCATCGCTTCGCGCATGCTGCGCACCTCCTTAGTACTATTATCAGCACGGCGCGACTTGCAAGTAGATATGTCAAATCTTTTCCTCGATCTCAATGTGATCGCTTGACACCGCTCCTTCCCGTCTCTTCTAGGATTTGTCTCAGTGTTACTTGGCAATGAACCCTGGGGCCTGTTGTTAAGCATACTCGCCATTTTCCCAATTTGAGTCTCCAAATTTTGATAGCCACCGCTTGCTTTTTGATCACGACTTTCAGATTTGCCATGTATTTCAACATCATCTCCTCCATCTCTATTTCTTTTCCGGCCGTGGTGCACCGGAGTGTGATGTTGTTGTTGATGAGAGAATCTCGTGGAAAAGGTGGTTTTGTGTAAACCGTATTTGAGATGATTGTGATCAAATTGATGATTCTACCAAACCGACTTTGTTGATTTCCTTGGTTATTCGACCAACTAAAGTTCGGATGATTTCGGTGTTGGGGTGGTATGTGTTCTAGAATTGACCTTGGTCTTTTCAGAGTTACTCACATATTGTAGACTCGACTCGAGCCGATAAAGACATTGATCCATGGAGTGTGACCCCGCATAAATCTCACAAACTAAGGCAACTGTTTTCATTTTGCTCTCTGCCAAAGTATCTATCTTCTTAGCCATAGCTGCCATCTATGCCGACAACTGTGTAATCGCATCTACCTCCAACACACCTGCAACCTTAGGCTGTGGCATCCGAGCTGTAGGATTCTGATAGTCATTTGCACCCATAGTCTCGATAAGTGTATAGGCCTCATCATAGTTCTTTGCCCATAACACCCCTCCGCGGGTCGCATCCACAATCTGGCCTCGACCGCCATCCCAAACCATTGTAGAATGAGTTGATCATCATCCAACTGCATACCGTGATGTGGACATTTCCCCGAGCATCTCTTTGTATCGCTTCCCATGCCTCATATATAGGACTCGCCTTGTTGTTGCTCGAATCGAGAGATATCCGTCCTCATCTTTGCGCCTTTAGCCATCGAAAGAACTTAGCTAAGAATTTCTCGCTAAAATCATCCCATGTAGTGATCGACCACGACAAGAAAAGAATGTAGCCAACTTCTAGCCTTATCTCTCAATGAAAATGAAAATAGCCGTAGTCTAATGGCATCCTCCGTTACACCATTGTATCTGAATGTATCACAAATCTCGATGAAGCTCAATAAGTGTTCATTCGGATCATCCGTAGTAGCACCCCCAAACTGAACCGAGTTTTGCACCATCTGAATAGTGCCCGGTTTGATTTCAAAGGTATTAGCTGCTATCGCTGGTCTGACTATGCTCGATTGTAGTCCATTTATGTTTGGCATGGAATACTCCCTTAGAGCCTGATGCTCTTCTCTATGCTAAAGTCTTTGTTCTTCCGCCATTTCGATGTCAGTACTTATCTAACCGAAGCTTGCAAATTTCTCCGCACACTCGCTTTCCAACCTCTTCCGCTTATGTTATCTTGTACCGGTGTTAGTTCTCGAGTTGATGATCGCGTGCATAAAAAAATCCACAAGTACCAAAAACGAAAAAAAAAAAAATGCAAATAAAAATAGAAATGAGAAACGATCAGAATTGTCTAAGTCATACAATATAGCTTTAAACTAATGATAATTATTTAAATTCAACGGCTTTCCCCGGCAATGGCGCCAAAAACTTGTTACCTCTTTTACAGTCCTAATAAAAGAGCTCTAACTCATGCAAGCATACATGTGTCAATAAGTAATACAGAGTAAGTAGAGTATCGATCCCACAGAGAAAGTTGTCAAATTATAAACTCTTATGCATTAATTAACTCATTGTATTTATATGCTTAGACTAACAACTAGAATTGTTGAATTGAGCTAATTGTACTAACAACTAAAAATAAGAATAATAATGGAATAAATATAAACTGGAAATAATGGGACCCTAACTTCATTTAATATTTCATCTAATCGCCACTATCATGCAAGAAGTGTTCACATATCATAGGAAAATAGCCAAGAGCACGAATAGAGTTATAACCATTTTTCAATGCACTATAACCTACTTACATAGCATCCACAGATGATAAACTCTGTGTAATCATCAACACAACCAAAATCACTATATGTCTATATGAAATTGCAATTATATTGATTTTAAGCACAAGCCCTTACTCTAGCTCATATGGTGAAATAGTATATGTCTATCTGGTTCACAAAATACACAAGCCATATAAAATAGCCCCATATTCGTATGTTATCATGATTACAATCCATATTTGCATGTTCATTGTCAATTCCATACAAATACTGAGACGAATGGTGATCAAGCATTCATACATGTAAAACAATCACGATAGACTTCCCATATAATATGCAAAACAACCCTAGCATTTAAGCGTGCAACCAAACCACATATTAAAATCCGTTAGAATCCTATAATGGAGTTTAGTTCATTACTGAACCAAAAGCCATTATGGGATCAACGCTAAACATGATCAATAAGCAAACAATTGAAATATGAAAGATAGAACGATCAAACCCAATTGCTGAATAAAAACCAATGATCAGCGATTAAATCCTCATAGAAATCCAGTAAACAATAATAGAAATCCACAATGACAGAGAATCCCAAGAAGAATTAGAGAAGTAGACGTTTTGACTTTGTTCTACGTTGGAATCTCTCCCAAGGTTTAAACCCTAGTTACTCTTCTCAAAATATGACAAAAACTCTCCTAGTGTCTCATCTCGACACTCGTGCCGACATCGCCTTAATCGATTATAATCTTTTAAAATGGAAATTAAAATAAAATAAATCAACAACTTTTCAAAGATCACGCCCGTACACTGCTGTTCTACACAGTGTTCTCTCGCGGCATGTGCGCGATTGTGGAAAGTTTGCCCGTCCCAAATGGGCTCACTTGGCCAGGCTCAAAGCCATTCTTTCATGATACTGCCATTTGAATTCTGCAGTCCCGGTTCTTGTTCATTGCTATGTGTCTGTCATTGCTACTTACTTGCTCTTTCATGCTTGATCTTCTTCCATGCTTGGTCTCCATGCTTCATTGTACCTCCATGCCATGCACATCACCGCTTGTGCCTCGCCTTCACGAATCCATTAGCCTCATGCCCTCTAATATCACCAAAATTAAGTCGATTCCTGCACTTATTCACAAAAAGGAGTTTTAAGTAAATGCAATGCAAAATAACATGAAATGCAACTAAAACACACTAAAATGTACTTGAGTTGGACACAATTCGCATGAATTAGTATTCAATAAGTAGGTAAAAATACCACTTATCAATCTTCTCCATGTTAAAAGTCCACCAATAATGTTTTATCCCTATAACATCAATCAACAATTCCTGTCCACAATCATATGAATAACTCATAATCATAATTGTGATTCTAAATTCCTCTTCACACCCAAGACGAAGATAATTTTCATCACATATCGTCACCTGAAACATCAAAAATCATGTTTATACCAAATCACAATTTCTGCTCATAATCATACTAATAAATTCATCTTTGCACTACAACCAAAGATATTCATTCACAATTTATTCTTTGCACTACAGGCCAAAGACATACAACTGTATTTTAGAAGAGTCAAGTAGAACATGATATCTACTATCTTTTATGAATTAAAAGTATATAATCAATATTTTATCGCTGAGACTCATCTTAATAAATAATCCACATCATTGAATCATCCCTGCACTACGGCCAAGGATATTCATGTAATCATCAATGGTCGTGATTATACCGAATAATCCCTGGTTATAATCATACCAATAACTGTCCATCAATGCACTACGGGCCAATAAGAACTTTTACCACATCATCTATAACATTACGGGTCATGATTATACCGAATGATCCCTGGTCATAATCATACCAATAAACAGTTCATCTATACACATAAGCCAAAGATACTCATCAATCAATAGTTCATCTTTGCACGTAAGCCAAAGATATGCAACTGTAAAACCAATAATCAACAGCCCATCTTTGCATGTAAGCCAAAGATATACACCTGTAAAACCAATAATCAATAGTCCATCTTTGCAAGTAAGCCAAAGATATACAACTGTAAAACTAATAATCAACAGTCCATCTTTGCACGTAAGCCAAAGATGACTTTCATCATAATATAAGCATGAGGATGATGACCATGATATAAGTGAAAACAAGGATAAATATTAAAGACTTTAAATTTATCCAAATATTATCAATCACTTAATAAACTCATAATCTAATATTATTAATATTATAACAATATTTTAATCACTTCTTAAACTTATAAACAATTTATTTCAATTGTTTACACTTTACCAAATAATTCATTTTAATCATTCAAAAATGCCATACTCATAAGATTTCATTACCAATGATCAAATCCCTCATCAAAATCTGCATATACCCTATATAGGATTCCCAAGCCATAAAATCCTATTTTTCAATTTTGTTATTTCACATAACATATTTAATTCATTTACTCATAACTAGTTTATTTTCATGAAAAATACCAAATCAGTCCCAAAAATATTTCTTTTCTGGAATTTAGCAGAATATAGTCCCATATTGAACATATATTTTTCTCAGAATTTTTAAAATTCATTTACTATTTTTCATATGGCCAAAACTGTCAAATATTTAGACATTTATCATAAATTGTACTTTTGTCCAAAAATTCTGAAATTTACAGGGTATACTCCTGTTATATACATGTACTCCCAATAAAAATTTCACCAATTTTGGAGTTAACCACAAAGAGTTATAAGGGTTTATTTATAAAATAGTCTTTTCCCATAAAATCCATAACTCTTCATCTATACATCCAAAAATTACCGTTTTTGGACACAATCTAGAAAACTCATCAAATTATCATATCAAATTTTTCCAGAATTTTTGAGGTTCAGAAAAATTACGAAACTGCAAATGGATTTTCACTCGTCATGCGGTAATCCACGTAGACAGATCATTTCTACAAATTAATAAGGAATGAATACAAAGGATCATTCACCATGCATGCAGTAATCCACATGTATGCAAAAGTTATTCCAATGTAATAATAAAGAATGGAATAACGTAAGAATTCACTATGCATGCGATAGACCGCATGAGACAAAGTTATTCCCAACAGAATAATAAAGAATGGAACCAGGAATTATTCGAATCCATGCATGTGAATTCCAATAATAAAGAATGGAATAACAACGAAATTCACTGTGCATGCGATAAACCGCATGCATAAAGTTATTCCAATGTAATAATAAAGAATTGAACCAGTCATGCGTAATCCGCACAGCATGTGATATTTCAAATGTAATAATAAAGAATGGAATAACAACGAATTCACTGTGCATGCGATAAACCGCATGACATGTTATTCCAATGTAATAATAAAGAATGGAACCAGTGTCATGCGTAATCCGCATGCATGTGATATTCCAATAGAATAATAAAGAACGGAACCAGTGTCATACGTAATCCGCGATAGATGTGACATTCCAATGTAATAATAAAGAATGGAATAATAGAAGAATTTCACTATGTATGCGAAAGATTGCATAGACAAAGTTATTCCAACATAATAATAAGGAATGGAATAACAATAACTCTCTTCATGAATACGAAAGAAATAATACCCCTTACTATAATAATAATATCCCTTACCTTAGAATAAAACTGGATACTAGAATAGCGAGGTAGCAGACTTCTCTTCTTCTTTCTCTCTATAATTTTTCTCTATAATAATTTCTCTATAGCTTTAGTGAATTGGTGAGAAATGAAGGAAGAATGAGCTTCTATTTATAGGAAAATATAGTTTCGATAATTGCACGTTTTGGGGCTCAAAATATTACAGAATAATACCTTCCTCTTTTCCTTTATTTTTAATTTAGTCCTGCAAGTATTATTATCAAACTTTCACCACCTCCCCTAGTAGTAAATCATGTGAATCAATAGTAAATCATGTGAATCAATAGTTCTAGACATGTGAAAATATGAATTACAGTATAGTACCTCCATCTATACCTCCATTTTTAACTTAGTCATGCAAGTATTATCAATCTTGCACCACCTCCTCTAATAGTACAAGAATGTGAATCAATAGTACACACATATGAACAAATAGTTATAATTATGTGAATTAATAGCAATTAATTGTTTATTTACCCGATTAATTACCCGGTTGGTCAATATAACTTCCAAACATCAATTACTATCGAAATAAATGTCGATTTCCACTAACACTAATAATCCCAACACAATGGAAATATTTTCCTCAAAAATTTCATTTTTGAAATTTCAAAGTTTGACTTTTTCCAAAAAAGTCAACTGTTGACTTTTTTGACCAAAAAGTCAACCCCGACAAATTTTTTGTTTATAGTCTTTTCTACTAATTTCATCGTTCCGGACTCAAATATCACGTCCGCGTCTCCAAATTCAACTCCGAACTCAAATTCAATTTTTAATAACATTCATCATTAATATTATAACTCACAATATTTAACAACCAGTCGCTCCTGTGAAAGAGGGGGCTTTCCGATAAGGATTTCTCCTTATTATGCCGGCGGAATTAGGTGACCAAACCTCTCATTAATGTAACTTCTGTACATCATCAATATTGCAAATAATAATATGAATAACTTTGCCATCTCAATTATTGATTTAATAATATAACATATTATGCAGATGATACTGTGATAATAATTAAATCAATAATATGAGAGATATGATGCAATAATTATTGTAGCAATAATTGAGTATAATTGAGTGACTTCTTACGTAAGCATCAATAATCAATACTGTGTGCTACTATGCAACCACGCCAGACATTCATCGTACTTTTACTACCGGGTAGTTCAATGCTTTTTAACGGTAACACTTTTGCCGTTATTTTTATAAAAAAGATATTTCTGTCGTTTTCTAACTACGACAATACTTTCGTTGTGTGGTTCACTAATGATTGTGTCGTCGTACGAATATTTCCTGTTAAAATGAATATTCTCCGACCAATCGAATATTTCCCGACACAACGAATATTTTATAACAACTTGCTTACTTTGCCAAATTTTCAAATATCACCCTTAACTTTAAACTTTTATCAATATAACTATTTACCAAATAAAATAATAATAAGAAAATTGAATAATTTTATTTCATAAAATTCAGGGCCTCACAAAACCTCTCATTGACAGAACTTCTAGACATTGTCAATATTGCAAATAATAATATGAATAACTTTGTTCTCAATTATTGATTTAGTAATAATAAATATTATACAGATGATACTGTGACAATAATTGAATCAATAATATAAGAGATATGATGCAGCAATTACTGTAGCAATAATTGAGTATAACTGAGTGACTTCTCAAGCAAGCATCAATAATCAATACCGTGTGCTACTATGCAACCACGCGTATTACTGTACTTTTATCACCGATTATTTTATGAATACTTTCTTACTTTGAAAAATTTTCAAATATCACCCTTAACTTTAACCTTTTATCAATTTAACCATTTACTAAATAAAATAATAATTATAAAAAAATTGAATACTTTCATTTCATAAAATTTGGGATCTTACAAAAATTATAATTTTATTATATTTGTTTATGTGGTAAATGGATTTAATAAATTGTTATTAGATTTAATTTAATTTGAATATGGAATTTATTTAAATAAAGTGTGACAATAAATATGATTTATGAAAATAGATTAAAAGAGTTTTAATTTGGTTTTACCAAATAAAGCCTTAGAGTTTTTTAAAATTCTTATTTTAATCTTGTTTTGCCAAACAAGGCTTAAGGAATGATTAAGTCATTATTTTAATTGGTTTTGCCAAACAAAGCCTTATGACTTTTGGATTTAAAAAAAATTATAATAAAATACAATATAATAAATATTACATAATTAGAATATTTATTAGTATGACTATTTTATACGTTTTATGTTTATTCTTGAGTCTGTTTTATTTTACGTAAGAAGTTTTGGCTTAAGCCTGAGAAGGGAGGAAGAACACAGAAGAGAGAAATAGAGAAAGGGAGAGAATTCTCTGTAAGTTAGAGAAAGAAAGTTGGAGAATCAAGGAAGAAAAGAAGGATTAGTCAAGCCATTTTTATCCTCTATCAAGGTTAAAGAAGATTCAAAGTAAGAATCAATTCTAAAACCTCAAACCTCTATTCTTGAGTTTTCTATAGAAGTTATTTAGTTGTATGATTTGATAAATTGTTAAATAAATATGTTTGTGGGTTGGTATAACCTATTTTATAACATCCAAACATGGTTTTTAGGGTGATTAAGTTTATGAAAGTATGATTAAACAAGAAGAAATTGAGTTTTATAGATATTTGTACATTAGGGCTTGTTTTGGAATCAAAAATTGATGATGAATTCATAATATAATCTAAAATTGATTATATATGTTGTTAGTATGATGAAAAACAAAAACAACCCAAGTTGAACGAGACAAAATGGATGTAAAACGAATTCGTAGTGAATGAATTCGATCGCTAGACATGTTAAAACATGAAAATAGAGTATGAACATGTCTTTTGGGTCAAATTTTAGGTTAGTTAATATTTTTATAAATTGTTAGAATTCTAGTATGTTGTAGTTCTGTGAATTACGAATCCATAGAATCAAAAATGGACCAATTTTGATGTGTATAACTCTAGTTATGAAGATTAGTAGGAGAAAAAGGGTCAAAAATCAAGAAGAACAGTAGCTTCAGGTCCTATTTCTGCTAACGGGCGTAGCTGCACTGTGCCCTAAGTCATTTGGGGTGTAGCTGCGCTGTGCCCAAGGCTTAATTGGGCGGAGCTGCGCCCAAACTATGTCAGATGTGACTATTTTAACCTATTTTAGTAAGATAGGCATAACTTTTTCAGACGAACTCCGATTAAGAAAAATAAAGATGATCCGGAATGAGGACGAATAGACCTACAATTTTTATTCTTTAAGTTTTTCAATTTGAGGTCGGGAACAGTAGTGAAAATGGTCATCTTTGTGACTGATGCGTATTCAGAGGCAATCGAAGGGTGTCGGACATGCATATACACAAGTATAGTGATGTTGACGATAATAGATGTAACGCCCTCAAAATAGGTATACATCACCCATCTTGAGTCGCCAAATACATGGTACATAAATCAAATACAAACTTAATTATACAACCGTCGTGCAAAATACGACAAAACATAGTTGAGAGTTTAAACAAGAATATTGCCTTCTAAATAATATCCACTCTCAATGAAGTCCTCATTACAATTATTATTACATTATTTCACAGAATAGTGAGGACTACTAAAGCCACTTATCCTGGACCATCACTCCATTCCCCAACTTGTCACAGCTATATTCTCATTTCCTGAAGAGAACAATGAAAGAAAAGGGTGAGCTCAAGTATCCCAGTAAGATATATTATGACTAAGATAATGCATAATAAATTATCCTTAGCTTTCAACAGTATAACAACTGATAGAATATAATAGATAACAAGTTTTAGATCAACAATTGTAGCAGAACAAGCAATCCATTAGAAGGCTCAAGTAGAGCATGATATCTACTATCTTCTATGATTTAAAAAGTTTTTCATCAAATCTATCGCTGAGACTCAGCTTAATAAATAAATCACATCATCGAATCATCCCTGCACTACGGGCCAAGGATATTCATGTAATCACCAATGGTCATGATTATACCGAATAAACCCTGGTCATAATCATACCAACAACTGTCCACCAACGCACTACGGGCCAATGAGGACTTTTACCACATCATTTGTAACATTACGGGTCATGATTATACCGAATGATCCTTGGTCATAATCATACCAATCAATAGTCCATCTATGCACGTAAGCCAAAGATGACTTTTATCACAATATAATCATGAGGATGATGACAATGATATAAGCATTAATCAAACGAAATCAAAGATAAATATTAAAGACTTTAAATTTATCCAGAGTTTAAAAAATATCCAAATTGTCAACATGATACTGCTTTGTGGAGTAAAATTCAATAATAATATTCATGTACTAAAAATAATTTGGACAGAAGAGAAATATATTTTTCGGGTAAATAGTACCTTTTGAATAGTCCTCGTGAATAGTACCTCGACATGAAAAGTACCCCAAATACCCGAGTGAATAATATTCGGGTGAATAGTAATTGGGTGAATAGTAACCCGTGAATAGTAACTCGTGAATAGTACTCCGGCATGAAACGTGCCCCGAATACCCGAGTGAATAATATTTGAGTGAATAGTAACCGGGTGAATAGTAACTCATGAATAGTATTCCGTCATGAAAAGATCAATAATTATCAAGAAAGCTCAAAATAATATTTTCATGAAAAGATACTGGATGAAGTGCAAATATCAAGGATATTTTACTAATTTCATGGAGTATAGAAGCTAAAACTTCAACAAAATAAGTATAGAATTCAAAATCTAAAACGAAATAATATTACTTACATACTACAGAGTATGGAAGAAAATATTATTTCAAGCGAATATTGAACAAAAATAACATCCCTTACAACTGTTGAACGAAAATAATATTCCAACGAAAATTTAACAAAGATAATATTCCTACGAATATTGAACGAAGATAATATTCTTTACGAATATTGAACGAAAATAATATTCATACGAATATGAAAAATAATCTCTTCAGAATATGAAATAAATAATACCCCTTACGACTGTTAAACTAAAATAATATTCCTACGAATATTGAACGAAGATGATATTCCTTACGAATATTAAACGACAATAATATTCATACAAATACGAAAAATAATATCTCTTCAGAATATGAAATAAATAATACTCCTTACGACTGTTGAACGAAAATAATATTCCTACGAATATTGAACGAAGATGATATTCTTTACTTAATATTAAATCGAAAATAATATTCATAATGAATATGAAAAATAATATCTCTTCGTAATATGAAATAAATAACACCCCTTACCTCGTAATAAGACCGATATCGGAGTAAAGTAGTGAAGTAGCGTATCACTCTTCTTCTTTCTCCCTATAGCTTCTCTCTCTATAGATTCTCTCTCTATAATTGCTCTTGTGAGTCTTAGTGAATTGGTGAGAATGAAAGAAGAATGAGCTTCTATTTATAGGAAAATATAGTTTCGATAATTGCACGTTTTGGAGCTCAAAATATTACAATACAATACCTTCATCTTTTCCTTTATTTTTAATTTAGTCCTGCAAGTATTATCAAACTTGCACCACCTCCCCTAATAGTACATCATGTGAATCAATAGTTCTATACATGTGAAAATACGAATTACAGTATAGTACCTCCATCTATACCTCTATTTTTAACTTAGTCATGCAAGTATTATCAATCTTGCACCACCTCCCCTGATAGTACATGAATGTGAATCAATAGTACACACATGTGAACAAATAGTTATAATCATGTGAATTAATAGCAATTAATTGCTAATTTATCGGATTAATTGCCCAATTGGTCAGTATAACTTCCAGACATCAATTATTATCGAAATAAATGTCGATTTCCACTAACACTAATAATCCCAACACAATGGAACTATCAATTTCATCCTTAATCAACACGAACTTATTCATCATTAATATTATAACTCACAATATTTAACAACTAGGTAGTTCTCAGGAAAGAGGGGGCTTTCCGATAAGGATTTCTCCTTATTTGCGCACAATTAGGTGACCAAACCTCTCCTTGACAGAACTTCTAGATATTGTCAATATTGCAAATAATAATATGAATAACTTTGTCATCTCAATTATTGATTTAATAATATAAAAGATTATGCAGATGATACTGTGACAATAATTGAATCAATAATATGAGAGATATGATGCAGCAATTATTGTAGCAATAATTGAGTATAACTGAGTGACTTCTCACGTAAGTATAAATAATCAATACCGTGTGCTACTATGCAACCACGCCAGACATCGCATTTCTTTACTACCTAAGTTAGTTCAACAGTTTAACAGTAAAACTTCCGCCATTATTTTTATAAAAAGATAATTCTATCATTTTTTAACTACGACAATACTTCCATTGTGGGGTCCACCAATGATTGTGCCATCGTACGAATATTCCCTGTTAAAATGAATATTCGCCAACCATTCGAATATTATATAACCACTTGCTTACTTTGCAAAATTTGTAAATATTACTCACAACTATAACATTATATCATATCCACACCATAATATTTAAAAATATATTTCGATAGAAATTAATCTTTATTCATAAAAGTTGGGGTCTTACAACCTCCCCTTCTTATGAAATTTTGTCCTCGAAATTAGGGTGCATATCTGGTATGTCGAATAGGTGAGGATACCTTGATTTCATTTCAGATTCTAACTCCCAGGTCATTTCCTCAACATCGTGGTTTCTCCACAAAACTTTGACTTGAGGTGTAACTTTAGAGCGTCGAATATGATCCTTCTTATCCAAGATTTTAACACATATCTCCTCATATGTTAAATCTTTTGCTATCTCGTCTAGTTCTAATTCAATAATGTGGTTCGAGTTGTTCACATTTTTACGTAACATCGATACGTGAAAAAAACGTTATGAACAAGCGACATACTTTGCGGTAAAGCAATTCTATTGACCACAGTTCCTACTCAATCAAGGATTTTAAATAGACTAATAAAATCGAGGGTTGAGATTTCCTCTCTTCATCGAGTCTTGCTTCTAGAATAATGCCTTCTTGAACCTTCTTCTTCGCATTCATCAGCTTCGGGTGTGTAGCTTGAGTGGTTTTAACTTCATCAGTTAACGTCGATTCTACTCGTATTAGTTGACATCATCACGTGGGTCCTTAGAGTCTTTAACTCTATCTTCATCATTCGTTAGTTATACGAAATGGGTCTTTGTGTTAACAACATCGCACTCGTAAATGCATACTATCTTCTACTCAATGCATCAGCTACCACGTTCGCTTTTTCCACGATAATATTGAATGGTATGGTCGTAATCTTCAACAGCTCAAGCCAATGTCTTTGGCATATTATACGTTCGTTTTGGGTGAAGAAATACTTGAGGGTTTTAGAAATGGGTTTTGTACTGGGGTCAATAAAAAATTCGATTTCACGCTCTAGGGTAGGCCAAAAAGTCTTCAGGAGTACGTCAGGAAATTTATTAACGATAGAAAAAAAAATTGTGACTCTCATCCCAAGACTTGGATAGTATGTCACATTGATACCTATCAACTTGCCACCGTTATTCATGGCTTCCCCTACAGAAAGTCTAGCTTCGGTGCATTCCACACAAGGAAGTCAACAACAAAAGGATCGGGGCTCTTTAATTATGGCTTGATATGACAGTGATTAACTTTAGTGGTTTGGTTGCTTGAATTCACATAACAGGTTGGTTAGGAATATGAAAGCTAATAACCTTACGAAAATAATCAATTTTGGCATGATGAGTAGTTAACCAATCGATTCCTAAAATCACATCAAGGGCAAGTATTTTCAAAGATATAAGATCGACAGGTAACCTGAAAGTTTCGATTTGAATTAAACAAGATTTATAAACAGTGGATGTAACGAAGGTTTCTCCTAACAGAGTTTCAATAGATAAGTCAAAGTCTAATTTCTCAAGAGCCAAGTTCAAACATTGAACACAACTAGGTGAAATAAAAGAGTGGGTAGAACCGGTATCGAATAAGGTATAGACTTCGCAAGAGTTTATGATTAACTTACCCGTGATAACTTCGTTCGGGTTCCTCGATAAACTCTCTCACTTAAACTACCATATTTGACTTGTCTGGGACATCCTTTGGCGTCACCATCCCAGTTGGACTTAACTTTGATATAGAGTACATTCCACCCTTAATTACTTTGTCACATTCTTGATCCATGATTCGAATCATTACTCTCCGATCCATATCGAATTGGGGTTTACCGCTCTACACAGGGTAATTCCAAAATCGATGTTGGATTCTCCCAATTGTTGTCCAAAAAGAGAAATTCATTTCATCTATTTTGACTTTATTGGATCAGACGTCTTTTTCTACAATATCAACGCGTCGAGCGGCTTTTACCCATGCATCATCTATTCTCCTTCATTCAGTTGCTTTTTCTTTCATCAGAAATTTGATCATAGCATTCTCAGATTCCAACTCTAATATCTTATACTCTGCTGCTACCTCTGCAACTAGCTCGGGTGCAACTATTAGTTCTTCACTCACCACGTAGATATCTCTAATTTCTTCTTCGTCTGACATCACATTAACCTGGTTAGTGATTAAAGGTGTCTCAACGGTCTCATTCACTCCATTGTTAACATTTTCAGCTGCCATTTTCAAACACTGCCACAAAACAAGGGTTAATTAACATATCACATATTATCCCTATACTTTGACCGACCAATTAAATACCAAATAAACTTAGGTAGGTCATACTAGCGAAGGAATTCCCTGTCTCTCCCCTCTTAGTTCTTGTCTCACATCTCAGCCAGGGATCATATCCCTAAGCTTTGATACCAACTGTGATGCCCCCAAAATAGGTATACATCACCCATTTTGAGGTGCCAAATACATGGTATATAAATCAAATACAAACTTAATTATACAACTGTCGTGCAAAATACGACAAAACATAGCTGAGAGTTTAAACAAGAATATTTCCTTCTAAATAATATCCACTCTCAATGAAGTTCTCATTACAATTATTATCACACTATTTAACAGAATAGTGAGGACTACTAAAACCACTTATCCTGGACCATCACTCCATTCCCCAACTTGTCCCAGCTATATTCTCATTTCCTGAAGAGAACAATGAAAGAAAAGGGTGAGCTCAACTAGCCCAATAAGAAATATTATGACTAAGATAATGCATAATAAATTATCCTTAGCTTTCAGCAGTATAACAACTGATAGAATATAATAGATAACAAGTTTTAGATCAACAATTGTAGCGGAACAAGCAATCCATTAGAAGGCTCAAGTAGAGCATGATATCTACTATCTTCTATGATTTAAAAAGTTTTTCATCAAATCTATCGCTGAGACTCAGCTTAATAAATAAATCACATCATCGAATCATCCCTGCACTACAGGCCAAGGATATTCATGTAATCACCAATGGTCATGATTATACCGAATAAACCCTGGTCATAATCATACCAACAACTGTCCACCAATGCACTACGGGCCAATGAGGGCTTTTAAAACATCATTTGTAACATTACGGGTCATGATTATACCGAATGATCCCTGGTCATAATCATACCAATCAACAGTCCATCTATGCACGTAAGCCAAAGATGACTTTCATCACAATATAAGCATGAGGATGATGACAATGATATAAACATTAATCAAACGAAATCAAATCAAACGAAATCAAGGATAAATATTAAAGACTTTAAATTTATCCAGAGTTTAAAAATATCCAAATTGTCAACATGATATTGCTTTGTGGGGTAAAATTCAATAATAATATTCATGCACTAAAAATAATTTGGACAGAAAAGAAATATATTTTTCGGGTAAATAGTACCCCGTGAATAGTACCTTGTGAATAGTATTTCGGGAATAGTACCTCGTGAATAGTACCCTGACATGAAAAGTACCCCAAATACCCGAGTGAATAATATTCGGGTGAATAGTAATTGGGTGAATAGTAACTCGTGAATAGTACTCCGGCATGAAAAGTGCCCCGAATACCCGAGTGAATAATATTTGAGTGAATAATAACCGGGTGAATAGTAACCCGTAAATAGTAACTCATGAATAGTATTTCGTCATGAAAAGATCAATAATTATCAAGAAAGCTCAAAATAATATTTCCATGAAAAGATACTGGATGAAGTGCAAATATTAAGGATATTCTACTAATTTCATGGAGTATAGAAGCCAAAACTTCAACAAAATAAGTATAGAATTCAAAATCTGAAACGAAATAATATTACTTACATACTACAGAGTATGGAAGAAAATATTATTTCAAGCGAATATTGAACAAAAATAACATCCCTTACAATTGTTGAACGAAAATAATATTCCAACGAAAATTTAACAAAGATAATATTCCTACGAATATTGAACGAAGATAATATTCCTACGAATATTGAACGAAGATAATATTCTTTACGAATATTGAACGAAAATAATATTCATACGAATATGAAAAATAATCTCTTCAGAATATGAAAAAATAATACCCCTTACGACTGTTGAACGAAAATAATATTCCTATGAATATTGAACGAAGATGATATTCCTTACGAATATTAAACGAAAATAATATTCATACGAATATGAAAAATAATATCTCTTCAGAATATGAAATAAATAATACCCCTTACGACTGTTGAACGAAAAATAATAATCCTACGAATATTGAATAAAGATGATATTCCTTACGAATATTAAACGAAAATAATATTCATACGAATACGAAAAATAATATCTCTTCAGAATATGAAATAAATAACACCCATTACCTAAGAAGAAGACTGGATACTGGAGTAGTGAAGTAGCAGACTACTCTTCTTCTTTCTCCCTATAGCTTCTCTCTCTATAGATTCTCTCTCTATAATTGCTCTTGTGAGTTTTAGTGAATTGGTGAGAATGAAGGAAGAATGAACTTCTATTTATAGGAAAATATAGTTTCGATAATTGCACGTTTTGGGGCTCAAAATATTACAGTACAATACCTTCATCTTTTCCTTTATTTTTAATTTAGTCCTGCAAGTATTATCAAACTTGCACCACCTCCCCTAATAGTACATCTTGTGAATCAATAGTTCAATCATGTGAATCAATAGTTCTATACATGTGAAAGTATGAATTACAGTATAGTACCTCCATCTATACCTCCATTTTTAACTTAGCCATGCAAGTATTATCAATAGTACACAAATGTGAACAAATAGTTATAAGCATACGAATTAATAGCAATTAATTGCTAATTTATCCGATTAATTACCCGATTGGTCAGTATAACTTCCAGACATCAATTATTATCGAAATAAATGTCGATTTCCACTAACACTAATAATCCCAACACAATGGAACTATCAATTTCATCCTTAATCAACACAAACTTATTCATCATTAATATTATAACTCACAATATTTAACAATCAGGTCGTTCCCAGGAAAGAGGGGGCTTTCCGATAAGGATTTCTCCTTATTGGCACGCAATTAGGTGACCAAACCTCTCCTTGACAGAACTTCTAGACATTGTCGATTGCAAATAATAATATGAATAACTTTGTCATCTCAATTATTGATTTAATAATATAAAATATTATGCAGATGATACTGTGACAATAATTGAATCAATAATATGAGAGATATGATGCAACAATTACTATAACAATAATTGAGTATAACTGACTGACTTCTCACGTAAGCATCAATAATCAATACTGTATGCTACTATGCAACCACGCATATTACTGTACTTTTACTACTGGGTAGTTCAACAGTTTAACGGTAAAACTTCCGCCATTATTTTTATAAAAAGATAATTTGTTATTTTCTAACTACGACAATACTTCCGTTGTGGGGTCCACCAATGATTGTGCCGTCGTACGAATATTCCCCGACCAAACGAATATTATATAACCACTTGCTTACTTTGCAAAATTTGTAAATATTACCCACAACTATAACATTATATCATATCCATACCATAATATTCAAAAATATATTTCTATAGAAATAAATCTTTATTCATAAAAGTTGGGGTCTTACAATAGATGTTGTTCTAAGTTATAGAACATGAATATTATGAAATATAATGATACTTAACATTAATAAATGATATATTAGATAAGTTATACACGCATACTAAGCACACACAAGAGAGACAATTTGGGCGTGTGATGAATAAATGTCGAAACACCGTGATAAGTGTTAATGAATGTAAAAAGTGTTTTAAATCAAATGAAATGAATATTACAAGATATTGAATAGTGTTAATATAAAATCAATAAGTATTCCTAGCAAGACTTAAACACTTGAATGAACTTTAAATATGAAATATAATGAGATATAAGTCAAAAGTTAACACAATCAAATTGAACATTGTATATTTATGATAGGAAGGGTTATGAGACGTAGAGTAAAGTTTACATTACAACAACTATGTGTTGCTATGTGACTAATAGTTGATGTGTATGATTATATAATTGTGTAGGGCACGTGAAGGGCAGATAACTATAAGCTGTTAAACTGTTATTGGTAAACAACGATTAAGGCAAGTCTTTCAGTTCCTATTTGCTATATGAATTTGATTGTTTTAAATCTTTATTGTTAAGAGCATGATGTGTTATATGTATGTTGAATGTATGAAATGTTAAAGTCAACTTATGACTACGTTGATTGAGTAAAGCATGTTGATTGAGTAAGGAACTCAATCTGTATACTTGTTATATAAACTGTAACATGTATGTTATGTTAGTCCAATGTTTATGAGATATATGTTGAGAATGTTATTATGTGTTACGTGATGCATGAAAACCGTTAGATTTGCTGGACTGTCGAGCTCAATCTTGCAAATTACCATTTTTGCAGGTTAAGGATTGAAGGTAACATTATGTGCTACTTGAATGACGTTGATCAAAAATAATACAAAAAGATTTATATTTTAGCTAATGTTGTTATTTCTTTAAATCATGATTAAGATTCATGAGAAATGTTTTATGATGTATAGTTTTATATTGAGTTGTAAAGTTAAAGTTTGAGTTATCTGATATGCAAAGGTTATCGAATTGAAATGTAAAATTTTATATAATAATTGTGATGAAGTGAATCATGGACTATATATGATTCAAAGACATGTAGATGATAAAGGTTTTGATTCAGGGAATTAAAGTAAGAAGATAGAAAAGTTTAAATTATTCCGAATATTATTAAGTTTAACATCGAATAATGATGTAAAATCAGAAGTTAGACGTATTATTAACGACCGAAGTCGATAATTGAATTGTATGAAATTTGGGGTCGTTACATTTTATAACAAATTGTTTACTTTGTAAAAATTTTACATATCACCCTTAACTTTAATCTTTTATCAATTTAACCATTTACTGAATAGAATAATAATTATAAGAAAAATTGAATACTTTTATTTTATAAAATTTGGGGTCTTACATTACACACACTTAACCCACTCACCAGTTATATAAAACACACGTTCTGTCAGTTAAGTAACCACAAAGGCATAAAACCTCGTTTGGTTTTCTCCCTTTTAAAACCTTCTAATTTATTTTAATCTTTTGCTTATTATATAGTTCCCTTGTCACACTTTTTAATCAAATTCTAACATTAAATTAAAATAACTTAATTTTCTAAAAAATAAAATCACACCTTATTATTATAATTATAATTTCCATTTAATCAGTATCAATTCTCTAATTCAATTATTAAATTAAATTAGAATACCACCATCACAATCGTAATGCGCTTATTTAACAATTAATTTATCCTTTAATTTATTTATTTTTAAATTAAATTAACAAAATTAAACTATAAAATTATTTAACAATTATTTAACATCAATTTAACGAATATAACACACTTAATTAAACTACTACACAATAACTTCCATCAATTATTTATTTAATTATCAATAAATAAACTAACAAAAATATTTATTTAATTCGATAAATATTTTTAATTAATACAAAATTCTCATTCGCTACATCATTCCCTCCTTAAAATGATTCTGTTCCCAGAATCGCTATACAAATTTGAAACAAATAAATGAGGACATATTATTATTATTATTATTATTATTATTATTATTATTATTATTATTATTATTATTATTATTATTATTATTATTATTATTATTATTTATCATCTCGTCCACGAGTTCCCACATAGCTTATTCTGCGTTGTGGTTCCTCCAGATTACCTTAACAGAAGGTATTATTTTATTTTTGAGTACTTGTTTTTTCTTGTCAACTATCTAAGCAAGAACTTCTTCGTATGTTAAATATTTGAAATTGCAACAGTTCACAGTCTATGACATGTTTATAATCAGGTTCGTACAGTCGTAGCAACAAATTATTAAAAACATTACAAACACTCTAACTTTAGCAGTAAGGCTACCTCATAAACCACCTCTTCCACTCTTCGCAACATATAAAAACTAAAAACCTCGAATTTAGCTTTCCCTTCCTATTAATTTTTTTTAAGTGAGATATTCTCAAGACAACGGATCTAATTACTACAAATTCTAACTTCCAACAATGCCAGTCCACATAATTCTTTTGTCCTTCTTGATCAGCTGACAATCTTGTTTTTATGACTTAGCAATCTTCGCCGTTTGTTATCCCACCTTAAGCCTTAGCAATCGACATTCTCCATCGTCATCCCAACATAGTGGAGTTTTCACTCCTCCTTCCGTATAACACTTCCTACAATAATGTATCAATGTTTTGCGTGATAACTAACGTTGTTGGAGTCTGAATTATCCTTTTATTCTACCAATTGGTTTGCAAACGGTATAACGTGCTAATTCTCAACTGCATTCCCGTACGCTTTTGCAACTTTTTTGGAAATTCAAGTGGATCCCGGTCCGTCGCGATTAATACTAAAACATCATGCCTTAACAAATTCTTAACATATAATTTCACCAACCGATCGATAAAAATTACATCGATTTCAATCTACCATGAAATCTATCGTCGTATTATGCCACAACAATTGTTGTCGAATGTCGTAATATATTTCCAAGCTCTAAATATCTTGAATTATGAGTTTTATGCACAACTTCATCTCCAATTCCCAATACTGGTGAAACCTAGTTTCTTCCTTTGAATCCCAATAACCCTTCAATATCAATCTTAAATTTGACATCTTCCCCTTCATCTTGAAGTTTTGCTTCCCTTAATCTATCCAGCAAAGTTAAACGGTTTTCCATCTGAACAGCTTCCCCTCCGACTTCTTCGAACATCTTACCTCTAACCACAACTTAATGATTTCTATTATAAACCCATCTTGCGTAGTTAACTAAAATAACTCCTACCTTTTTGCTTAAGACGTCGGCAACCACATTCGTATGGATTTTGCACTCATAATCCTTGATCAACTTCAATTATCACTTTTGACGTATATTTAAAACTCTCTGTGCGAGGTTATACTTTAGACACTTATGGTCCGAATATAACTCACATTTCCTCTCATAGAAATAATCCCACCAAACCTTCAAGACAACCACTACTATAGTTAACTTTGGATCATGAGTCGGATACCCTTTTGTAATTTTTATTAATTAACGCGGTACGTATACAATGACCCTGTCGTTCTGCTTGAGCACATAGCCTAGTTGTAAGACCCCAACTTTTAGGAATAAAGATGATTTTTCTATGAATATTATTTTTGAGTATTATGGAATTAATTTGATATAATGTTATAGTTGTGGGTAGTATTTATAAATTTTGTAAAGTACGCAAGTTGTCTTATAGATATTCGATTGGTCGGGGAATATTCTTTTTGCAGGGAATATCCGTACAACGACACAATCATTGGTGGACCCCACAACGGAATTATTGTCGGATTGAGAAAATGACAAAAATATTTTATAAATAACGGCGGAGGTGTTATTGTTAAAACTGTTGAACTACCCTAGTAAAAATACGATGTCTACGCGTGGTTGCATAGTAGCACACCTGGTATTGGTTATTGATGCTTACGTAGAAGACACACTTTCGCTTATACTCAATTATTACTACGAAGAATTCTTTGCATCATATCTCTCATATTATTGATTCGATTATTGTTAGTACTATCTGCATTATATGTTATATTATTAAATCAATAATTGAGACAACAAAGTTATTCATATTATTAAATTACAATATTTACAATGTCTAGAAGTTCTGTCAAGGAGAGGTTTGGTCACCTAATTGCGCGCCAATAGGGAGAAATCCTTATTGAAAGCCCCTCTTTCTCGGGAACAACCCGTCATTAAATATTGTGAGTTATGATATTAATGATGGATAAGTTAATGTTGATTAAAGATGAATTTGATAGTTCCATTGTGTTGAAATTATTTGTGTTAGTGAGAATCGACATTTATTTCGATAATAATTGATGTCTGGAGGTTATATTGTTCAATCAGGTATTCGGGGTACTTTTTGTGTCGGAGTACTATTCATGAGTTACTATTCACGAGTTACTATTCATGAGTTACTATTCATGAGTTACTATTTACGAGTTACTATTCATGAGTTACTATTCATGAGTTACTATTCACTCTAGTATTGTTCACTCGGGTATTTGGGTACAATATTATTTCATGAGGAGATGTTCTAATTTTTCAGACCGTTGGTTGAAATTATAATAGTAAATCAATATGGATCGTTGATTTAAAGTCTTAATAGTAACTTGTCCCTTCAATATTACCAAGAGTTAATTGCCCCTTCGTAAATAGTAGTTGTCTCTTCAATATTACCAAGAGTTATTTGCCTCTTCGGTGTTCCAAGAGTTAATTATCCCTTCACAATAGTAGTTGTCTCTTCAATATTACCAAGAGTCATTTTAACCCTTTGTTAAGACCAATAGCCACTCTCAGTTTTTCTATAAATAGAATCTCATTCCTTCATTATTTCTTACGAATTCACTGAAACTCTAGAGAGAAATTATAGAGAGAAAGAAGAAGAGTATTCTGCTACTTTACTACTTCTATATCCAGTTTCTTTTACGGTATGGGGTGTTATTCTTTCTTATTTATGAAGAGAACTTCATTATTCCATTCTTTATTATTCATTGGAATAACCTCAGATATGTGGCATACCTTTTACATAACTCAGTATACGCTGCATACCCTATACATAACCTCAGATGTGCCAGATACCCTATACTTGGTGAAATCCTTATGTTATTCCATTCTTTATTATTCTACATTGGAATATTGATGAGTAGGTTTTATACCTATGAATCCGATATTATTAAACTTAATTATTGTTATATTTAATTATTTTTTAGTATTTGTTTTATCTGTTTTGTGTTTATTTCTTGTAGGTTGGAGCTGGATGGACAAATTGGTCATTTCGGAGAAGAAAAAGGTCAAAAAATCATTAAAATTTGAGCCGAGTGGCATTTTGTAATTACGTGGTCACGGTCAAGCGCCAGCGCTTGAAATGAGCCAATGTTGAGCGCCTAGCGCGCTCATGTCTGTGCAAAAAGGAGGATTTTCTACTTCCAAGGGGTCATTAAGAAGCGAAAAGGAATCAAATGAGAGGGGAGACTAATATAAATAGGAGGAGACTTTAGAAAATACGGAGACTCAATTTTTCAAGGGATTTTGCAGAGAGAACAACGAAGAAAAACACGAAAGAAAATTACAAGGGCTGAAGATCAAAGAGAGAGTATTGGAGAAAATTCAGAGTTTCTTCTTCTCTTTTCTCTAGTGTTATCTTTTGTAATTATCTGGGATGTTTGGATTATTAATCTGGATGATGTTTTTCTTTATTATTAGCATGAACTAAATTTTCATTAAGATTGCAACGGAACTTGGTATGTAGTTTAAATTGAACCTTCCCATTGAATGAAAGTTGGTTTTTATTGAATTGTTTATTATATCTTTTGCTTATTGATTAATTGTTTGGCCAACAATTATTGTGATAATCTATATAAAATTGGATGATGAGTATAGATTGAGATCTGGATATGATAACATCTGTTCATATAATCTGAATAGGGTTAATATGATTAGCATGTAGGATAGAAATATACCTATGTGTCTTTTGTATCCTTTGAAAGAATTTATGTGTAAACCCTAATTAACTTGATTCACATAGGAATATAGTGAATTAATTGAGAAGGGTGTTCCTTGTAATTTTGTGTCTTAAGGATCGGAGTTAGGAGGATTTGTTCACGTGTTTTGGAAAAAGTGTGTGAATTTTATAAATCATTCTTGGATAATGATTCATATTAATTAATTCTTTAAATGGGAAGTGAAATGATTTAAATGAAATACCCATGGAAGTTGTAATCTTAACCTATTAAATCTGCAGTTATTCTTGTGAAATTTTAATTTTTAATCATTAGTTTTGTTAAGTTTAAATTTCAAATCAAAAACAAAATTTCGTAGTTTAAAATAGGATTAATTGCATTAGAATTAGTAATTGATAAATATTAGTCTATTTCCTCGTGGGAACGATATCCTTGCTTGCTGAATATTATAATTGAACGCGTATACTTGCGCGTGGTAAAGTGCTATTAAAAATTAGGCAACAAGTTTTTGGCGCTGATTATTGCCGGGGAAATTAGTTTATTATTTTGTCATTATTGATTTTTATAGCGTTAATCTTAATTTAAACTTTTCTTTTTTTCTGTTCTATTCAGGTGTTCTTGACTAGTGTATGCAAACGCGATCGAAGAAGCTAGATTTATTGCCTTATGAGGACGACATCGACAAAAGGTTTCAGCGGTTGCGTAAGTGGGTTAAAGAAACCAAAGAGGCACTTGATAAGAAAGATACTATGGTCAAGAAGAGCAAAAAGCACCATGGGATTATGCTACATGGCTGATTACTTGAAATTCAATGAGTATTACGAGGCTGCCATTATTTGCTACAAGTTTTGAGATAAAATCGGGGACAATACAGATGATTCAAAATTCATGTCATTTGAGGGTTACCAAATGATGATCCGAACGATCACATAGTCGACTTTTATAGAAATCATGATACTTTCAAGTATAATAATGTGTCGAGGATGCAATAAGTCTAAGGTCGTTTCCATTTACTCTCGTAGATAAGGCTAAGAGTTGGCTCCATTCACTACCAAAGAGCTCGATTACTACATGGAACGACCTAGCCCAGAAATTTCTTGCAAAGTTTTTCCTACAAGCAAAAAAAAGAAAAGTTATGAACGATATCTTCTCTTTCGTTCAAAGACGATTCGTAATCACTATATGAAGCATGGGAGAGATTTAAAGACTCATTGAGAAAATATCCACACCATGGGATTCCTAAATGGCTTCAAAAACTTTTTATAACGGTTTATTCAAAGACAAAGTGAGATCGAGTATAGATGTTTGCAATGAGAGGAGCTATTCGGCCAAGAATTGTGATGAGGGGTATCAATTGCTTGAAACCATGGCGGCTAAAAATTATCGGTGGCACAACAAAGAAGAATGACTCGACCCAAGGACGGTAGGGGGTTTATGAAGTGGATGCGATGACAAAGATTATCGGCTCAAGTGACAAACTCGATTTACGCTTCACAAAGAAGATAGATGCACTTGGGTACAACCAGTTCTTAAAATGGAAACTATTTGTGAAATATATGGGTAGCCACTCAAGTGATCGATGTGCAATAAATCCCGAGTCGATCCGGTTTGTTTCCGATTATAACAATCGTGAGGCGCTTATCCAAACAAATACAATCCAGAGTGAGAAATAACTCAAATTTTTCTTGAGTAATAATCACCACATGCTCAAGCCCAAGCTCCAAGGCAATCATATCCACCGGATTTCAAATTTACATCAACAATCTCAACAACACCCACAACCTCATCAACCCGATAAGCTATCACAAATGGAAGAATTGTTGGCAAGATTGGCAACTCGGTTTGAAGCCACAACGAAAAACCAATCACCGCAATAAAGAATCTTGAGAACCAAATTGGGCGATAAGCTAGTGCTTTGAATACTAGAACTCCGGGTTCTTTACCTAGTGATACTGGAGAAAATCCAAGGAATGATGGAAATGAACATTGTAAGGCGCTTACACTCAAAGTGGGAAGGAGTTGACTCTGATTTAGGCGACAAAAGAAAATAATTTCACGAGGATGGTGAAAAGAGAGTGAAAATTCGAAAAGTAAATCTGGGAAAATGTTGTGAAAAACAACACGAAGATAAGCAAACAATAACGATACCAATACCACATGCTGTTTCCTCAAAGATTTCAAAAGCGTAAATTAGATAGACAATTTTCAAAATTTTTAGAAGTGTTCAAAAGTCGCAAATCAACATTCCATTCGCAGATGCTTTAGAACAAATGCCTAGCTATGAAAAATTCATGAAAGATATTTTAGCAAGAAAGAGGAAGCTAGGGATTTTGAAACTGAAGCGTTGATGAGAAGAATGTAGCGCAATTCGCAAAGAAAGTTACCACCGAAGTTGAAGGATCCGGGTAGCTTCACCGCACTGCAGGTATGCGATTGGGCCCCGATTCTTTAATGAGATGTTTATGTGATTTGGGTGCGAGTATTAACTTGATGCCGCTTTCGATCTACACTCAGTTAGGATTACCAGCACCAAAGCCAACAAATATCTCTTTACAGCTCGCAGATAGATCAGTGACATACCCTAGGGGCATTGTGGAAGACATATTAGTGAAGGTGGACAAATTCATATTTCCAGCCGACTTCATTGTGTTGGACTATGAAGAGGATAAAGACATACCCATTATCCTTGGAAGACCATTTTTAGCCACTGGAAGGACATTAATTGATGTACAAAAGGGAGAGTTAACGATGAGAGTCCAAGATGAAGAAGTAACGTTTAATGTTTTCAAGGCTATGAAATTCCCGAAGGGAGAGGAAGAGTGCTTTAGAGTTGATCTGATTGAAGAAGCAACTAGAGAGGTATTTAGTGAATTTATGAATGAAGACCCTCTTGAAAGTGCATTGGTTAGTGAAAATTTATTTGATGATTCAACTGTGCTAGAATGGGTTCAAATGTTAGATTCAGCACCGAAGTTCACACGAAGTTTGCAAAAATTTGAACCTATGGATTTTTGGGGAAAGCCGGATGAAAAGGTAAAATCATCTTTAGAAGAACAGCCCACCTTGGAACTTAAGCCATTGCCTAACCATCTACGGTATGCCTACCTTGGTTCTTCTTCTACCTTTCCAGTTATTATTTCTGAATCACTTGATAAGGTTCAAGAAGAAAAGCTACTAAGGGTACTTCGGCAATTCAAGACTGCTCTTGGGTGGACTCTTGTGGATAACAAGGGAATAAGCCCATCAATTTACATGCATAAGATTCTATTACAAGATGAAGCGAAACTGATTATTGAACAACAACGAAGACTCAATCACATCATGAAGGAAGTTGTAAAAAAGGAAATCATTAAATGGTTGGATGCGGGAATTATCTACCCTATCTCAGATAGCTCATGGGTAAGTCCAGTTCATTGTGTGCCAAAGAAAGGGGGAATAACAGTAGTTGCAAATGAGCATAATGAATTGATCCCGACTTCGAATGATTCACGGGTTGGTGGGTGTGTATGGATTATAGAAAGTTGAACAATGCCACTCGTAAGGACCATTTTCCTCTACCATTCATAGATCGATGTTGGATGGGCTTGCGGGATACGTAGTATTATTGTCTTTTGGATGGATACTCGAGGTTATAACCAGATTGCCATTGCACCGAGGATCGGGGAGAAGACGACATTCACATGCCCATATGGTACCTTTGCTTTTCGCAGATGTCTTTTGGATTATGTAATGCACCTACGACATTTCAACGATTATATGATGGCTATTTTCTCCGATATGGTCGAACAAAATCTCGAGGTATTTATGGATGATTTTTCAGTTTTTGGGGATTCATTTGATTATTGTTTGGAAAATCTCACTCTCGTGCTCAAAAGGTGTATGGAAACGAATTTGGTTTTAAACTGGGAGAAATGTCATTTTATGGTGCAAGAGGGAATAATCTTGGGTCATCGAGTGTCATCAAAAGGAATTGAAGTTGATAGAGCTAAGATCAAAACCATCGAGAGCCTACCACCACCTATTTCAAAGAAAGGGTATTCGAAGTTTTTTGGGACACGCTGGTTTCTATAGACGATTTATAAAAGACTTCTCCAAAATCACGAAACCACTTTGCAATCTTTTGGAGAAGGATGTCCCATTCAACTTCGATCAAGCATGCCTAGAAGCTTTCAATGTGTTGAAGAAGAAACTTGTTACCGCACCTATAATCATAGCGCCAGATTGGAGTATCCCATTCGAATTAATGTGTGATGCTAGCGACTTTGCGATAGGCGCAGTTCTTGGCCAACGAAAGGATAAAATTTTTCATGCTATATACTATGCTAATAAGACATTAACGGATGCCCAATTGAATTATACCACTACCGAGAATGAGATATTAGCAGTTGTTTATGCATTTGATAAATTTCGATCATATTTGATTGGGACAAAAGTGATCGTGTTTACAGATCATTCGGCAATTAAGTACTTAATAGCAAAGAAGGATGCGAAGCCGAGATTAATTAGATGGGTATTATTGCTACAAGAGTTTGACTTGGAGATCTGGGACCGAAAAGGAGAAGACAATCAGGTTGCTGATCATTTATCACGATTAGAGAATGCAGAACTAAAAAAAGATGACACAACAGTGATCAATGAATTTTTCCCGGATGAACAACTGTTTGCGGTAAGGATGGATACTCCATGGTATGCGATTATGTAAATTTCATTGTGAGTAAGGTGTTTTCGCCAGATTTAACAAGTCAATGTAAGAAGAAATTTCTCCATGATGTGAAACAAGATTTATGGGATGAGCCGCTTTTATTTAAACAATGTGGAGATCAAGTAATAAGAAGGTGTGTTAGGAAGTTGAAATGGAAAATATTCTCTACCAATGTCATGCATCGACTATGGTGGACATTTTCATGGAGAAAGAAAGAACGGCAGCTAAGGTGCTTCAATGTGGATTCTTCCGCCAACACTCTTTAAGGATGCCCGTGTGTTTTCATTGAAATGTGACGGATGCCAAAGAGTGGGTAATATATCAAAGCGACAAAGAGATGCCACTAAACATGATCTTAGAAGTCGAATTGTTTGATGTTTGGGGCATCGACTTCATGGGACCATTTCCATCATCTTTTAGCAACTCCTATATACTTCTAGCGGTGGACTACGTTTCGAAGTGGGTAGAAGCGATAGCATCGCCCACCAATGATGCTAAAGTTGTGGTTACGTTCATTCGAAGACTATTTTCTCTAGATTCGGCACTCCTCGTGCAATCATTAGTGATGAAGGCACGCACTTACATAATAAGCGCTTCTCGCCTATTCTCGCTAAGTACGAGTCACTCATAAGATAGCTACTGCTTACCATCCACAAATAAGTGGTCGGCCGAGGTATCTAACCGAGAAGTGAAGCGAATCCTCGAGAAGATAGTGAACCCTAGTCGGAAAGATTTGGGCTAGTAAGTTGGATGATGCTTTATGGGCATATCGTACAGCTTACAAAACACCGATAGGGATGTCTCTGTATAGGTTAGTATATGGGAAGGCATGCCATCTTCCAGTTGAACTAGAACACAGTGCTTATTGGGCAATTCGGAAGTTAAACTTTGATATGCATGCTTTGGGAGAGAAGCGCCTCTTACAATTGAACCAAATGGATGAATTCGGACTCGATCATACGAGAACGCCGTTATATAAAGAAAAGGTTAAGAGGTGGCATGATGAGAAAATTCTAGAAAGAAAGTTTGAAGCGTGGCAAATAAAGGCTATTATACAATTCAAGGCTTAAATTGTTTCCGGAAAGTTGAAATCCTGTTGGTCGTGGGGCCATTTATCATTACAAAAGTTTATCCTCACGAGCTATGGAGGTGGAAGACCTTGATGCTAAACGTAATTTCAAAGTCAATCTACGAGATTGAAACACTACTATGGGGGTTGTGTTGATCGTGAAAGGACATCGGTCAACCTTGCTGATTAGAACAGAGAAGAAAGTCAGGCTGAAGACTATAAACCAAGCGCTAACTGGGAGGTAACCCAGGAATTTTTATTTTTATTGTTATTTTCTATTTTTACTTTTATTTTGTTTAATTTGCTTTACTGTTAGTTTATTTAGTGGTTAAACTTTTATAATTTAGGTTTTGTTACACCCCTTATGTTCTCTAACATGATATTTAATTGATTTCAGGGTAGGAAACATGAATTCTTATTTGGCGGGTTTGACTAATGGCCACTACGACTACCCAGTCGGGTTTGACCAAGCACTTATGAGCTCAATAGAAGAATATCCATTTGTCAAATTCTCATATTTCTAAGCATTTCCCTCATTTTTAGTGTTATTGAATTACTAAGTGGTGTAGGTTATTTATTTATTTATTTATTTTATTTAGGCGAATCTTTAATGTTGGTTAGTTTTCTTTTATTTTAGAATGTAGTTTATCTAGGTTATGGTTTTAGAATAAGTCTTAATTTAAGTTGTGGTATGCAGGTTGGGAGCACAAAGAAGCAAACAGTAAACCAAAGGCCCAAGACATGCCCAAGCACCTAGGCGCCCATACCTAGGCCAAACCAAGCGCTTAGCGCCCAAGTCAAGAGCCATACATCTGACCTAGGCGCTTAAAGGTTAGTCGGCCAAATACAATACCAGCGCTGGCGCCCACGCTGCATACCACATATCTGCTACCAGCGCTGGCGGTCCAACTAGACAGTACTACTCAAGCGCTGGCGCTCATGCAGAATTTTTAAAAAAAAATATAAGCCCTAATCGGGCAATACTCTTCCAAACCCAAATCAAACACTCTCTTGCTCTCCCACTCCAACTCAAACTCACTCAAATCACAACCCTCCTCTAATTTAGCCACTATAATCAACGCTTTCTTGTATAAGCCTAATCAAACACTCAATCTCCTACCCAAACTAAGGCACTTAATCTCCATATGGTCATCCTTCATCACCAATTCGGGCACCAACTCACATTCAAGCCACATCTATCTCAAGTAAGTGCTCAACCCTCAAAAAATTGCTCCTACAACTTTGATTGAAACATCATATCCGGCTATAACCAAGTAAGTGCACAAGATTTTATTGCAAATTATTTGGTTTTGCTTGGATAGTAGCTAAGGTAGTAAGTTGAAGTTGGTTATTTCATTGTGTTGGCTCAAGTGGATTTGGGTACTTCTCATTGTTGCTTGTATTGCATTGGACGATTAGTGTGCTTAGTTATTGACAAATTTGGTGAAAATTAAGTTTGGGGGAGTGCCTACCAATAGTGTTCAAAATTTGTGCACACCAAGTGTTCGATATATTGTCACAAAGAGGATTGGCCCATACTAAGCCTCTGAACATAGTCTATTGGGCAAGTAATTCACACACAAGACTCACGGCTACTAAAAGGCAAAGAGGCGAGACTTCGGACACTTCGACTAAGTATGACAAAAAGAGATTTATAAGTGCTAGTGCGTCCGAAAGATATTACAATGTGCTTTCTAGTAAAACGCTAATTCCTGAGCGTGGATTATTGCCAGAGGCAGAAGATGGGGAGTTATTACAAATGATTGGGAGTAGAAGATGGGTGAACTTTACATCCCAACCGGATTCATCAGTCATTAAAATTGTTAAGGAATTCTATGCCAATGCAAAAGATGTTATTGGTAACATAATTTGGGTTCGCGAAAAATCAGTGGAGGTCAGTTTTAGGACAATAAATGCTTACTACTGCTTGAACATAATACCCAATACTGGCTACATGTAATATTTAGAGCACGAGCTAGACTATAGTGAGATCATTCAAGCTTTGTGTGTACCTGGAACAACATGGAAATTAACAGATCAACAAGAAGCTGTTTTGTTCCCTGCATCCGCACTAAGCAGTTATGGGAAAGCATGGCATGCCTTTATTTGTGCCAAGTTGATGCCATGTAGGCATATGAGTGATGTTATAAATCAACGGGCAGCGTTGCTTTTCTGCATTGCACAAGGAAAAACTATAGATGTGGGTCATGTTATACATGATTCAATTGACAAAGCAATTCGAGGAGGGACCTCAGGTGGATTACCTCACCCATCTTTGATCACTGGACTATATCAACATGCTGGAGTCAAATGGGATGTCGAAGACGCTAGACAACCTCCCTTAGCTGCGATTGACCACTCACTTATTAAGAAGTACAAGGTATGGGGTGGGGGTATACCACACCCGAGAGGGTTAGGGTTCATTATCGTGCCTCCCGAGTCTGCAGCCGAGCCTAATCAACAATTACACGACAATCCTCCTACAGCTGGAAGTTCTGGGCCACCACCAAATTTTTTTGAAGATATTCGCCGAGAATTAAGAAATCAAACTAGAAGGATTGACATGGTGGCTACTAGAGTTCAACAGGGTTTTGACCGGGTTGAAAGAAATCAGGATAGCCTAGCTCAGCGACAAACAGAGATGTATCAGAACTGTAGTGCAGCATTCCTAGAGATGTTTGATCAAGTGAATCCAAATTTGCCGCTCCCTACCAATTTCCCCCATTGTCTGCGTACCCCCCGGCTGATCTACCCCCTGAAGATGAGGTTGATGAAGAAGAAGACGAGGATACTGACGAGGAATAAGGCGTCTATCTTTCAGGGAAGTCCTCAGTACGTAATTTCTTATGTTTTGTTTGTTATATACAATGAAGACATTGCATAGGTGAAGTTTGGGGGTGCATTCTTCCAGTTCCAGTTGCATTCATGTAATATTCATTTAGTAGTTTTTGCATTCATGTAGTATTCATTTCGTAGTTTTTCATGTAATTTTCATTCTACTTTCTTAAAAAAAAAAGAAAATTTCAAATATTTGCATGTTTCCAGCTGTTAGATAGTTTAAGTCTGTTTTGGCCAGTGATGAGATTGGAATTGAGTAGACAAGTATAGTACTGACTGTTAAGACTGTGATGTGATTTCTTGTCATGATTTGAATCTTTAACTGTTTGAAACTGATATAATAAGGATAGCACAGTAAAAATAGCTATGTTGACTGATTGAGTTTAAATTGACACATAATGGATGTCTTGAGGATAATACTAGTTAAAATGAATGAAAGACATGAATATGCGGCGTTGACTGAATTTAGACAAAAACTTAAGTTTGGGGGAAAAATTTGGGATATATAAGCTTCAAAAAATAAATAAAATATATATATATATATATATATATATATATATATACTGTAGCTAGTTTTGTTTTGGGCCTTTGTTACTTGAGCAAGCATGCGCTTAGAAGGGTGTCTTAACACCTAGCGCCTAAGGTCTTATATGGTGCAGGAGTCGTTGGTTGAAAGCTCGCTAATGGGTAGCAATCATTAGCCTAATGGAATGAGACATTGCATACCATGGTTAAAAAAAAAGAGATAAAACAATAAAAGCGGAAAAGTGCAAAAAGCCCCGTAATGATAAGTAAAGCATAAGTATCCTGATTGGACTCTTGAATTTGGTGGATGTTTGACTTTAGTTGGATCTAGCTTGTTCGTGAATTTTGTGAGTTGACACTATATGACGCCTTTAAAGAGATCTATTATGTTTTATATTTAGCATTATATTAGTTAGCATTGTTGTTCAGCACACACACACTATATCAGTAATAACAAGGTAAGATTTGATGATTGACTAGGGAATTATTAATCTGTCTTGATATGATGTACTAGCATGTTTAATCTAATTTCTCTGAGGCTTGATGAATAGATTTTGTTCTGTTTGACTGCTGAAATTTTAGGCACGTAGATAACTGTATTGCATATTTAGTTATTGCATTGTGTTTTATTGCTTGAGGACAAGCAATTGGTTAAGTTTGGGGGTATTTGATGAGTAGGTTTTATACCTATGAATACGATATTATTAAACTTAATTATTGTTATATTTAATTGTTTTTTAGTATTTGTTTTATCTGTTTTGTGTTTATTTCTTGTAGGTTGGAGCTGGATGGACAAATTGGTCATTTCGGAGAAGAAAAAGTTCAAAAAATCATTAAAATTTGAGCTGAGTGGCATTTTTGTAATTATGTGGTCCTGGTCAAGCGCCTAGGTGCTTGAAATGAGCTTGTTGAGCGCGCTAGCGCTCGTATGCAAAAAAAGGAGGATTTTCTACTTCCAAGGGGGTTGTTGAAGCCAAAAAGGAATCTGAATGAGAGGAGAGACTAATACAAATAGGAGGAGACTTTAGAAAATACGGAGACTCAATTTTTCAAGGGATTTTGCAGAGAGAACAACGAAGAAAAACACGAAGGAAAATTGCAAGGGCTAAAGATCAAAGAGAGAGTATTGGAGAAAATTCAGAGTTTCTTCTTCTCTTTTCTCTAGTGTTATCTTTTGTAATTATCTGGGATGTTTGGATTATTATTCTGGATGATGTTTTTCTTTATTATTAGCATGAACTAAATTTTCATTAAGATTGCAACGGAACTTGGTATGTAGTTTAAATTGAACCTTCCCATTGAATGAAAGTTGGTTTTTATTGAATTGTTTATTATATCTTTTGCTTATTGATTAATTGTTTGGCCAACAATTATTGTGATAATCTATATAAAATTGGAAGATGAGTATAGATTGAGATCCGGATATGATAACATCTCGCTCATATAATCTGAATAGGTTAATATGATTAGCATGTAGGATAGAAATATACCTATGTGTCTTTTTGTATCCTTTGAAAGAATTTATCGTAAACCCTAATTAACTTGATTCACATAGGAATATAGTGAATTAATTGAGAAGGGTGTTCCTTGTAATTTTGTGTCTTAAGGATCGGAGTTAGGAGGATTTGTTCACGTGTTTTGGAAAAAGTGTGTGAATTTTATAAATCATTCTTGGATAATGATTCATATTAATTAATTGCTTTAAATGGGAAGTGAAATGATTTAAATGAAATACCAGTGGAAGTTGTAATCTTAACTTTATTAAATCTGCGAGTTATTCTTGTGAAATATTGATTTTAATCATTAGTTTTGTTAAGTTTAAATTTCAAATCAAAAACAAAATTTCGTAGTTTAAAATAGGATTAATTGCATTAGAATTAGTAATTGATAAATATTAGTCTATTTCCTCGTGGGAACGATATCCTTGCTTGCTGAATATTATAATTGAACGCGTATACTTGTGTGGTAAAGTGCTATTAAAAATTAGGCAACAAATATCCTGTCTGTGTGTTTTACACCGGACCTAGTTCCGTCTTTATTATTCTGTTGGAATATCCTGTCTATGTGTTTTACACCGGACCTGGTTCCGTTACTTATTATTCTGTTGGAATATCTTGTCTATGCGAAGTACCGCATGCATGGTGATTTCTTTTGTTATTCCATTCTTTATTATACTCAGTTGGTTAAAGTTTTGACTTCTATACTCCATGAAATTAGTGGAATATCCTTGATATTTGCGCTTCATCCAGTATCTTTTCATGGAAATATTCTTCTAAGCATTCTTGAATTTTACTCTACAAAGAAGTATCATGTTGACAATTTAGACGTTATTAGTTTCTGGATAATTTAATTCGTGAACTTGTTTTATTGAATTCTTATATCATTGTCATCATCCTCATGTTTATATTTTTTTGAAATTCATTTGTGGCCTGTAGTGCATAGATGGACTTGGAATGATTATGACTAGGGATTATTCGGTATAATCATGATTGTAATGTTACAAATGATGTGGTAAAAGTCCTCATTAGCCCGTAGTGCATTGATGGACAGTTGTTGGCATGATCATGACCATTGATGAATACACGAATATCCTTGGCCCGTAGTGCATGGATAATTTGTGGTCGTGACCTAATGAATATCCTCGGCAGAAAAGTGTGGATGATGTGGATTATTTATTAAGGCGAGCCTCGGCTATAAAAAATTGATGAAAACGCTTTTAAATCATAAAAGATAGTAGATTTTATTCTCTACTTGACTCTTTTAATGGATTGCTTGTTCATTGCAGCTTAAACTTGATGTCTATTGTATTTAATCGGTTTAACATTGTTGAGGACTAATGATAATTTATTCTGCATTATCTTAGTCATAATATTTCTTCCTGGGCTAGTTGAGCTCACCCTTTCTTCACTGTTCTCTTCAGGAAATGAGAATATAGTCGGGATGAGTTGGGAACAGTATTGACAATCCGATGATAGCATTAGTAGTCCTCACTATTCTTTAAATAGTGTGATAATAAATGTAATGAGGACTGAATTTGAGTTTGTATACTGTCTATGAGGACTCCATTGAGAATGGATATTGTCTAGAAGGCAATATTCTTGTTTAAACTCTTAGTTTATGTTTTACACGATAGTTGTATAATTATGTTGTATTTGGTTTTTGTACCATTTATTTGGCAACTCAAAATGGGTGATGTATAGCTATTTTGGGGGCGTCACAGTTGGTATCAAAGCTTAGGGATATGATCCTTGGCTAAGGTGTGAGACAAGAACTAGGAGGGAGAGACGAAATTCCTTCGCTAGTATGACCTACCTAAGTTTATTTGATATTTAATTGGTCGGTCAGAGTATAGGGATAATATGTGATATGATAATTAACCCTTATTTTGTGTCAGTGTTTGAAAATGGCATCCGAGAATGTTGAGAACATCAATGGAGCATAGGAGACCATTGAGTCTCCACAGATCAATAATCAGGATAATATGCACCAAGAAGGCGACATTCCTCAGGCAAACAACAACACTGACCAAATGATGAACGATGGAATGTTCCGAGGCTTCATGCAATTCATGCAACATCAGGTAAGAGCGGCTCCTGTCCAAAATACAGGGGGAAATACTGGCAACTCTCGGAAGGTCACCGCCAAGCAGTTTAAGGAACTGGGACCACCGGAGTTTTTTGGAGAGTCAAAACTACTTAAGGCGGAGACGTGGATTAAGCAGATCAACAAGATATTTGATGTCATGGGATGCTCCGAGGAGCAAAAGGTTCCCTTTGCCACCTTCATGTTGCAGACAGAGGCAGATTACTGGTGTGAATCTATAAAGCATACTCAACCTGCCGCATTGAAGATGTCTTGGGAGAAGTTCTAAGAACTGTTCAACGACAAGTACTTTCCCGAAAGTATTCGTCACATGAAAGAGGTAGAGTTCATCAAGCTGGAACAAAACAACATGACCGTATCGCAGTACGAAGCCAAGTTTGTAGAGTTATCCCGGTTTGCGTCCCATTTGGTTGATAATGAGGAGAGAATGACGCAAATGTTTTTAAGAGGTTTGAAACCTAAGATACGTCAATATCTTATCTCTCATAAACTGTGTTTGTATTCTGATGTTGTTAATAGGGCTCAGTTATTGGAGCGCGATAATGAGTCAACCCAACCAAAAGAGAGCAGCCGGCAAAATGATACTACTAGTGATAACAGTCATCGAAGCGGTCACAATAAGCATGGAGGGAATCAACATGCCAGAAATTGTAACCACTTCGGTGGTAATCATGGCCAAAATAATAAGAATGGACATTTCAAGAAGAGGAGATTTAACAATGATGGAAAGACGTCAGCATCAGCACCTGTCGTTAAGGAAGGAGAACGACCACCTATCATATGCTTCAAGTGTGGAGGAGAGGGACACATCAGTCCCAACTGTGCGATGCCATCCAAAGTATGTTACAACTGTGGAAGAGAAGGTCACCTGGTACGATTTTATCGTGCACTGAAGACAAGTCTAGCTGGGATGGAGGCATCAAAGGCCGTCCCAGAAAAGTCAAAGCCGGTAGTGCAAGGGAAAGCGTTTGTTGTTACCTCCCAGAAAGCAAGGAACCCGAACGAGGTCATTACGGGTAAGCTTATCATAAACTCTAGCGAAGTATATACCTTATTTGATACTGGTTCTACCCATTCTTTTATTTCTCCTACTTGCACTCAACGTTTAAATTTGACTCCGGAGAAATTGGACTTTAACTTATCTGTTGAAACTCCATTGGGAGAAACCTTCATTACATTCACTATTTATAAGTCTTGTTTGTTTCAAATCGGTACCCTCACATTACCTGTCGATCTTATTTCATTGAAAATACTTGCATTTGACGTAATTCTAGGGATTGATTGGTTAACTACTCATCATGCAAAAATTGATTATTTTCGAAAGGTTGTTAGCTTTTATATTCCTAACCAACCTATTATGCGAATTCAAGCAACCAAACCATTAAAATCAATCACTGTCATCTCAAGCCATAAAGCTATTCGTTTATTGAAAAACGGATGTCAAGCTTTTTTAGCAAATGTCACGGATCTAAACACAAATACGTCAGTTTTGAATGATATTTCTATTGTTAATGAATTTCCTGACGTATTCCCTGAAGAACTTCCTGGCCTACCCCCAGAGCGTGAAATTAAATTTTGTATCGACCTTGAACCCGGTATAAAACCTATTTCCAAAGCCCCATATCGAATGGCTCCTATTGAACTTCAGGAGTTAAAGACCCAATTACAGGAATTGTTAGACATCGGTTTCATTCATCCTAGTACGTCTCCTTGGGGTGCTCCTATTTTATTCGTGAAAAAGAAAGATGGGAGTATGCGACTTTGTATTGATTATCGAGAGTTGAACCATGTCACCACCAAAAATAGATATCCGTTGCCACGTATTGATGATCTGTTTGACCAGTTTCAAGGCGCCGAATTCTTTTCAAAGATTGATCTTCATTCTGGATATCACCAATTGAAGATTAGAACCGATGACATTCTAAAGACGACTTTTTCGAACTTCGAAGACGGGCATTATGAATTCCTAGTCATGTCCTTTGGATTGACTAATGCTCCTGCTGCCTTCATGGATATGATGAACCGAGTATTCAAGGAATATTTGGATCACTTTGTGGTCGTCTTTATTGATGACATCCTCATATATTCCAAAACCTATGAAGATCATGAGAAACACTTGAGGCTGATACTCCAAAAGCTTCGTGAATATAAGCTTTATGCCAAGTTGAAGAAATGCGAGTTCTGGCTTGAGGAAGTAGCATTCCTTGGGCACGTGGTATCAAGTCATGGAATATCCATTGACCCGAGAAAAGATTGAAGCTATTTAAAGTCGGAAGCAACCTAAATCGATGGATCAAGTATCGTAGCTTTCTCTTTAGTTTGGTTATTATCGAGAGATTCGTGGAAGGATTTTCTCGAATCGCTACTCCATTAACTCAGCTGACTCAAAAAGATACAAAATTTGGTTGGAACGAGGAATGTGAGAAGAGTTTTCAAGAACTCAGGAGGAGACTCATTTCAGCACCTGTTCTGACAATACCATCTGGCTCGGAGGGATTTGTCATCTACAGTAATGCTTCAGGTAAAGGGTTAGGATGTGTTCTCATGCAACATGGGAAAGTTATAGCCTATGCCTCTCAGCAACTCAAAGAATATGAGAGGAATTATCCTACACATGATCTAGAGTTAGCAGCTGTTGTCTTTGCACTTCAAATTTGGAGGCATTACTTGTATGGGGAGAAAGTGGAGATCTTTACGGATCATAAAAGCCTCAAATATTTCTTCACTCAAAAGGAACTCAACATGCGACAACGACGTTGGCTTGAATTGTTGAAAGATTATGATCATACCATCCTGGAAAAGCGAACGTGGTAGCTGACGCATTGAGTAGAAGATCATATGCGGGTACGAGTGCGATATTGTCAACGCAAAGGCCCATTTTGTGTGACTTGCAAAGGATGGAGATAGAGTTAAAGACTCTAGAGACCCATATGATGATGGAAAACATACGAGTAGAACCGACTTTAATTGATAAAGTTAAAGCTGCTCAAATTACAGACCTGGAGCTGATGCGTATGAGGAAGAAAGTACAAGAAGGTGCTATGCCGAAAGCAAGAATTGATGAAGAAGGAATACTTCGAGTCAACTCCAGACTTTGTGTTCCTAACGACCCTGATTTAAAGTATAGAATCATGATGGAGGCGCACAACACACCATTTGCAATCCATCCTCGGAGTACCAAAATGTATCGTGATCTTCGTCATACATTTTGGTGGAGCAATATGAAGAGAGAGATAGCGCTGTTTATCTCAAGGTGTCTAACTTGTCAACGAGTCAAGCGCGAGCATCAAGTGCCAAAAGGTCCATTGCAACCACTTGAAATTCCGTAATGGAAGTGGGAGCACATTACCATGGATTTCACTTTTGTCTTCCCAAGGTTTCTCAAGGCATAGATACGATTTGGGTCATTGTTGATAGATTGACCAAGTCTGCTCATTTCTTACCAATCGAGAAACTTATACACTTGAACGCGTCTTGCTAGCATGTACATAAACGAGATTGTAAGATTGCATGGTATGCCAAGATCCATAGTTTCGATCGAGACCCAAGATTCACTTCAAGATTTTGGGTTAGTTTGCAAAAAAGCTATAGAGCGCGGTTTACGATTTAGTTCGCATATATCATCCTCGATTTTACGGATAATCGAGAGGACTATTCAAACTCGAAGATTTATTAAGACTCTGTGTCCTTAACTTCAAGGAAGTTGGGACAAGTTCTTACCATTAGTGGAGTTTTCCTACAACAACAGCTTATCAAGCAAGCATTGGCATGGCTCCATTCGAAGCGTTGTATGGAAGAAAGTGTCGTTCTCCAAGATCTTTGGGATGAGGTGGGTGAAGCAACGTTGTTGGGACCAGAGTTGGTACGTATGACTACGGAAAAGATTCAAACGATCCGACAACGTATAAAAACCTCACAAGATCGACAAAAGAGTTATGCTGATCTTCATCGAAAGGACGTGGAATTCGATATTGGAGATCATGTATTGTTACGTGTTGCTCCATAGAAAGGAGTTACGAGATTTAGAAAGAGAGGAAAGCTCAATCCTCGATTCATTGGCCCATTTTCAATCCTCGATCGAGTAGGAACTGTAGCCTATAGACTCGCCTTACCGCCAAGTATGTCTCGTGTTCATAATGTTTTTCACATATCCATGTTACGTAAATATGTGAAGATCCGAACCACATTATTGATTTAGAACCGGACGAAATAGCAGAAGACTTAACGTATGAAGAGGTACCTGTTCAAATCTTGGATAGGAAGGAACATATTTTACGCTCCAAGGTTATACCTCAAGTCAAAGTTTTGTGGAGAAACCACGATGTTGAGGAAATGACCTGGGAGTTAGAATCTGAAATGAAATTAAGGTATCCGTATCTTTCGACATACCGTAATACTTCTAATTTCGAGGGCAAAATTTCATAAGAAGGGGAGGTTGTAAGACCCCAACTTTTATGAATAAAGATGATTTTTCTATGAATATTATTTTTGAGTATTATGGAATTAATTTGATATAATGTTATAGTTGTGGGTAGTATTTATAAATTTTGCAAAGTACGCAAGTTGTCTTATAAATATTCGATTGGTCGGGGAATATTATTTTTGCAGGGAATATTCGTACAACGACACAATCATTGGTGGACCCTATTAACTAATTATTGTCGGATTGAGAAAACGACAAAAATATTTTATAAATAACTACGGAGGTGTTATTGTTAAAACCTGTTGAACTACCCTAGTAAAAAAATACGATGTCTGGCGCTGTTGCATAGTAGCAGCACACCTATTGGTTATTGATGCTTACTTTAGAAGTCACACAGCTTATACTCAATTATTATTCTGATAATTCTTTGCATCATATCTCTCATATTATTGATTCGATTATTGTCAGTACTATCTGCATTATATGTTATATTATTAAATCAATAATTGAGACGACAAAGTTATTCATATTATTAAATTGCAATATTTACAATGTCTAGAAGTTCTGTCAAGGAGAGGTTTGGTCACCTAATTGCGCGCCAATAGGGAGAAATCCTTATTGGAAAGCTCCCTCTTTCCTGGGAATAACCTGGTTGTTAAATATTGTGAGTTATGATATTAATGATGGATAAGTTCGTGTTGATTAAAGATGAATTTGATAGTTCCATTGTGTTGAAATTATTTGTGTTAGTGAGAATCAACATTTATTTTGATAATAATTGATGTCTGGAGGTTATATTGTTCAATCGGGTATTCGGGGCACTTTTCGTGTTGGAGTACTATTCACGAGTTACATTCCCTTGCTCATTTTTAGCGGTGATATTATTGTCCCTCTTTCTTTTTTGAGCACCACTAGTATAGCTACCATATGCCTTATTTTCACTTTCACCTTTCTTTTTCCACTGCTCTTGATTGTATGTCAGCGCATTACTCTCCCCTTCTACGATAATCGTCCTCTCCGGCCATGATGCGAATGAATTCGGTTGAAACTTTGAGATTTGACTATATATACAACCAAAAATTCAGTTGATTTGCAAGTGCTCCCACCAGAAAATTCACCAACTGCGGCACTGGGTTGCCGTTAGCTTCATTATTGTATGTATATTTGTGACACCCCCAAACCCAGGTACTTCATTCCCACAAGATTTGGTGCTCACTAAATCAAACATTCATATCTAACCACCCATCACAATAAAACTGGATAAATAAAATCTTTCCTATTAAAGGGTTACATAATAAAAATCTCCCAGGTTGTCTAACCTTTAAATACAATCATTCAAATGCGGAAAATTAAATAAAATTCATTACAACCATTCAATTTAAAATCTGATAATCAAGTATCAACACATTACAAGTCTTCAACACTTGTTCATCTTTCCTTTTCCCTTATTGGTGCTAGGTACATCAACCTTCTCATCTTTAACTATAAGAGTTATATAAGCAACAGTGAGCAAATAAAGCTCACTTGAAATAATAAGAAATGAAAATCTTTACAACAATTGTCAAATAAGAGGCTCGAAAGAGTTAAACAATACGATTTATCAATATTCTGAAGTATATAACTGAGGGTCCTAAGACCACGAACTATGTCCATAGTTATAAGTAATGTTTCAACTTAAACTTTCACAGTCATAAGACTATAGGGACTCCTCGTACTTAGGGGGATCAGCCCTTCGTACAATGTATTGTGCACAAACATTTCAACGCTAAGCGTAAGTTACCCCTAATAATAGGGTTGTTCATCTCAGTATTAAGAGTACAAGTCCGCACCAAGGTGAGTTTGGTTTGGATACATTTCAGGGTAATTTGGAATTCAACGAACATCAACTAAGGATTAGTTGAATGAAACCAATAACATCATACTATAGAATAATCGTAATTGAATCAACATGGTAAATTAAAGTCATGCTTTAGGAATAATCTAATAGCATACAACTTGAATAACTATAACACACCTTGCTTGAACAATGTTAAGCCAAGGTTATTTAAAATCTAATACAAAGCATACGTAGCAATTTGAACGATAAAACTGTTCAACATTAGTATGTATAATTGTGCATGCTAAACAACAAGTTAAATACAAGAATAACTTGTTCAATATAAAAATCAAAATTTAGAAAGCTTGCAATGTATAAGGTAATCGAATTGGAAACCATAATTGCTACAACAAGAAAATAGATTAGAGAACTTGCCTTGCTCGTAGATTAAACCGAACAATTCGAATCACAATATCCTATATACATATGTCATCATGACATAGTTAGTCACTACCACTTTACAAACATAATTAAGTACATTCATCATGTAGGTTTGATTATTTAATCACATAATCAAATTATAAAACAAGTTAATTTTTAATAACATATTCATTCTAGATATAGAAATATTAAAATCATAACTTAATAGTCCTATTATTAACACATAACCATTCCTTTAGACTTTGAGTACAAAATTAACACTGTCAAACCATTCTGCTACCTCGCGCTGCAGCGCCACATTTATATTACCGTGCCCATGTCATAACAGGTAATGCCGCAGTATTCTTAATGCTCAGAATGTTATATTATTGGCCGTATTCTGTATAAAATGCATCTTGATCTTCGACTAACATCTTCGGCAATAGTATGAACAAAAGCTAATTTTGGCCTACAAGTTACTTTCTAACAGTCTAATTAACATGTAATTCATATCGAGACTTCATATAAACATAATTCAAAGACTCTTAACATGTTTCTACCCATAAAACAACATAAACAACGAATTTACAACATAAAATTCCACTATATTTGATAAAAACTCACTTTTTGATGTTTTTAATGAAAATAAACACTGTGATATTGTTTTTTAACCAAAATAGTTAATTCAAAGCATTTTATCAATGTTTATACAAACTCTATCAAATTCAATAGTCAATTTATCAACTACGCAACTAATTAACCCTTAATTTCTTCCTTAAACTAAACAATATATATTCACAAAAACTCTCTGTAAAAAAAATAGCTTTTCTTCACAACCCATACATAATATAAATTCTTTGACTATTCTTGATTATAGCTTAAGAAAATAGTTTAACAACACTAGATTATCATATAAAATCACATACATAACAAAAAATTCAACTTCTACAAAACTTTTATGGAGAAAATTGGGAGAGAGAATACAACTATAAATTTGAAAAGAAAAACAATAATAGAGATTAGATGATACCTTGTTTGAAGAAGATGATGGCCAACCCTTTTGATTCTCAAGCTTCTTCTTCTCTCCAATTCCCTAGCCTTTCTTCCTCTCTTCTTTTCTCTCTGTAAACTCTCTTCTCCTCTCTATTCTAATTCTACGTATAAGATATAATATATATTAATTATATAATATAAATATAAATATAACTGATATCAGTTATCCAAGTTTTGAAAACCAAAAGCCATAAGGCTTGTTTGGCTAATCACTAAAAATAATAATCAATTAATCCTTATGCCTTGTTTGGGTAAAACACAATTTGAATAAAGACTTAATAGACATTAGGCCTTGTTTGGCAAAACTAAATTAAACTCCTTTAAGTTATTTTAATAACTCCTTTATAAAAGGTTATTTGTCACACTTTTAATTAATTAAAATAATTCTAATAATAATTTATTAAATTACTTTAACACGTAAATCAATATTACAAAATTATAATTTTCTATATAATTATAACTTTATTTAATCAACTAACACATCCTTTTAATTACAAATTCAAATAAAAGAATAATAATTCAATTAATCAAAACTCTCTAACTTAATAATTAAATTAAATTAGCATATAATAATTAATTCCTTAATTATTTATGTAACAAATAATTAACAATTATTCAACAATGAACACATTCATTAAATACTTAAATAATTCAATAAATATTTAATATAACAGTTAAAAATTCTGGAATGTTACATCATTCCCTCCTTACAAGGATCATGTCCTCAGAATCACAACTCAAACAACTCATTCGTCACATTCTCCCCTACTTACAAAGATTCTGTCCCCAGAATCGAAGACACAAATTAAACAAATAACTCAGGGTAATTCTTCATCATTTTAGCTTCGAGTTCCCACGTATCCTCTTCGACATTGTGGTTCCTCCATATCACCTTCACAGAAGGTATCACTTTATTTCTGAGCACTTGTTCTTTCTTGTCGACTATCTGGATAGGAACCTCTTCATAGGACAAGTCTTTCTCAAACTGCAATGGTTCGTAATCGATCATGTGCTTGTAATCGGACTTATATGGTCGTAACACCGAAACATGAAAAACATTATGAATGTTTTGCAATTCTGGAGGTAGAACTACCTCGTAAGCCACCTCTCCAACTTTTTCGCAGTACTTCGAAGGGTCCAATAAACCTCGGGCTTAGTTTCCCCTTCTTACCAAATCGAATTTTTCCCTTCCAAGGTGAAACTTTTAGGAAAACATAATTTCCTACGTCGAATGCACAATCTTGTCTATGTTGATCAGCATATTTCTTTTGTCTGTTTTGAGCAGATATCAATCTTGTTTTGATGAGTTTGACAACCTCAGCAGTTTGTTATACCAGTTCTGGTCCTAATAGTTGACGTTCACCGACTTCATCCCAGCACAGTGGAGTTCTGCACTTTCTGCCGTATAATGCTTCGTAAGGAGGTATGCCGATGCTTGCATGGTAACTGTTATTATAGGCAAATTCTACCAACAATAATTGTTCATCCCAATTTCCTTTGAAATCAATGACGCATACTCTCAGCATATCTTCCAATGTCTGAATCGTTCATTCGCTTTGGCCATCTGTTTGCGGATAATATGCCGTACTCATTCGCAACTGTGTTCCCATACATTCTTGTAGTCTCTTCAAGAAGTTTGATGTGAACCTCAAATCTCTATCTGACACAATTGAGACTGGAACTCCATGTCTCGACACGATCTCTTTAACATATAACTTTTCCAGCTGATCAAGATTGAATCTAACCTTTATTGGCAAAAAGTGTGTAGATTTTGTCAATCTGTCCACTATCACCCAAATTGCATCGTATCCTTTCTGAGTCGGTGGGAGACCTACCACAAAATCCATTGTGATATGTTCCCATTTCCATTCCGGTATCTCTAATGGTTGAAGTAATCCGCTTGGCCTTTGATGCTCGGCCTTGACTCTCTGACATGTTAAGCACTTTGCAACGCATTCTGGAACGTCTTTTTTCATATTTGGCTACTAAAAATGTCATCGCAAATCTTGATACATCTTTGTACTTCCTAGATGAATTGAATATCTCGAGCTATGAGCTTCTGTCAAGATGTCTTCTTTAATATCTGGTACTCTTCGGAACCCAGTTAAGTCCCTCGAATCTCAAAGATTCCACTCAGATCAACCTTGTATTTCACTTCTTTTCCCTCGACCACACTTTCTTTTATTTTTCTGTATTCCTCATCCTGCAGTTGAGCGTTCTTCACTTTGTCCACCAAAGTTGGACTTGCTTCCATCTGGAATAATTTCTCATTGGATTCTTTTCGAAATTTGATTTCCAACTCTAACCATGACATTGCTGAAATAAGCTCCTCCTTATCAGTTAACAACATCAATTTTTCCCTGCCTTTCCTACTCAAGGCATCTGCAACCACGTTTGCTTTGCCTGGATGATAAAAGATCTCACAATCGTAATCCTTTATCAATTCCATCCATCTCCTTTGACGCATGTTCATGTCTTTCTAAGTGAAAATGTACTTCAGACTCTTATGGTCTGTGTAAATCTCACATTTCTCTCCATAGAGATAGTGTCTTCATATTTTTAAAGCAAACACAACCGCCGCCAACTCTAAATCATGAGTCGGATACCCTTTTTCGTAGTCCTTCAATTGCCTTGATGCATATGTGATGACTTTTCCATTTTGTATAAGGACACATCCTAATCCTTTGTGTGAAGCATCACTGTACACCAAAAAATTTCCTGTATTATCTGGTAATGACAACACAGGTGCCATACTTAGCTTCTTTTTCAATTCCTAAAAACTTCCTTCACATTTCTCCGTCCAAACAAATTTTACAGATTTCCTCGTCAAATTTGTCAACGGAGTGGCAATCTTGGAGAAATCATGGATAAACCGTCTGTAATATTTTGCTAATCCCAAGAAACTTCTTACTTCTGATGGGGTTCTTTATTGCTCCCAATTTATCACAGCTTCGACCTTTAATGGATCCACTGAAATTCCATCCTTGTCAATTACGTGCCCAAGAAATTATACACGTTCTAACCAGAATTCACATTTAGAGAATTTCGCGTACAACTTTTCGTTTCTTAGCATCTTCAGCGTTAGACGTAAGTGTTCCACGTGTTCTTCTTGAGTTCTAGAGTACACCAGAATATTGTCAATAAACACCACCACAAACTTGTCTAAAAATGGTTTAAATACCATGTTCATCAAATCCATGAAAGCTGCAGGGGCGTTTATCAAACCAAAAGACATCACCAAAAATTCGTAATGTCCATACCGAGTTCGGAATGCCGTCTTCGGTACATCCTCCTTCCTTACTTTCAGTTGGTGATACCCACTCCTCAAATCTATTTTCGAGAAATATCTAGCACCCTTTAATTGATCAAACAAGTCAACTATTCTCGGCAATGGATATCTATTCTTAATAGTGACTTTGTTTAATTCCCTATAATCAATGCAAAGACGCATTGACCCATCCTTCTTCTTTACGAACAACACCGGTGCTCCCCACGGTGACACACTCAGCTGAATGTATTTCTTGTCCAACAGCTCCTGCAGTTGTACCATCAGTTCCTTCATCTCTACCGGAGCCATTCTGTTCGGGGCTTTCGATATCGGAGCTGTTCCTGGCACTAAGTCGATCACGAACTCAATTTCTCTGTCAGGCGGAAGCCCTGGCAAATTCTCCGAAAACACGTCCACAAATTCCCTAACCACTGGTATTTCTTCCAGTTTCACACCCTTCTTCTGAGTATCGACTATGTAAGCTAAATAACCCACACAACCTTGACTCAAAAACTTCTTGGCCTGCATAATCGTCAGACATCTCATTTGTCTAGGCAATTTGCTACCATTGAAAACTACCTTTGACGGAGTCATAAGGTTTATACACTTCATTTGGCAGTCAATTTTTGCTCCACAATTGAATAACCAATCCATTCCCAAAATAACATCAAACTCTCCAAGCCTAATCGGAATTAAATCTACCATCAAAATAATTTCCTTAATGTTCACCCTACAATTCTTGTATATGAACCTAACAGGAATTACTTCCTTATTCGTAATTTCTATGTTTAAAGGGAAATTCAATTCTTCATTAGGCAATCCTAATCTCCTAGCAAATTCATCAAATATAAATGAACAAGTAGCACCTGAATCAAATAATACATAAGCATCAATATCATTGATTGGGATAATACTTGACACCACATCCTTTGATTGCACAGCATCTTGCACAGTCATGTTAAAGGTTCTGGCTGTGGGTTTGTTTGATGCTGTTGGCCTAGTAATGGCCCAAGTACCTCCACTGCTACCTCCCTTTCTTCCTGTTGTTTCTCCAGCTTTCTTCTTAGGGCACTCACGAGCAAAGTGATCCTTGGACCCACAAGTGTAGCAAACATTCTTCTTGGGTTGATTGCAATTTGGGGCGATGTGACCCTCCTGGCCATAGTTAAAATATACACGTTTCCCCATTAAGCATACACCCTTGTAAAACTTCCCGCATGTAGCACATGCTTCAAACTTCTTATCCTGATGGTTACCTTGTTGATTCCCAGCACCCACATTTCCATTCCATTTTCTTTTCAGATTATTATTACCATTCCCACTACCACCACCTCCATTCTTCACCTCCGCTTCATTTTTCTTCTTTTTCTGTTCCTGATTGAACTTGGTTACCGCCTCGTCGCCACCTTCAGCGAGAATTGCCTTTTCCATTACGGCTGTAAATGTCTTCAACTGGAACAAGGAAACCCTACTAAACAACCAGGGCTTCAGTCCTTGTTCAAACCTCCTTGCCTTGCGTTCATTTATGCTGACTTGGTATGGCGCAAACCTCGCCAACTCGTTGAATTTCATAATATACTCCGACACCGTCATCGATCCCTGCTTTAGTTCTAAAAACTGCACTTCTAGCTGACTCTTCGAACTCTCTGGGAAATAGGTCTCAAAGAACATCTCCTTGAACCTATCCCAAGCCATAACACCTGGTCCTCCTCGAGTTTTATTGGCCTGCAACCAATAACTAGCCTCTGCTTTCAACATTAATGTTGCAAAAGCAGTCTTCTAATCTTCTCCTACTCCCACAACATCGAACACTTTCTCTATCTCCATGACCCCAAGTCTGTGCCTCAATCGGGTTCATGGACCCATAAAATTCTGGTGGTCCAACCACCTTGAAGTCTTTAAACGTTGTAGCTTGATTTTGTTGTTGGTTCTGCGGTTGATTCTGCAGTGCACCTGTCAGTAACGTCACCAGCTGTTGAACGAGGTTAGCTTCAGCATTATCGTTGTTGGTTCCTTCAGTGGTTCTCTGTCGGGGTGGTTGACGTCTTGGAGGCATTTTCTGTTATAAAAATAAACTCATTAGATTATTACTCAACTCTTTCAAGTAATTTCTAATTAACTTGCCCCCAAAAATAACCACATAACACATAACACTTTGGATAAAAGAAGATAATAACTTTTATTCAAACTTAATTCTTTGAAAATATCATATCCATAGCATCACTGCTATTTACATTATTTTCCTGAACTACTAAAGTTTCAGGACATCATCATCATATCCCATAAGTTGCATAATACTCGGGATTTACATATTAATTATCATAATATAAATCATAAATCAAGTACACTCCCTATGATGTCCTATTAAGATACTACAAAGCCTTATGACGTTCTTCTTCCATAATTTGGAACATGGTTCGACGATCTAGTATGTACGATGGCAACATCTCAAACTGAATTGGGTAACCCATGACCCGATCTTGAGCTCGATTGATCGCGATGTTGAACACGTTATCCATCTCTTCCATCTTCCTTCTCTTTGCTTGTGCGTCCCTCTCCGCTGTTCCAGCATGTTAATAAGCTTCACTGTACGCGTCTTCTGCTCTTGCCCTTTTTGCAGATTCTTCTCTCAACTTGCTCTTCAACTCTGCAATCTTTTCTCTCATTTGCTCATTCTCTCCTTTAGTGTGAATCAGCTTCTCTTCAACATTGTTCAGTCGTTCTTCTCGATCCTGGATCTCATCGTCCTTCTGTGCCATCAAGGTCTATTGTTCAGCTACTATCTCTTGCAATTCCTCGATAGTATCTTGAAGTTCCACATTGTGGTCATGCACCTCATCGTATATACGGCCAGCTATCAAGTTAAGTGGAATCCTTTCCTCCTCGTCCTCTTCATCCGTCTGGGGCAGCTCCACTGAATCCTCCTCGTCTGTCTCTATCTCATCATCCTCATCAGGTACTCTCTCCTACTTAACTACTGTGACCAACGGAACTATTTCCCGTGGCAGTAATTGTTCCGAAACTACCTGAATATCTTGAGGCTCCTCCTCCCTAGCTTGACTAGATTCTCCTATATTAGTCATCCTGTCAACCAAAGTTTAAGTTTTAATTACTAATCATTACTACTCGACACTTACGAGCACATAAGTTGTAAACACATAAGCACATAAGTGTTTTATTACTTCTTCCTTAAAACTCAATAAGAGTTTATCATCACTATCTTTTCGAAGGTTACTTCCTAAGGTTTTTCCCCACCTAAGGTTCATAACCTAAGGCTTTGATACCAACCTGTGACACCCCCAAACCCAGGTACTTCATTCCCATAGGATTTGGTGCTCACTAAATCAAACATTCATATCTAACCACCCATCATAATAAAACTGGATAAATAAAACCTTTCCCATTAAAGGGTTACATAATAAAAATCTCCCAGGTTGTCTAACTTTTAAATACAATCATTCAAATGCGGAAAATTAAATAAACTTCATTACAACCATTCAATTTAAAATCTGATAATCAAGTATCAACACATTACAAGTCTTCAACACTTGTTCATCTTTCCTTTTCCCTTACTAGTGCAAGGTACATCAACATTCTCATCTTTAACTGAAAGAGTTATATAAGCAACAGTGAGCAAACAAAGCTCACTTGAAACATTAAGAAATTAAAATCTTTACAACAATTGTCAAATAAGAGGCTCGAAAGAGTTAAACAATACGATTTATCAACATTCTAAAGTATATAACTGAGGGTCCTAAGACCACGAACTATGTCCATAGTTATAAGTAATGTTTCAACTTAAACTTTCACAGTCATAAGACTATAGGGACTCCTCGTACTTAGGGGGGATCAGCCCTTTGTACAATATATTCTGCACAAATATTTCAACGCTAAGCGTAAGTAACCCCTAATAATAGGGTTGTTCATCTCAGTATTTAGAGTACAAGTCCGCACCAAAGTGAGTTTGGTTTGGATACATTTCAGGGTAATTTGAAATTCAACGAACATCAACTAATGATTAGTTGAATGAAACCAATAACATCATACTATAGAATAATCGTAATTGAATCAACATGGTAAATTAAAGTCATGCTTTAGGAATAATCTAATAGCATACAACTTGAATAACTATAACACACCTTGCTTGAACAATGTTAAGCCAAGGTTATTTAAAATCTAATACTAAGCATGCGTAGCAATTTGAACGATAAAACTGTTCAACATTAGTATGTATAATTGTGCATGCTAAACAACAAGTTAAATACAAGAATAACTTGTTCAATATAAAAATCAAAATTTAGAAAGCTTGCAATGTATAAGGTAATCGTATTGGAAACCATAATTGCTACAACAAGAAAATAGATTAGAGAACTTGCCTTGCTCGTAGATTAAACCGAACAATTCGAATCACAATATCCTATATACATATGTCATCATGACATAGTTAGTCACTACCACTTTACAAACATAATTAAGTACATTCATCATGTAGGTTTGATTATTTAATCACATAATCAAATTATAAAACAAGTTAATTGTTAATAACATGTTCATTCTAGATATAGAAATATTAAAATAATAACTTAATAGTCCTATTATTAACACATAACCATTCCTTTAGACTTTGAGTACAAAATTAACACCGCTCGAGACCATTACGCTTTAACTTCATGATTGCTTACGCATACGTTTATCTTCAGGGTTCGGTATTTCATACCACATTTAACTACCAAAGGCCGGTACTTGGGCGTAGTCGACGTCATGATGCGAATGTCAGAATGTTGTCTTGCAAGCCGTCTTTTGTATATATTGGCGATCTTCGACAGATGACTTTCGCAACAAGTATGAACAAAAGCCAATTTTGGCCTACAAGCTACTTTCTAACAGTCTAATTAACATGTAATTCATATAGAGACATCATATAAACATAATTCAAAGACTCTTAACATGTTTCTACCCATAAAACAACATAAACAACGAATTTACAACATACAATTCCACTATTTTTGATAAAAACTCACTTTTTGATGTCTTTAATGAAAATAAACACTGTGATTTTGTAAGACCCCGACTTTTATAAATAAAGATGAATTTTTTTATAAATATTATTTTTGAATATTATGGAATAAATTTGATATAATGTTATAGTTGTGGGTAATATTTATAAATTTTGCAAAGTAAGCAAAGTTGTTATAAAATATTCGTTTGGTGGGGAATATTCTTTTTGTTTGGGAATATTCGATGCGACTACTCAATCATTAGTGGACCCCACAATGGAAGTATTGTCGTAGTTAGAAAAGCGATAAAATTATTTTTCTATAAAAATAACTAGAGAGGTGTTACTCATCAAAACCGTTGAACTACCCAAAGAGTAAAAGTATAATCTGTGCTGGCGTAGTTGTATAGTAGCACACGATATTGATTATTGATGCTTACGTGAGAAGTCACTCACCTATGCTCAATTATTACTACGAGAATTGTTACATCATATCTCTTATATTATTGATTCAATTATCACACAAAGATCATCGTATAATATGTTATAGTATTAAATTATTAATTGAGACGACAAGTTATAAATGATTAATAATTCTTTGAAAGATTAAATATGTGTTGATTAAAAATAAAATGATTTGTGGTAATATTTATTCAATCCTTGATGTATATAAAGAGTCGGGTTATGAGACGTTTGTGGTAACTTTGATTATTTTATGGGGGCCCATATGTCATCATCTAAGAGTCCCTTCATCAATAGTAATTACCTTTGTGAATAGTAATTATCTTTGTGAATAGTAATTACCTTTGTGAATAGTAATTACCTTTCGTCTTCAAATAGTAATAGTATTTACCTTCATCGATATAAATTATTTTACCTTACAATCAGTATTTACCTTCATCAATAGTTTTTGGTATGATTATGACCGGGGTGATTCGGTATAGTCATGACCATTGATAATTTGATGAAAATCCTTGGCCATACTTAGCGTAATGCTGAACATCCTCGGGGATGATTAGATATTTTGGTTTATTCATTAAACCGAGTCTTAGTGATAAAAATTGATGAAAACCTTTTAAAACCTAAAAGATAGTAGACTTTATTTTCTACTTGACTCTTTTAATGGATTATATTCATTTCAGTTAAATCTATTGTATTGTCGATTTGATTATTACATTTTTATCGGTTTAACATTGAAAGACTATTGATAATTTATTCTCGCATTATCTTAGTTATAATATTTCTTCTTTGGGCTAGTTGAGCTCACCCTTTCTTTCTTTCACCTCTTGAGAAATGAGAATATAGCTTGGGACGAGTCTGGGAAACGAGTGATGGTCCTGAAGATAGCATTAGTAGTCCTCACTATTCTCATTAAATAGTGTGACAATAAATGTAATGAGGACTCCTTGAGTATGGATATTGTCTAAATGACAATATTCCTATTAGAACTCTCGGTTTATGTATTGTCGTATGTTACACTACGATGTATAATTAAGTTTGTATTTGAATTTATGTACCATGTAAGTGGCGACCCAAGATGGGTGACTTATACCTAATTTTGGGGCGTCCACGGGTTGTATCGAGCTTGGGGATATGATCCTGGTGAGATGTGAGATAAGAACTAGGAGGGAGAGCAGAAATTCCTTCGCTAGTATGACCTACCTAAATTTATTTGGTATTTAATTGGTGGCTCAGTAGTATAGGGATAATATGTGATATGTTAATTAACCCTTGTTTTGTGACAAGTGTTTGAGAATGACATCCGAAAATCTTTGAGATAAGCAATGAAGCACATGAGAGTGTTGATTCACTCAAACAAAAGGTAACGACCAACAATACGATAATAATCATCTTTGGTGGCAACGGCTATCGTAATAATGATAACCATCGTGGGGAAATTATCATGCTAAGAATGGTAACCACTTGATGGTAATCATGGCAAAGATAATAGAAGTGGAAATTGCAAGAAGAGAAGGTCATTTAGCTCAATTTTGTTGTGCACCAAAGTCAAGTCTAGTTTGGGGACGGTGGCACCAAAGGTGGATATGGACAAAATAAAGTCGTTGGTTTTAGGAAGTGCAGTTTTCTTGACTTCTCAAAAAGCGAGTAAACCGAACGAAGTTAGCACGGGTTAGTTAATTATAAATTGCGAAGTCTATACCTTATAAGATACCGGTTCTACCCATTATTTTATCTCTCTTGTTTATGCGTTCAACGTTTAAATTTGACTCAGAAGAAGTTAGACTTTGACTTATTGGTTGAAACTTAGTTAGTAGGAGCCTTCACATTGCGCTTACTATTTTTAAATCTTGTTTGATTCAAATAAACACTTTCACGTTACCTATCGATCTTATCTTTTTGAAAATACTTGCCTTTGATGTGATTTTAGGATCAATTGGTTAACTACTCATCATGCTTTTCGTAAGGTTGATAGCTTTTATATTCATAACCAACCTGTTGTGCGAATTCAAGTAACCAAACTACTAAAGTCAATTATTGTCATATCAAGCCATAAGTAAAGAGCCCCAAACCTTTTGTTGTTGACTTCCTTGTGTGGAATGCACCGAAGCCAGACTTTCTGTAGGCGACATCGTGAATGAAGATGGCAAGTTTATAGGTATCATTGTGAGGTGCTATCTAGGTTAAGGGATAGAAGTCACAGTTGGTATCAATGTGACGTACTATCCAAGTCCTAGATGAGAGTCATAGTTTTGAATGATATTTCTATTATTAATAAATTTCCTGGCGTATTCTTGAAGATTTCTTAGCCTACTTAGAGCGTGAAATCGAATTTCGTATTGACCCCAGTACAAAACCCATTTCTTAAACCCTCAAATATTTCTTCAACTAAAATGAACAGTTTACGTGGTTTATGATGAAAGTCATAATAAAAGCATTGGACTAATGAAAATCATGGGTATACGTGGTATTAGTAAGTGTTATGATGAGTTATGTAGGTTAGTATGTGGAAACATGAAAGTTTCTTAAAAATCACAAGGAGTTAAAAACCAGATTTTGGTTAAAAACGTAACATGAAATTTAATTGACCAAATCTCCTATTATATTTTGAATTTTTGAGTGTGGTCAAGTCCTAGAGTTAGATCTATGAGTTACCTAACTAATCCAAGTGGAATCACCGAAAAGGTGTTGTAGATTTTAAATTGGACCCATTTTAGCAAAGGAGTCAAAACTTCAAAATGTCCAAAAAGTCTGCCACCACATTTTTGTAAGGGCTGTTTCGGCCACTTAATTAGTGAGAAAAATTCAGGCCTTTTGGGACATAAAAGTATATGGTATAAAGAACATTGTGTCCAAAAATGAGCTCATTCCGACTTAAAATGAGCAAGTTATGACCATTTCAATATTTAGGATTTTCTCGATAAAAATGCTATAACTGGAGTTCTACAACTCAGATGACCATGAAATTTAAATCGAGGCTCACATTAACATGTGTAAGGTCCTGCCAAGATTTGGGAATTTTGGAGTTAAACTTGAGGTAGCAAATTTCTTAAGGAATTAATTAGAAATTGATTTTTGAAAAATAGTAAATAAATTTTAAAATTTAGAAAAATATATTTTCATTATGGGACTATATTATGCTAAATCCCAGAAAAGAAATATTTTTGGAACTGATTTGATATTTTTCATAAAAATAGTTTGATTCTGAACATATGAGTTAAATATGTTATGTGAAGTAACAAAATTGGAAAATAGGATTTTATTGCTAGAGAATCCTATATAGAGTATATATGCATTTTTTTGATGAGGATTTGATCATTGGTGATGATATCTTATGAGTATGGCATTTTGAATGATTAAATGCATTATATGGTAAAGCGTAAACAATTGAAATAAATTATTTATAAATTTAAGAAGTGATTAAAATATTGTTATAATATTAATGATATTAGATTATAAGATTATTAAGTGATTGATAACATGGGGATATTCTTGAATCCTGGATAAATTATATTATAAATGTTTAATATTTATCCTTTATCTCATTTGATTGATTCTTTATATCATTGACATGATCCTTATGCTTATATTATGTTGAAAGTCATGTGTGGCTCACGTGCATAGATGGACTTGGTATGATTATGACCAGGGATTATTCGGTATAATCATGACCGTAATTGAAAACACGATTATCTTTGCACGTGGTGCATGGATAATTTGTGGTCGTGATACTAATGAATACACGATTATCTTTGCACGTGTGCATGGATAATTGTGGTCGTGATACTAATGAATACACGAGTATCTTTGTACGTGGTGCATGGATAATTGTGTGGTCGTGATACTAATGAATACACGATTATCTTTGGCCGTAGTGCATGGATAATTTGTAGTCGTGATACTAATGAATACACGATTATCTTTGGCCGTAGTGCATGGATAATTTGTGGTCGTGATACTAATGAATACACGATTATCTTTGGCCGTAGTGCATGGATAATTCGTGGTCGTGATACTAATGAATATCTTTGGCCTGTAGTGCAGGGATGATTCGATGATATGGATTAATTATTGAGATGAGTCTCAGCAATGAAATATTAATTCATGGATGTGGTAAAAGTCATCTTTGGTCGTAGTGCATTGGTAGACTTGGTATGATTATGACCAAGGATTATTCGGTATAATCATGACCATAATTGAAAACACGAATATCCTTGGCGGTGGTGTATGGATAATTAAGTGGTCGTGATACTATTAAGTCGCTGCCTCAAAGATTATTGGTTTCTGAGTTGTATATCTTTGGCTCAGAAGTAAAGATGAAATGTTAATGAATATCTTTGGCCGGATTGCGATGATGAATTTAATATTTTTAACGATAAAGGTATTCAAGGTATCCTCACCTCTTTATCATATCATATACGTACCCTAATTTTGAGGGCGAAATTTCATAAGAAGGGGAGGTTGTAAGACCCCAGCTTTTATAAATACAGATGAATTTTTTTATAAATATTATTTTTGAATATTATGGAATAAATTTGATATAATGTTATAGTTGTGGGTAATATTCATAAATTTTGCAAAGTAAGCAAGTTGTTATAAAATATTCGTTTGGTCGGGGAATATTCTTTTTGTCGGGGAATATTCATACGATGGCTCAATCATTGGTGGACCCCACAATGGAAGTATTGTCGTAGTTAGAAAAAGACAAAATTATTTTTCTATAAAAATAACTTGGCAGAGGTGTTCTGCAAATCAACTGTTGAACTACCCTAGTAAAAAGTACAAGATATCTGGCGTAGTTGTATAGTAGCACGATATTGATTATTGATGCTTACGTGAGAAGTCACTCAGCTATGCTCAATTATTGCTACAGTAATTGCTGCATCATATCTCTTATATTATTGATTCAATTATTGTCACAGTATCATCTGTATAATATGTTTATAGTATTAAATTATTAATTGAGACGACAAGTTATAAATGATTAATAATTGTTGAAAGATTAAATATGTGTTGATTAAAAATAAAATGATTTGTGGTAATATTTATTCAATCCTTGATGTATATAAAGAGTCTCATTATGAGGCGTTTGTGGTAACTTTGATTATATTATGGGGGGGCCATATGTCATCATCTAAGAGTCCCTTCAATCGATAGTAATTACCTTTGTGAATAGTAATTACCTTTGTGAATAGTAATTACCTTTGTGAATAGTAATTACCTTCCGCCAATAGTATTTACCTTCGTCGATAGTATTTACCTTCGTCAATAGTATTTACCTTCGTCAATAGTAATTACCTTTGTGAATAGTAATTAACTTTGTGAATAGTAATTACCTTCGTCGATAGTAATTACCCCTTAAGTAAATAGTAGTTGTCCTTGATATTACCAAGAGTTAAGCGCTTCTTGATTGTTCCAAGGGTTAATTACCCCTTCATGAAATAGTAGTTGTCTCTTCAATATTACCAAGAGTCATTTTGACCCTTCCCGTTAAGACCAAGAGCCACCCTCAGTTTTTCTATAAATAGAAAGCTCATTCCTTCATTATTTCTTACGAATTCATTGAAACTCTAGAGAGAGAAACTATAGAGAGAAAGAAGAAAAGTATTCTGCTACTTCACTTTTCCAATATTCAGTTCTTCTAAGGTAAGGGATATTATTTGTTGTACCTGTAAGGGGTGTTATTCTTTCTTATTCATGAAGAGAACTTTTGTTATTCCATTCTTTATTATTCTGTTGGAATAACCTGTATATGTGGCATACCCTATACATAACCTGTATACGCGGCATACCCTATACTTGGTGAAATCTTTATGTTATTCCATTCTTTATTATTCTGTTAGAATAACCTGTATACGCGGAATCCCCTATACTTGGTAATATTCTTCTATTATTTTATTATTCCGTTGGAACATCCTCATACGCTTAACTACGCCGGACTGGTTTCGCTCTTTATTATTATTCGCTTTATTATTCTATTGGAATATCCTGTCATGCTTTTACGCCGGACTGGTTCCGCTTTATTATTCTCTCTTTTTATTATTATATTGAATATCCTGTGCATGTGTTTTTACAGGACGTGGTTCCGCTCTTTATTATTCTCGTATTTATTATTACATTGAATAACCTCGTCATACATCTGGCACCGCATGCACGGTGATTTCTTTTGTTATTTCATTATTTATTATACTCGGTTGGTTAAAATTTTGACTTCTATACTCCATGAATTTAGTGGAATATCCTTGATATTTGCGCTTCATCCAAAGATTTTTCATGAAAATATTTTTCCGAGCATTCTTGAATTTTACTCTACAAAGCAAAGATGTTGTTTGACAATTTGGGCGTTATTAGTTCTGAATAAATTAATTCGTGAACTTGTTTTATTGAATTATTATGTCATTGTCATCATCCTCATGTTATATTATGTTATCTTTGGCTTACGTGCATAGATGAACTTAGTATGATTATGACACGAGGATCATTCGGTATAATCATGGCTTGTTATAAATGATGTGATAAAAGTCCTCGATTGGCAGTAATGCATTGATGGATAGTTTTTGGTATGATTATGACCGGGGGTGATTCGGTATAGTCATGACCATTGATAATTTGATGAAAATCCTTGACCGTGGTACGAGGATGATTAGATATTGTGGTTTATTCATTAAACCGAGTCTTAGTGATAAAAATTGATGAAAACCTTTTAAAACCTAAAAGATAGTAGACTTTATTTTCTACTTGACTCTTTTAATGGATTGCGATATTCAATGCAGCTTAAACCGGGTTGTCTATTGTATTTTATCGGTTTAACATTGTTGAAGACTATTGATAATTTATTACGCATTATCTTAGTTATAATATTTCTTCTTTGGGCTAGTTGAGCTCACCCTTTCTTTCACTTTATTCTCTTCAGAAATGAGAATATAGCCGACTTAGCCTGTCGGGGAAACGAGTGATGGTCCTGAAGATAGCATTAGTAGTCCTCACTATTCATTAAATAGTGTGACAATAAATGTAATGAGGACTCCTTGAGTATGGATATTGTCTAAATGACAATATTCCTATTAGAACTCTCAGTTTATGTATTGTCGTATGTTACACGACAGATGTATAATTAAATTTGTATTTATATTTATGTACCATGTAAGTGGCGACCCAAGATGGGTGACGTATACCTAATTTTGCGGGCGTCACAGATTTTGTTTTTCAACCAAAACAGTTAATTCAAAGCATTTTATCAATGTTTATACAAACTCTGTCAAATTCAATAGTCAATTTATCAACTAAGCAACTAATTAACCCTTAATTTCTTCCTTAAACTAAACAATATATATTCACAAAAACTCTCTGTAAAAAAAATAGCTTTTCTTCACAACCCATACATAATATAAATTCTTTGACTATTCTCGATTATAGCTTAAGAAAATAGTTTAACAACACTAGATTATCATATAAAATCACATACATAACAAAAAATTCAACTTCTACAAAACTTTTATGGAGAAAATTAGGAGAGAGAATACAACTATAAATTTGAAAAGAAAAACAATAATAGAGATTAGATGATACCTTGTTTGAAGAAGATGATGGCCAACCCTTTTGATTCTCAAGCTTCTTCTTCTCTCCAATTCCCTAGCCTTTCTTCCTCTCTTCTTTTCTCTCTGTAAACTCTCTTCTCCTCTCTATTCTAATTCTACGTATAAGATATAATATATATTAATTATATAATATAAATATAAATATAACTCGATATCGCTTATCCAGTTTTTGAAAACCAAAAGCCATAAGGCTTGTTTGGCTAATCACTAAAAATAATAATCAATTAATCCTTATTGTTTTTGGGTAAAACACAATTTGAATAAAGACTTAATAGACATTAGGCCTTGTTTGGCAAAACTCAATTAAACTCCTTTAAGTTATTTTAATAACTCCTTTATAAAAGGTTATTTGTCACACTTTTAATTAATTAAAATAATTCTAATAATAATTTATTAAATTACTTTAACACGTAAATCAATATTATAAAATTATAATTTTCTATATAATTATAACTTTATTTAATCAACTAACACATCCTTTTAATTACAAATTCAAATAAAAGAATAATAATTCAATTAATCAAAACTCTCTAACTTAATAATTAAATTAAATTAGCATATAAAAATTAATTCCTTAATTATTTATTTAACAAATAATTAACAATTATTCAACAATGAACACATCCATTAAATACTTAAATAATTCAATAAATATTTAATATAACAGTTAAAAATTCTGGAATGTTACAATATTCCTCGGGGGTCTGCTGACGCTGGTGTCTTCTTCTAGGCGACATCTTACTGTTTAAAATTTTTGATATTAGATCTTCATTTATTCACGTATAAAAACATTTAAACTTATCTCAACCACTTTTAGACAACACATGATATATCTTAATAAACAAGGATATTTTTATTCATTTGTTGCTTGACCATATAACAAAAATAGCCTCATTGCTATTTACATCATTTATTCTGTAATAATAAAATTCCAGGATTAACTCATCATATTCACATTTTTTATTAAAAAAAAATAGGATTTACATCTTATTAACTTTCATCATAAATTGTATATCATCTTATTATTTTTCTCGTAATCTACAAGAACATTTCTCGTCGCACAACTTCATTGCGCTCTTGCTCCATGATACGAATCATCGTCCTGCGATTCATTGCGTACCAAATATAATCCTCAACCTGGACATGATAGTGGAAGATTAACTTTTGAACTCTATCAATCGTTTAGCCTTCTTTGACTTGTCTTCAACATGATTTATGTGTTTAGAAGCCTTCATTCACGCGTCTTCAGCTCTCGCTCTCTCTACTGACTCCTTTCTCAAATCATCCTGTGCAATCTCGTTCCTAACTAATAACTATCCTTTTTAATACTATGACTGAGCTAATATCTGCTCTACATCTGCAATTCATGTGGTAAGGTCTTGAATCGTGACATAACTTGGCGCTGGCGTAGCTCGGCGCTCTAAAGCTTGACCTTCTAACTCCTCGACCTTATCTTGTATCTCTATGTTATGATCATACACTTTATCAAAGGAATCCTCTTCCTTTTACTCATCCTTCATCTTTACCACCTCAAATTCATCCCCACGATCAAACTCAAGCTCGTACCCAAGTTCTACAACAGAAATCAATGGGTATGGATTTCCCAATTCTAATCATACTCAGACTGTACGAAAATCTCAGGGCTCCTACTCCCTATCCTCCTTCATCAGTCATCATGACATCAATGTTTTTAATTAATAGTCGTTAGCTATACTACTCGTACAACTCAGTACTCGCGAGCACATAAGTTTATTGACACATAAGCACATAAAGTCTTTTATTATTTTATCCTCAATGAATTTCGTTAATTCATTCCTTACAACTCTATGAGAGTTTGTTACCTCTATATTTTCGATCTCTTATAAGGTTATTTCCTAAGGCTTTCCCCACCTAAGGTTTATAACCTAATAGCGTTGATACCAACCTATGACACCCCTAAATTCGGGTACTTTAATTCCACATATTTGGTATTCACTGTCCAATTAAATCATAACTAACTACCCATAAACAAGTGATATAAATAAACTTGCAAGCTTAAACAATGAACCTCCCATTAAAGGGTTACATAATCTCAGAATAAATCCCAAGTTATCTAACCTTAATTACTACATCATCAGCGAAATAATATAATATAAACATAAATAAGTCTATTACATAAACTTCACAAATAAACGATAGACTAAACATCATCTAATCAATCATTTTGCCTTTGCCTTTGCTTGTAGAAAGCTCTTCAGACTTCTTGATCTCATCTGCAAATTGTTTTGTGCAAGAGTGAACAAACAATTGCCCACAAGAAAAATAGTATATAATAATAGTCTGTGAATGATAATCGATTAAGCTTTCAATGGGAATGTATTCTTACCAAAAAAATAAACTTTAATTCAAGAGCTATGAATTCAAAGAAATAATGAACTTTTAAATCAAATAACCGATATCAACATCAAAGGAATATACTGAGGGTCACAAGACCACGAACTATGTTCTAGGTTTGCAAGTATTTCTACTTTAACCTTTAACAGTCTAAAAGACTATAACCATCATCTATGTCCTAGGTTAGCAAGTGTTTTAACAATAACATTTAACAGTCTAAACGACTTTATGAACCATCATCTCGTACTTCAGGTGATTAGCCCTTCGTACTATGTATTGTGTAAATATTTTAATGCTATTTCATATCTCTAAAATAATCCCCTGATATAGGGTTGTTCATCTCAGCTTTAATCATCAGGTTTCGTACCAAATGATATTTGGTTTGGAATTAGTTTCAAAGGAATTCTAGATCTTTAGAACGCTCATCAACTAAGTGCTGGTTGAATCAAATAAGGATCATTAACTATTTAAGAGTTTGATTATAATATCATTATGAATAAACTATGTCAACGAATTATTAAGAGATAGAGTCTCAATGGTTTATAAATGAACAAGTATTAATCATCGAATTCATGCTTATGTTTCAACAATTGATATAGTTTCAATAATTCACAACTAAGTAAATATCATTTATTAAAGTAGTGCTTTCAGAACTAATTTGAAAGCGTATTTAAGAACATAAACTTTGAGTTAAGTCAAGAAATCTCGCTTAAAGTATAAGAATTACAGGTTAGATAATTTGCTTAACGAAAAGTGAGTTTTGGAAACTTGCGTAACGAAAGACTAAGGTTAGAGAACTTGCTTAATTGAATAATAGATTCAAGAAACTTGCATAACGTAAAAGTAAAGTTAGGAGACTTGCATAAGTATAACAAAATAACGGTGAAAAGAAAACCTTGTTGAATAATAAAATAGCAAAGGTTAGGGAACTTGCCTCATGCGTTAGCTAGAAAATTTACAATTCATGTTCACCTACATGTACCATCATAACATCAATTAATTACAATAGTAGTAACATCATTGTCTTCTCTTTTCACTTATGTTTATAGCTGTCAGGTATAAATCTGATTGTATTAGCCACATAACACAAGTCTTAATTCACAAACACATTATCAATCCTACGGATAACAAGTTTAAGTCCTTACATACAATTTGTTAACTCACAACTTAAAACCATCATACACTTGCTAACAATCTATTTTAACATCTCATTATATGGTTAACATATTATCATGATTATTAGATGAGATTATATTAACACCCCTCGAAATTTTATATTTAAATAACCATTTCTGTGCCATTTTGCCAAGTGGCGCTGTAACTCCACCATTTGAACTAAAAATTAGCGCTGCAGCTCTACTATATGCTTGATTCTGGCGCTGCTGCTCAGCACTGGCGGTGCAGCTCAACACTTAGGCTTAAAACTAGTGCCACAGCTCTGCTCTGGCACTACGGCGCCAGATTTACACTTAGAACAGGCGCTGCTTTGACGCGGAGCTGATTCAGTTGCTGCAATTCGCAAAGAACATTACCAAGAACCCAAAAACTCCAATTTCTTCATCCATACAACAATTTAATCATACCCAGAAGTTATAAAATTCATATAATCAAGACCCAACATGTAAACAACCATTATAACAACAAAACATCATTAAACAACCAATTTTAGAGGGATTAAAACCAAAGTTAATGCTATTTCACATATTTTGACATCCTTAGCGTAATCATACACTACGGGTTCATTTCTTAACCAAATCAGTTGGTTTAACTTGCATTCTTTTCGTTTCTTAACATATTAACACAATCTACTATCAATTTACATATTATTACATGTTTAATCCACCAATTTTGACTCCAAAGCAACCTTGATTGTACATATATCAACCAAAAACTCAAATTCATCTTTTAAAATATAACTCATTTCTTAATAAATTAGCTCTAGAAATTCAAATTTTTCCATGAAAACTCAAGAACATGAAAAATAAGGTTTATAACTTGGATTTTTACCTTTGATTCTTGTTTAAGCCTCGCTAGATGATAGAAAACTCCTTCTAAGCTTACTTAGACAATTAGGATGGTTTTGTTTGAACTCCTTATTCTTTTGATTATCAGAACTTCCCCTCTTCAAACTCACAAGCTCACTTCTCTCTCAAATTTCTCTCTATTTTCTATTTTTAGGCTTAGGGAAGTAAAACACATAAAATAAAACTGATGTAACATTACGCAGACTTAACCCACTCACCAGTTATATAAAACACACGTTCTGTCAGTTAAGTAACCACAAGGTCATAAGACTTCGTTTGGTTTGCTCTCTTTTAAAACCTTCTAATTTATTTTAATCTTTTGCTTATTATATAGTTCCCTGGTCACACCTTTTAATCAAATTCTAACATTAAATTAAAATAACTTAATTTTCTAAGAAATAAAATCACACCTTATTATTATAATTATAATTTCCATTTAATCAATATCAATTCTCCAATTCAATTATTAAATTAAATTAGAATATCACCATCACACTATAATGTAGTAATTTAACAATTCACTTATCCTTTAATTTATTTTTTAAAATTAAATTAAAACATCAAACTATAAAATTATTTAACATCAATTTAATTAATATAAAACACTTAATTAAATTATAGCACAATAACTTCCATCAATTATTTATTTAATCATCAATAAATATACTAACAAAAATATATATTTAATTTGATAAATATTTTTAAGTACTACAAAATTTTCATTCGTTACATGATCTTTCTCTGCGTATCAATATTGTATTAGTCAATTAACCAACTTATCATGAAGTTAATTTCATAACAATCGGATCATATAGGTGAGTGTTCTACACATGTCCCCTCAAGGCTAGTCCATGAGTATAATAATTTTGTAACGACCTTTTTGTTGCACAGGTGCAGTTGGTTATAAATGACGATAGGGAAAATAATAGTCTCAGATATAATCTTATCCTTTGTTGGCATAATAGTTTCAGATATTATCTTATCCATTATCCTAATTATATATACACACACAAAAAATAAATCAAAATAAAATCAAAATTTAAAAGAGTCAAATTTCTTGACAGAAAGATAAATTGACTTCAAAAAAAGAAAAAAAATGTCTAAACAATTAGGAGCTGGCATTAAAGTTTACATATAGTCTGATATAATAGTTAAAATTGTTGAATATTGACTAAAAAAATAATGCAATTAGGAACTGACAATAAATCGTGTTTACACACCAAAAGAGGGATAATGCAAGTGTAGAATAGTAGAAATAAGGTTTTTAGACCTGGATCCATCATTGAATAGAAAAGTTACCGGATGGATGAGTCACTAATTCAACTAGTGCTCCCGTTATTAATTCAGTAATATCATTAATATATAATAAATAGTTATATATTAATTATTATTATATATTATATAATTATAATATATATATATATATATATATATATATATATATATATATATATATATATATATATATATATATACTACATATCTGCACTAGCAACTCCATAATAATAACATCTAAGAGTTATATGCTTTACAAAAAAAATGTATGTTGATGTCAAATGTTAATAGTCAAAATTGTGAATGTAATGGATTTGGATAAGGCTAATTTTAGGCTTGCAAAAATAATAAAATAAATAGCTTGCAAAAATAATGGATTTGGATAAGGCTGGTTTTAGACTTTCATAATCCTCTTTTTTCTTGAATAATGAACTACTCCCAAAGATTTTCACACTAACCTGACTTTTTCCTTGGGAGTTGGAAATAAAATGAAGTTAGAAATCCTAGATTCCTTAAAGTTCTCCCACTACTCAAAACAGATTCCTACGTGTTGGAGATGATAAGTGGGTTTTAAATCGATTATTTAGGCAATTTTGGACTTAAGATTTTGCTATATTTAAGTAATTTTAGTACATTTTATTTTATTTTTATGCTATTTTGTAGGAAAATGCAAAGGAGGGACGAATATGGAGTTTTTGAGAAAGCGATGGCATTTTGGTAAATAAGTTGAAGTTAGATGTTGGGGCTTCCATTTGGAAGTCGGGAATTCCAAGAAAAGAATGTTTACGGGATTATTTTGCAGCTGTGTCAATTTTTGGTGATTCCTAGCTAGTAGGATTTGGATGCTTTTAAACCTAACTTTGAGATGGGATCTTCAAGTATAAAAGGAAGAGACTTGAGACTAACAAGACACATAGAGTTTTTGAGGCGGATAATAGAGGTTAGATAGTTCATTAGATTTAGGATTCAAAACCCTAGTTTAAAGAGGGGAGGAAAGCTTGAAGTAATTGAAGAAGCATGACGGATTGAACTTAAGAGTTGAAGGAGAGATTCAAGGATTGCTACAACAGTTTTTATTCTCTTCTCTATCTTTTAATTTGTATTCCGGAATGATATTTTAATTGTGGATTATGAATTTTAATTCATTTATGAACTAATTTCTTTTTAAAATTACAATAAAACTTAATGCGTAGCTTTTATTAATATGCTTTTGTGTTAGTTAGTGTTTATTATTATTGGATTGTCTATTATGATTTATGATTAATTACTTAATTATCTGAACAACAATTACCGTGATAATCTATATGAATTCGGGAGATGAAGTATAGATTTATACCTGATCATAATAGCATGTGATTGTGATATCTACATGAGGTGGAAATTTATGATTTGTGTCACTACAAGAAAACCGGCTAATTCCGACGGATATATTGCCGACAGAAGCAATTCAGTCGATCTTAGAGTATTCCCGACGAAATATTTTGTCGGAACTAATTCTCTCAGAAATAACATAAATACGAACGAATTCGGTCGAAAATATGTGCGAGTAAGGCGCCAAAAAAGCCCGCTAGCGTGAATTATTTTCTATACGGAATATTAGTATTTTCGAATGAATGCTCGTCGAATTTAACGTATCCTCGACAGATATAAGTTCGACGAAATTCCGTCGAAAATAGTTAAATAAAAAAAAAATCTACATACTCATTTCAGACGCTGCTCTCTGTCTCTCTATCTATCTCTCTCTCTCAGCCGCCCTCTCGCATTCTCAGTCGAGCCTTCTCTGCCCTACTATGACGCCCCCAAAATAGGTCTAATCCACCCAACCCAACCCATTCTGAGTCGTCGAATACATGGTACAGAAAACAACTACAAACTTCATTATTATAATTGTCGTGCAAAATACGACAACACATATACTGTGAGTTTTAATACAGATGTTGTCTTCTAGACAATATCCCAACTCAAATAAAGTCCTCATTACAATAATTGATACACTATTTTACAAAATAGTGAGGACTTCCAAAACAACTGCCTTGACCTATCACTCCACACCCCGACTAGTTCCCGTTATATTCTCGCCTCCTGAGAAGAAAAATGGAACAAAAAAGAAAATGGTGAGCTCAACTAACCCAGTAAATAATGTTATGACTAAGATAATATAGAAAAAATTATCCTTAGTCCTCAACAAGGAAAAATCTGATAGAATACAATAGACAATAAATTTTAGATCAACAACTGTAGCGAAAACAACAATTTATTAAAAGAGTTAAGTAGAGAATGAAGTCTACAATCTTCTATGATTTAAAAGTCCATCATCAATATTTTATCCATGTGTCATCAATCAATATACATCTTGAACCAAATATTCATCTTTGCACTACGGGCCAAAGATATTCATTTGTATCACCAGTTGGCCATGTTCATCTCAACAACTGTCCATCTTTGTATTATGGGCCAAAGATATTAATCAGGTAATCATTCATCTTTGCACTATAGGCCAAAGATATTCATCAAGTATCACCATTTAAGACTAAGGATGATGAAAAATATTTTAAAGAACGAATCTAGTTAGATAAAGGACACAACTAGGGATTCGTAATTTAGTTTATCCAACTTCAAGAATACTCCATAATAATCAATTGTGGAACAAAATTCAAGAATAAAGTTCAAAACATAGATCCAATCAAAGATATGAACCATAACAGACAACTTGGACAACGAAAAAAAAATTAATTTTTCTGTGAATAGTGTCGTATTCGTGAATAGTGCCGTATACGTGAATAGTGCCGTATACATGAATAGTAACTCCGACACAAAAAGGTAAAAATTGCACAAAAAAATCATACTTCGTGAATAGTATCATATTCGTGAATAGTTCCGTATACGTGAATAGTGTCGTATACGTGAATAGTAACCACGACATAAAAAGGTAAAAATTTCATAATAAAATTCATACCAATATTTCGGTGTAATGATATTGAAAGAATAATATCATTTACGAAGAAAATAACATCCCTTACCTCAAAAGAATAGTACTTCTGAGTGGAATATCGAATATAATACTGAAAAAAACTTGCACTGTATAGCAACACTCAAAGTATTTAAATACTCACAAAAATACGCTCGATATTATAGAGAGAGAAAACTTCGATCTGATTCTGGTGTGATTTTCAATTCTAACATAAGTACCCTATTTATAGGAAAATGTTTAGAACACCAAAGTAGAAAATTTAATAAAATAATATTATTTATTAAAAAATTTCCTACGCACACTTTGAAAATCCAATTTCAGAATTTTACACCAACTAGTGGGGCCCACCAACACACAAAATATGTTTTTATTATTTAATGCAACAAAATTAATTCGGACCCAATATCCCAGAACTTCAATAATTCATAATAAAGAGCCCTTTTATCAGAAAAATACGAATTTTATGTCCATTCCATAGGAAATTTAATCCTCCACAACTTTGTAGAATAATGTTTTTCCAAATTCCAAACGAAAAATAACTGAAATCCACATACGGATGATTTTGGAGGCTATAATCAGATTTCAGTCAAAAATAGGGCCCACCAACATGTTTAACATGTTTTTAGCATTAATTGTAACAAAAATCTCTTCCTCCTCATTTATTCATATATCGCACATTCATTGTAAAAATATCACCGTTATTATATTATTATATTATCACATTATACATTTCTAATGTAATATAATAATATAGAAAAAATATCAATTTTCAACAATTGTTACTTTTCTAAAAATTCCTCCATTCCGACAAAATACTGATAAAATACCTCAGCATTAATTTCTTCATTTATATACACATAAAATAAATATTTCCTTATCATTTTTATCAATAATTAATTATTCACAAATAATATTACAGAATCACAATAATGACAATCAGGTCATTCCCAAGAAAGAGGGGGCTTTCCGATAAGGATTTCTCCTTACTAGCGCGTAATTAGGTGACCAAACGCATTTCCTAGACAGAACTTCCTTAGACATTGCCAATAATGCTATCTAATAATATTATTCAAATAATATGAATTATTGATCTGATAATGGAAAATATTGAATAAATAATATAAAATATCAACGTAGCAATTATTGAATCAATAAAATAAAATATTGAATAGTAATTACTATAACAATTATTGAGTAGTGACTTCTTACATAAGAATCAATAATTGTTGCAATACTGCAAGCTAACTCTTCTTAATAATCGCGCATATTTCGTATTTTAACCAATTTAGTATTATAACAATTGTTAATTGAGAATAACTTCACGCTCGTTATTTATAAAAAAACTCATTCTTGTCATTTTCTTCATCCGACAGTTTTCCATTATGGGGCCCACAAATGGTTGCGTCGTCGTACGAATATTCACTGACAACAATGAATAGTTTATAACTACTTGCTTATTTAAATTATTTACGCATTTTACCCATAACTAACCACATTAATCAAATCAATCCCTTAATATTTCAAAATAATAATTAGATAAATTAAATCTTTATTTATAAAAAGTTGGGGTCTTACAACCTCCCATTCTTATGAAATTTCGTCCTCGAAATTGACGTACGTACATGGTGTTTCGATCCATAAAACTTTGACTTGAGGTATAACCTTTGAGCGTAGGACATGGTCCTTTCTATCCAAGATCTTGACAGGTCCCTCCTCGTACGTTAAATCTTTGGCTATCTCATCTAGTTCTAACTCAATAACGTGGTTCGAGTCTTCAACATATTTACGTAGCGTGGATATGTGAAAAATATTATGAACACGAGACATAATTGGCGGTACGTACCTGGTGTTTTGATCCATAAAACTTTGACTTGAGGTATAACCTTTGAGCGTAGGACATGGTCCTTTCTATCCAAGATCTTGACAGGTCCCTCCTCATACGTTAAATCTTTGTCTATCTCGTCTAGTTCTAACTCAATAACGTGGTTCGGGTCTTCAACATATTTACGTAGCGTGGATATGTGAAAAATGAAATGAACACGAGACATAATTTCCGGTAAAGCGAGTCTATAGGCCACAGTTCCTACTCGATCGAGGATTTCAAATGGACCACTAAATCGAGGGTTGAGATTTTGACTCTAGCTTCTGAAATAACACATTCTTGTATTTTTGTCTTCATATTCATCAGCTCCGGGTCTGTAGCTTGAGCAGCCTTAACTTTATTGATTAAAATCGGTTCGATGCGTATATTTGACGTTATCGCATGGGTCCCTAGTGTCTTTATGTGACGCCTACAAAATAGGTATACATCACCCATCTTGAGTCGCCAAATACATGGTACAAAATACAAATACAACTTAATAATACAACTATCGTGTAAAATACGACAAAACAAATACTGAGAGGTTTAATATGAATATTGTCTTCTAGACAGTATTCAAACTCAAATGGAGTCCTCAATACATTTATTATCACACTATTTTATAGAATAGTGAGGACAACTAATGCAAACATCTGGACCGTCACTCCGTTCCCCGACTAATCTCGGCTACGTTCTCATTTCCTAAAGAGAACAATAAAAGAAAAGGGTGAGATCAACTAGCCCAGTAAGAAATATTATGACTAAGATAATGCAGAATAAATTATCCTTAGCCTTCAACAGTATAACAACTGATAGAATATAATAGACAACAAGTTTTAGATCAACAACTGCACCGGAATAAGCAATCTATTAGAAGAGTCAAGTAGAACATAATGTCCACTATCTCCTCTATGTTAAAAGTCCATCGTTAATATTTCATTCCTGTAATACTCATCAACAGTTCTTTGTTATACCCAAGACAAAAAGAACTCTCATCACCTGTCTTCACCTGAACCACCAAAGATTATAGTTAAATCCACAATTCATATTTATAATCATGTAAATCAACAGTTTCTCCTTGCCACAAAGGCTTAATAGAACGTTTACTCAATATCCTTACCCCAAAGGCTAAAGATATTCAAATGTAATAACAATGATCATACCAATTAGTTGTCTACCTTTGCACTATGAGCCAAAGATATTCAACTATAAAACCAATGGTCATGATCATACCAATCAATTGCTGTCGATTGCACTACTACCGAAAGACATTCAATTGTTAACTAATGGTCATGATCCCGCCAATCACATCATCGAATTATCAACGCACTACTGGCCAAGGATATTTGTTAGTATCACCAATTGGTCATGATCATGTCATACACCGTCCATATTTGCACTACGCCAAAGCTATCAATCAACAGTTCATCTTTGCACTACGACCAAAGATATCAATCAATAGTTCTTCTTTGCACTACAGGCCAAAGACATACAACTGTAAAACCAATAACCAACAGTCCATCTATGCACTATGGGCCAAAGATGAATTTTAACGCAATATAAGCATAAGGATCATGACAATAATATAAAGAATCAATCAAATGAGATAAAGGATAAATATTAAACATTTATAATACAATTTATCCAGAGTTTAAGAATATCTAAATTGTCAACATGATCACCAATTGTGGAGTAAAATTCAAGAATAATATTCATGTATCAAAAATTAATTTGGACAGAAAAAAATCAATTTTTCGTCGTGAATAATACCCCGTTAATAGTACTTCGTGAATAGTACCCTATGAATAGTAATTCGTAAATAGTACCCCGTGAATAGTACTTTGTGAGTAGTACTCCGTGAATAGTACTTTGTGAATAGTATTTTTTAAATAGTACTTTATGAATAGTACCCCCGAGTGAATAATACCCGAGTGAATAGTGCCGCGTAAATAATACTTCGAGTGAATAGTACCCCGAGTGAATAGTAAGAAATAATACCCCTTACGAATAAGAAATAAATAATATCACTTACGGATATTGAACACAAATAATACTCCTTACGAATATTAAACGAAGACAATGAATATTGAACGAAAATGATATTCCTTACGAATATTGAACGAAAATAATATTTATACGAATACGAAAAATAATATCTCTTCAGAATATGAAATAAATAATACCCCTTATGACTGTTGAACGAAAATAATATTCCTACGAATATTGAATGAAGATGATATTCCTTACGAATATTGAACGAAAATAATATTCATACAAATTCAAAAAATAATATCTCTTCAAAATATGAAATAAATAATACCCCTTACCTCAAAAGAAGACTAGATACTGGAATAGTGAAGTAGCAGACTCCTCTTCTTCTTTCTCTCTATAGCTTCTCTCTCTATAATTGCTCTTGTGAGTCTTAGTGAATTGGTGAGAATGAAGGAAGAATGAGCTTCTATTTATAGGAAAGCATAATTTCGATAATTGCACGTTTTCCTTCATTTTTAATTTAGTCTTGCAAGTATTATCAAACTTGCACTACCTCCCCTAATAGTAAATCATGTGGATCAATAGTATAATCATGTGAATAATTAGTTCTATACACGTGAAAATAATAATTATAGTATAATACCTTCATCTATACCTCCATTTTTAATTTAGTCATGCAAGTATTATCAATCTTGCACCACCTCCCCTAATAGTACATGCATGTGAATCAATAGTACACATATGTGAACAAATAATTATAAGCATGTGAATTAATAGCAATTAATTACTCATTTATCCGATTAATTACCCGATTGGTCAATTTAACCTCAAGAAATCAATTATTATCGAAATAATTTTTGATTTCCACCAACACTAATAATCCCAACACAATGAAAATATTTTTATCAACAATTTCATTTTTGAATTTTTGAAATTTGACTTTTTTGAAAAAGTCAACTGTTGACTTTTTGACCAAAAAGTCAACCCTGATAAATTTTGCGTTTATAGTCTATTTGTACTAATTTCATCGTTCCGGACTCAAATATCACATCTGCGTCTCCAAATTCAACTCTGAGCTCAAATTCGATTTTTAATAACATTCATCATTAATATTATAACTCACAATATTAACAACCAGATCGTTCTCAGGAAAGAGGGGGCTTTTCGATAAGGATTTCTTCCTATTGGTGCGCAATTAAATAACCTAACCCCTTTCCTCGACAGAACTTTCTAAACATCGTCAATAATACAAATAATAATATGAACAACTTGTCATCTCAATTATTGATTTAATAATATAAAATATTATGACAATAATTGAATAAAACTAAGTGACTTTTCACGTAAGCATCAATAATTAAAACCGTATGCCACTGTGCAACCACATGTATTACTGTACTTTTATCAATTTAACCATTTACTAAATAGAATAATAATTATAAAAATTGAATACTATCATTTCCTAAAATTCAGGGTCTTACAATCTCCCCTCCTTATGAAATTTCACCCTCGAAATTTATGAACCTGGTAGTTCGAAGAGATGAGAATACCTTACTTTCTTTTCAGATTATACCTTCTTGGTTATTTCCTCTGTATCACGATTTTCCCGTTGCTCATCTCCTGTATTTCAGATATCATTCTAGAATACATCTTCAAAACAAAGGTTAATTGACATATGACATATTAGCCCTATATTCTGACCGACCAATTAAATAACACATAAGCTTAGGTAGGTCATACTAGCAAAGGATTAACCCGTCTCTCCCCTCCTAGTTCTAGTCTCACATCTCAGCCAGGGATCATATCCCTAAGCTTTGATACCAACTGTGACGCCCCTAAAATAGGTATACATCACCCATCTTGAGTCACCAAATACATGGTACATAATACAAAAACAACTTAATAATACAACTGTAGTGTAAAATACGACAAAACATAAATTGAGAGTTTTAATACGAATATTGTCTTCTAGATAGTATTTAAACTCAAATGGAGTCCTTAATACATTTATTATCACATTATTTCATAGAATAGTGAGGACTACTAATGCAAATATCTAGACCGTCACTCCGTTCCCCGACTAGTCTCGGCTACGTTCTCATTTCCTGAAGAGAACAGTAAAAGAAAAGGGTGAGCTCAACTAGCCCAGTAAGAAATATTATGACTAAGATAATGCAGAATAAATTATCCCTAGCCTTCAATAGTATAACAACTGATAAAATATAATAGACAAAAAGTTTTAGATCAACAACTGCAGCAGAATAAGCAATCCATTAGAAGAGTCAAGTAGAACATAATGTCTACTATCTCCTCTATGTTAAAAGTCCATCGTTAATATTTCATTCCTGTAATACTCATCAATAGTTCTTTGTTATACCCATGACAAAAAGAACTCTCATCACCTGTCTTCACCTGAACCACCAAAGATTATAGTTAAATCCACAATTCATATCCTTGCCACAAAGGCTTAATAGAACGTTTACTCAATATCCTTACCCCAAAGACTAAAGATATTTAAATGTAATATCAATGATAATACCAATCAGTTGTCTACCTTTGCACTACGGACCAAAGATGTACAACTATAAAATCAATGGTCATGATCATACCAATCAATTGCCTGTCAGTGCACTACGGCCAAAGACATTCAAATATTAACTAATGGTCATGATCCTGCCAATCACATCATCGAATTATACGTGCACTATGGCCAAGCATATTCGTTAGTATCACCAGTGATCATGATCATGTCATACACCTGTCCATCTTTACACTACGGGCCAAAGCTATCAATCAACAGTTCATCTTTGCACTACGACCAAAGATATCAATCAACAGTTCTTCTTTGCACTACAGGCCAAAGACATACAACTGTAAAACCAATAACCAACAGTCCATCTATGCACTACGGGCCAAAGATGACTTTTAACGCAATATAAGCATGAGGATCATGACAATGATATAAAGAATCAATCAAATGAGATAAAGGATAAATATTAAACATTTATAATACAATTTATCCAGAGTTTAAGAATATCTAAATTGTCAACATGATCACCAATTGTGGAGTAAAATTCAAGAATAATATTCATGTATCAAAAATTAATTTGGACAGAAAAGAATCAATTTTTCATCGTGAATAGTACCCCGTGAATAGTACCCTATGAATAGTAATTCGTAAATAGTACCCCGAGAATAGTACCCCGTGAATAGTAATTCGTGAATAGTACTTCATGAATAGTACCCCCGAGTGAATAATACCCGAGTGAATAGTACCCCGTAAATAATACTCTGAGTGAATAGTACTCGAGTCAATAGTAAGAAATAATACCCCTTACGAATAAGAAATAAATAATATCACTTACGGATATTGAACGAAAATAATATTCCTTACGAATATTAAACGAAAACAATGAATATTGAACGAAAATGATATTCCTTACGAATATTGAACGAAAATAATATTCATACGAATACGAAAAATAATATCTCTTGAATATATAAAATAAATAATACCCTTACATTTGTTGAACAAAAAATAATATTCTACGAATATTGAATCGAAGATGATATTCCTTACGAATATTGAAAAAAAAAAATATTCATACGAATACAAAAAATAATATCTCTTCAGAATATGAAATAAATAATACCCCTTACCTCAAAAGAAGACTAGATACTGGAATAGTGAAGTAGCAAACTTCTCTTCTTCTTTCTCTCTATAGCTTCTCTCTCTATAATTGCTCTTGTGAGTCTTAGTGAATTGGTGAGAATGAAGGAAGAATGAACTTGTATTTATAGGAAAACATAGTTCCAATAATTACACGTTTTGGGGCTCGAAATATTACAGTATAATACCTTCATCTTTTCCTTCATTTTTAATTTAGTCCTGCAAGTATTATCAAACTTGCACCACCTCCCCTAATAGTAAATCATGTGAATCAATAGTATAATCATGGGAATAATTAGTTCTATACATGTGAAAATAATAATTATAGTATAGTATCTTCATCTATACCTCCATTTTTAATTTAGTCATGCAAGTATTATCAATCTTACACCACCTCCCCTAATAGTACATGCATTTGAATCAATATTACGCACATGTGAACAAATAGTTATAAGCATGTGAATTAATAACAATTAATTTCTCATTTATCCGATTAACTATCCGATTAGTCAATTTAACCTCCAGAAATCAATTATTATTGAAAATATTTTTATCAACAATTTCATTTTTGAATTTTTGAAATTTAACTTTTTTCGAAAAAGTCAATTGTTGACTTTTTGAAAGTCAACCTTGATAAAATTTATGTTTATAGTCTATTTTTACTAATTTCATCGTTCAGGACTCAAATATCACGTCTGTGTCTCCAAATTCAACTCTGAGCTCAAATTCAATTTTTAATAACATTCATCATTAATAGTATAACTCACAATATTAACAATCAGATCGTTCCCAGGAAAGAGGGGGCTTTTTGATAAGGATTTCTCCCTATTGGCGCATAATTAAATAACCTAACCCCTTTCTCGATAGAACTTTCTAAACATCGTCAATAATGCAAATAATAATATGAACAACTTGTCATCTCAATAATTGATTTAATAATATAAAATATTATGACAATAATTGAATAAAACTGAGTGACTTCTCACGTAAGCATCAATAATTAATACCGTGTGCCACTGTGCAACCACGTGTATTACTGTAATTTTATCAATTTAATCATTTAATAAATAGAATAATAATTATAAAAATTGAATACTTTTATTTCGTAAAATTCGGGGTCTTACACTTTAACTCTATCTCAATCATTTGCAAGTTATACAAAATGGGTCTTCGTGTTAACAACGTCGCACTCGTAATCGCATACTGTAAGACCCCAACTTTTATGAATAAAGAATAATTTTTCTCGAAATATATTTTTGCATATTATGGTATGGATTTGATATAATGTTATAGTTGTGGGTAATATTTACAAATTTTGCAAAGTAAGCAAGTGGTTATATAATATTCGATTGGTCAGGGAATATTCGTTTTAACAGGGAATATTCGTGCGACGACACAATCATTGGTGGACCCCACAACGAAAGTATTGTCGTAGTAAGAAAATGACATAATTATCTCTTTATAAAAATAATGGCGGAAGTGTTACCGTTAAAGCTGTTAAACTAACTGGTAGTAAAAGTACAGTGATACGCGTGGTTGCATAGTAGCACACGGTATTGGTTATTGATGCTTACGTGAGAAGTCACTCGGTTATACTCAATTATTGCCACAAGAATTGTTGCATCATATCTCTCATATTATTGATTCAATTATTGTCACAAAGATCATCTCGCATAATATGTTATATTATTAAATCAATAATTGAGACGATAAAGTTATTCATATTATTAAATTACAATATTTACAATGTCTAGAAGTTCTGTCAAGGAGAGGTTTGGTCATCTAATTGCGCGCCAATAAGGAGAAATTCTTATCGGAAAGCCCCCTCTTTCCTGGGAATGACCTGGTTGTTAAATATTGTGAGTTATAATATTAATGATAAATAAGTTCGTGTTGATTAAAGATGAAATTGATAGTTCCATTGTGTTGGAATTATTAGTGTTAGTAGAAATCAATATTTATTTTGATAATAATTGATGTCTGGAAGTTATACTAACTAGTCGGGTAATTAATCAGATAAATGAGCAATTAATTGCTATTAATTCACATGATTATAACTATTTGTTAACATGTGTATACTATTGATTCACATTCTTGTACTATTAGGGGAGTTGGTGCAAGATTGATAATACTTGCATGACTAAGTTAAAAATGGAGGTATAGATGGAGGTACTATACTTTAATTTGTATTTTCACATGATTATAACTACTGATTCACATGATTGAACTATTGATTCATATTATTTACTATTAGGGGAGGTGATGCAAGTTTGATAATACTTGCAGGACTAAATTAAAAATGAAGAAAAAGAGGAAGGTATTATACTGTAATATTTCGAGCCCCAAAACGTACAATTATTGAAACTATATTTTCCAATAAATAGAAGCTCATTCTTCCTTCATTTCTCACCAATTCACAAAAGCTATAGAGCAATTATTATAGAGAAAAATTATAGAGAGAAAGAAGAAGAGAAGTCGGCTACCTCACTATTCCAGTATCTAGTTTTTTCTAAGGTAAGGGTATTATTTTTTTGTATTCATGAAAAGAGTTATTTTCTTTCAATACTCGTAAGGGTTGTTATTCCATTCTTTGTTATTATGTTGAATAACTCGCCTATGCCTTAATACCGCATACATGGTGAAATTCTTACATTATTCCATTCTTTATTATTCATTAGAATAACTCGTCTGCAAGCAATTCTCACGTACGCAGTGAATTCTGTTGTTATTCCATTCTTTATTATTCTATTGGAATATCCTCGTGCATCGGATTACGCATGACCCGGTTCCATTCTTTATTATTCGTTGGAATATCACATGCATGCAAGGATTACGCATTACCGTTCCATTCTTTATTATTCTCATTGGAATATCCTCGTCTGCATTTGGATTACATACGCTTGGTGAATTCTTACATTATTCCATTCTTTATTATTATGTTGGAATAACTCGTGCATGCGATTACGCATGCTCGGTGAATTCTTCATTATTCCATTCTTTATTATTCTATTGGAATAACCTGCCTACATGAATTATCAAGCATGCATGGTGAATGATCCTTCAGATTCATTCTTTATTAAATTATGGAAATAATCTGCACACGTGGATTACCGCATGGCGGCAAAAAATCCATTTGCGCTTCATATATTCTATTATACTCAAATTGGTTAAAGTTTTGCTTCAGATTTCTATGAAATTAGTGGAATATCCTTGATATTTGCGCTTCATCCAAAGATCTTTTATGGAAATATTCTTCCGAGCATTCTTGAATTTTACTCCACAAAGAAGTATCATGTTGACAATTTGGACGTTATTGATTTCTGGATAAATTAAAATTATACATCTTTAAAATTTATCCTTGAACTTGTTTTATTGAATTATTATGTCATTATCATCACCCTCGTGCTTATATTGTGATGAAAGTCATCTTTGGCTTACGTGCATAGATAGACTTTGTATGATTATGACCAGTGATTATTCTAAGATAATCATAATAGTAATGTGACGAATGATGTGTTAAAAGTCCTCATTGACCAGAGTTCATTGATGGACGCTTGTTGGTGTGATTATGACCGTGGATTATTCTAGATAGTCATGACCATTGATGATTACATAAATATCCTTGGTCGTGATGCAGGGATGATTCGATTTTATTTATTAAGCTGAGTCTCAACGATAAAGTTGATGAAAATCTTTTTAAATCATAGAAGATAGTAGATTTTATGCTCTACTTGGCTCTTCTAATGGATTACTTGTTCCGCTGCAGTTAAACTTGTTGTCTATTATATTCTATTAGTTTAATATTGTTGAAGGCTAATGATTATTTATTCTGCATTATCTTAGTCATATTATTTCTTACTGGGCTAGTTGAGCTCACCCTTTCTTTCACTGTTCTCTTCAGAAAATGAGAACGTAGTCGGGACTAGTCGGGGAACGGAGTGACAGTCCAGATGATAGCATTAGTAGTCCTCACTATTCAGTTAAATAGTGTGACAATAAATGTAATGAGGACTCCATTGAGTGTGAATATTGTCTAGATGACAATATTCTTATTAAAACTCTTAGATTATGTTTTGTCGTATTTTACACGACTGTTGTATAATTAAGTTGTATTTGAATTTTGTACCATGTATTTGGGGCCTCAAGATGGGTGATGTCTACCTGTTTTGGGGGCGTCACACATACGATCATCTACTCAACGCGTCAGCTACTACGTTCACTTTTCTAGGATGGTATGGTCAGAACAGGTGCTGAAATGAGTTTCCTCTTGAGTTCTTGGAAGCTCTTCTCACATTCCTCGCTCCATTCAAATTTATATCTTTTCGAGTCAGCTGAGTTAATGGAGTAACGATTCGAGAAAATCCTTCAAAAAGCTACGTATTTTGATTATTGACTTAGGTTGCTCTCAATTGTGACTCATATCCCAACCTTGGATAACACGTCACAATGGCATCTATCGTTTTACCACCACAGAAATTTAGCGTCCCCTATGGAGAGTCTGGCTTCGGTGCATTCCACAAAGGAAGTCAGCAGATAGAGGCTCGGGTACCAACTCTTGTAGATGGGTTTTTAACTCCTGAAATTCAATAGGAGCCATTCGATATGAGATTTTAGAAATGGGTTTTGTACCGGGTTCAAGGTCAATACAAAATTCAATTTCACGCTCCGGGGGTAGGCCATGAAGTTCTTCAAGAAATACGTCAGGAAATTCACTAATAACAGAAATATCATTCAAATCTGATGTATTTTTGTTTAAATTCATGACATGGGCTAAGAAAGCTTGACATCCATTTTTTCAATAAACGAATGGCTTTAAGGCTTGATATGAAAGTGTTTGACTTTAGTGGTTTGGTTGCTTGAATTTGCATAATAGGTTGGTTAGGAATATAGAAACTAATAACCTTACGAAAATAATCAATTTTAGCATGATGAATAGTTAACTAGACGATTCCTAAAATCACATCAAAGGCAAGTATCTTTAAAAGAGATAAGATCAACAGGTAATGTGATGGTGCCAACTTGAATCAAGCAAGATTTATAAATAGTGGATCTAATGAAGGTTTCTCCTAACGGAGTTTCAACAGATAAGTCAAAGTTTATTTTCTAAAGGGTCAAGTTCAAACGTTGAGCACAAGCAAGAGAAATAAAAGAATGGGTAGAACCGGTATCTAACAAAGTATAGACTTCGCAAGAATTTATGATTAACTAACCCGTGATAACTTCGTTCGGTTCCTCATCACGAAAAATGCTCTCCCTTAAACTACTAACTTTGTTTTGTCCATATCCGCCTTTGGTGCCACCATCCCAGCTGGACTTGATTTCACTACATGATAAAATCGAGCTATGTGACCGTCTTTTCCACAACTAAAATATACCTTGGAAGGCTGTGGAAAGTTTGGACTTATGTGTCCCTCCTCTTCGCATCTGTAACATCTAACTGGCGGTCTTTCTCCTCCCCTTGAATTTGTTGCTGGTGCTGCTGTCGATGTCTTCCCGTCATCGTTAAATATTCTCCTCTTGAAATTTTTACTTGAATCATTTCTTCTATTATCTTGGCCATGATTACCACCGAAGTGGTTACCATTTCTGGCATGATAATTTCCTCCACGATGGTTATCATTGATTCGATAGCCATTGCCACTGGTACGATTATTATCGTGTTATTGGTCATTATCTTTTGATTGAGTTGACTCATAATCCCGCTCTAATATCTGAGCTTTATTCAGTACATCTGAATACAAGCAAAGTTTGCAAGAAATGAGGTATTGACGTATTTCGGGTTTCAAACCTCGCAGAAACATTCATGTCATTCTCTCCTCATTCTCTACCAAATGAGGTGCAAACCTGGATAACTCGGCAAACTTAGCTTCGTACTGCGACACGCTCATATTGTTTTTCTTCATTGCTCATCTCAAAATTTTTAGATGTCATTCTCAAATGCCACTATAAAACAATGGTTAATTAAATAAATTAATATATCACACTGCTAACCCTATGCTCTGACTGACCCATTAAATACCAAATAAGCTTAGGTAGGACACACTAGCGAAGGATTTACTTGTCTCTCCCCTCCTAAATCTATTCCCCGATCTCCGCCAGAGACCATATCCCTAAGCTCTGATACCAACTGTTACGCCCCCAAAATAGGTCCAATCCACCCAACCCAATCTGAGTCGCCAAATACATGGTACATAAAATAACTACAAACTTTATTATTATAATTGTCGTGCAAAATACAACAACACATATACTGTGAGTTTTAATACAGATGTTGTCTTCTAGATAATATCCAAACTCAAATAAAGTCCTCATTACAATAATTGATACACTATTTTACAAAATACTGAGGACTTCTAAAACAATTGTCTTGACCCATCACTCCACACCCCGACTAGTTCCCGTTATATTCTCGCCTCCTGAGAAGAAAAATGGAACAAAAAGGAAAATGGTGAGCTCAACTAGCCCAGTAAAGAATGTTATGACTAAGATAATGTGAACAAATTATCTTTAGTCCTCAACAAGGAAAAATCTGATAGAATACAATAGACAACAAGTTTTAGATCAACAACTACAGCGAAAACAACAATTCATTAAAAGAATTAAGTAGAGAATGAAGTCTACTATCTTCTATGATTTAAAAGTCCATCATTAATATTTTATCCTAGTGTCATCAATCAATATACATCTTGAAAAAAATATTTATCTTTGCACTACGGGCCAAAGATATTCATTTATATCACCAGTTGGTCATGTTCATCTCAACACCTGTCCATCTTTGCACTACGGGCCAAAGATATTCATCAGGTAATCATTCATCTTTGCACTACAGGCTAAAGATATTCATCATGTATCACCATTTAAGACTGAGGATGATGAAAAATATTTTAAAGAACGAATCTAGTGAGATAAAGGACACGACTAGGGATTCGTAATTTAGTTTATCCGACTTCAAGAATACTCCATAATAATCAATTATGGAGCAAAATTTAAGAATAAAGTTCAAAACATAGATTCAATCAAAGATAGGAACCATAACAGACAACTTGGACAACGAAAAGAAATTTAATATTTCTGTGAATAGTACCGTATTCGTGAATAGTGTCGTATACATGAATAGTGTCGTATACATGAATAGTAATCCCGGCACAAAAAGATAAAAATTCTACAAGAAAAATCATATTTCGTGAATAGTGTCGTACATAGACCTGGCAATTTAGGCCCAGATCACTGGTAACTACTGCTACTACCAGAAAAAAATGGGCCACGGGTATGATATTTTAGCCCAAGAAAATGCGGGCCACTTTGCCCCACCCATTTTTGGCTCGGCCCGCGGGTGGACTGGCTCGCGACTTATTTTTTTTAAAAATAAAATGTTGCCACTTGTTGGTTATGAGGCTTGAACACAAGACTTGTAAGTAAATAAATAAGAGTTCAAACCAACTGAGCTACAACAATTGTTTGTTTTTAATGCAATCTTTAATATATTGTTTCTTTACTTTTGTTCAAATTTTACTATTCTTAAAAAGTAAAACCTAAATCGTGCCTAATTTATAATATTTATGAGCATTACTATTTTTCAAAAAAATTAATTGATTGAGATATGTATTTAATGGAAGTAAGCGTAATTGACTCTTAAAAGTATATATATTTGTTTTTTTTATTTTTTTAAAAAGAACTGATATTCTAGATGTCTAATCATGTTTTTAATTTTTTAATCTCAAAATTAAGTCTGCAACTTTGTATAGAATATATAGGCATGATTCTCCTGCAAATTAATTAAATTTTTTTTACTACAAGTTTAAAAAATTAAAATATTCACTAAATATATTTTATTATTTGTCTATTATATACTCCATAATGCGTGATGCGTAAAGGTTGTACGTTCATGCACGTAAATTAAGTAAGGTGACTTCTGAGATGCACACAATATAACCAATTAAATGAATGCATGGCTAAGATTATTAGACTACCCCATTAGTATATATTAATTAATTAATTAAGGCACGTAAACGTTTGAAGTATACGATACCAAAAATTAAATGACTGCATGGCTGGCTTATATTCAGTTCACACTATATATATATTCCCAAATATAAGACAGAAATATAGTACTAAGTTAAGCACAAGAATTGTATTTCTGCATGGCTCTGTTTGGTTGTTTGGCTCACCTGTTTGGTTTCGGTCTGTGTTTTTGGGCTAAGGCACTGATCGTGGGCTAAGGCACTGATCGTGTCTACGACTGGACTACAGCCGGTGGAGCTGATTTTGTAAAAAAAATAAAGGAAGAAGCCTGCAGGCCGTCCCAGCCCGCCCAACCCGGGCCACGGGCCTCACAATATCAACCCATCAAAATCCGAACCATTTTCGACTCAAATTGCGTTAGCCTTTACTCTACCGCCATTTCAAAGTCTAGCCATATACGTAAATAGTGTCGTATACGTGAATAGTAACCCCGACATGAAAAGGTAAACATTTCATAATAAAATTCGTACCAATATTTCGGTGTAATGATATTTAAAGAATGACATCATTTACGAAGAAAATAACATCACTTACCTCAAAAGAATAGTACTTCTGACTGAAATATCGGATATAATACTAAAAGAAACTTGCACTGTATAGCAACACTCAAAGTATCTAAATACTCACAAAAATACGTTCGATATTATAGAGAGAGAAAATTTTTGATTCTGGTGTGATTTTCAATTCTAACCTAAGTACCCTATTTATAGGAAAATGCTTAGAACACCAAAGTAGAAAATTTAATAAAATAATATTATTTATTAAAAAATTTCCTACGCACACTTTGAAAATCCAATTTCAGAATTTTACACCAACCAGTGGGGCCCACCAACACACAAAACATGTTTTTATCATTTAATGCAACAAAATTAATTCGGACCCAATATTCCAGAACTTCAATAATTCATAATAAATAGTCCTTTTATCAGAAAATACGAATTTTATATCCATTCTATAGGAAATTTAATTCTCTACAACTTTGTAGAAGAAAGTTTTTCCAAAGTCCAAACGAAAAATGACTGAAATTCACATACGGATGATTTTGCAGGCTATAATCAAATTTTAGTCAAAAATAGGGCCCACCAACATGTTTAACATATTTTTAGCATTTATTGTAACAAAAATACTCTTCCTCCTCATTTATTCATATATCGCACATTCATTGTAAAAATACCACCGTTATTATATTATTATATTATCACATTATACATTTATAATGTAATATAATAATATAGATAAAATATCAATTTTCAACAATTGTCACTTTTCTAAAAATTCCTCCATTCCGGCAAAATACTAATAAAACACCTTAGCATTAATTCTTTCATTTATATCCACATAAAATAAATATTTCCTTATCATTTTTATCAATAATTAATTATTCACAAATTATATTACAAAATCACAATAATGACAACCAGGTCGTTCCCAGGAAAAGGGGGGCTTTCCGATAAGGATTTCTCCTTACTGGTGCGCAATTAGGTGACCAAACCCCTTTCCTAGTCAAAACTTCCTTAGACATTGCCAATAATGGTATCTAATAATATTATTCAAATAATATGAATTATTGATCTGATAATGGGAAATATTGAATCAATAATATAAAATATCAACGTAACAATTATTGAATCAATAAAATAAAATATTAAACAATAATTACTGTAACAATTATTGATTAGTGACTTCTTACGTAAGAATCAATAATTGGTGCAATATCGTGCTCTTCTGCAACACCACAGATTCTTCAGTATTTTAACCACCGGGTATTCCAACAGTGTAACAATAACAACTACGCCGTTATTTATAAAAAAAAACTCATTCTTGTCATTTTCTTCATCCGACAGTTTTCCGTTATGGGGCCCATAAATGGCTGCGCCGTCGTATGAATATTCTCCGACAACAATGAATAGTTTATAACCACTTGCTTATTTAAATTATTTGCGCCCCATAACTAACCACATTAATCAAAGCAATCCCTTACTATTTCAAAATAATAATTAGAGAAATCAAATCTTTATTTATAAAAAAGTTGGGGTCTTACAACCTCCCATTCTTATGAAATTTCGTCCTCAAAATTGACGTACGTACCTGGTGTTTCGATCTATAAAACTTTGACTTGAGGTATGACCTTTGAGCGTAGGACATGCTCCTTTCTACGAAATTGACGTACGTATCTGGTGTTTCGATCCATAAAACTTTGACTTGAGGTATAACCTTTGAGCGTAGGACATGCTCCTTTCTATCCAAGATCTTGACAGGTCCCTCCTCGCACATTAAATCTTCGGCTATCTCGTCTAGTTCTAACTCAATAATGTGGTTCGGGTCTTTCACATATTTACGTGGCGTGGATATGTGAAAAACATTATGAACACGAGACATAATTGGCGGTAAAGCGAGTCTATAGGCCACAGTTCCTACTCGATCGAGGATTTCAAATGGACCACTAAATCGAGGGCTGAGATTTCGACACTTGCTTCTGAAATAACACATTCTTGTATTTTCGTCTTCATATTCATCAGCTCCGGGATACATAGCTTGAGCAGCCTTAACTTTATCGATTAAAATCGGTTCTACGCGTATATTTGACGTAATCGCATGGGTCCCTAGAGTCTTTAAATCTATCTCTATCATTTGCAATTTATACGAAATGGTTCTTCGTGTTAACAACGTCGCACTCGTAATCGCATACGATATTCAACTCAACGCGTCAGCTACTACGTTCACTTTTCCAGGATGGTATGGTCAGAACAGGTGCCAAAATGAGTCTCCTCTTGAGTTCTTGGAAGCTCTTCTCACATTCCTCGCTCCATTTGAATTTTATATCTTTTCGAGTCAGCTGAGTTAATGGAGTAGCGATTCGAGAAAATCCTTCCACGAATCTTTGATAATAACCAGCTAAACCTAGAAAGCTACGTATTTCGATTATTGACTTAGGTTGCTCTCAACTGTAACTCATATCCCAACCTTGGATAGCACGTCACAATGGCATCTATCGTTTTACCACCATAGAAATAAAGCGTCCCCTACGGAGAGTCTGGCTTCGGTGCATTCCACAAAGGAAGTCACCAGATAGAGGCTCGGGTACCAACTCTTATAGTTGGGGTTTTAACTCCTGGAGTTCAATAGGAGCTATTCGATATGAGATTTTAGAATTGGGTTTTGTACCAGGTTCAAGGTCAATACAAAATTCGATTTCACGCTCCGGGGGTAGGCCATGAAGTTCTTCAGGAAATACGTCAAGAAATTCACTAACAACAGAAATATAATTCAAATCTGACGTATTTTTGTTTAAATTCATGACATGGGCTAAGAAAGCTTGACATCCATTTTTTTAATAAACAAATGACTTTAAGGCTTGATATGAAAGTGTTTGAATTTAGTGGGTTGGTTGCTTGAATTCGCATAATAGGTTGGTTAGGAATATGAAAACTAACAACCTTACGAAAATAATCAATTTTAGCATGATGAATAGTTAACCAGTCGATTCCTAAAATCACATCAAAGGCAAATATCTTTAAAGAGATAAGATCAACAAGTATTTTGGTGTTGAATATTAATTCTGACGGAATTTCCGACTGCATTTATGTGGAAGTTATAGATGGTAATAAATAAATATTTAATTAACTATATAAAAGACAATTAGGACTTAGTTTGACATTAAAACTAAGTAGCAATACTAGAAAAATTAAATAAATTAATAAATTAATACAAAAAAATACTAGGAGATTTAAATAACTTTAATAAATTATATAATATAATATAATATACTTTAAAATAAAATAAATTTAATAACATAAAACAAATTTAATAAAATAAAATAAATGTACTTTATTATTTAATATAATATAATTAAAAATAAAATAAAAGAAATTTAATTTAATTTAATTTAATACAATAAAATAAATTTACTTTATTATTTAATATAATAAAAAATAAAATAAATCTAAATAAATAAATTAATTTAATTTAATTTAACTAAATTAAATTAAAGTAAACATATAAAATAAAATAAAATAATACAAAATAAATTCAAATAAATTAAATTAAATTAAATTAAATTAAAATACATAAATAAATAAAAGTATAATAATAAATAAAATTTAAAATAAATAAAATAAATTTAATAATAAACTAGAATAAATTAAAATTTTAAAATTTAATTTAATTTAATATCATTAAATGTAAATTAATTAATTTAAATAATATAATATAATAAAAATAAATTAAAATAAAATATAATATAATATAATAATTATCTTAAACTAGGTAGTATTTGCTTAGTTTTCCAAAGACATAAAAAATATCCCTAATTAAATAAAATCAAAGCTAATAAATTAAATAAACATAAATTAAAACAACATAATATATTTGAAATAAATTTACATAACATAAAATAATAAACTAAGTAGAATTTGCTTAGTTTTCTACAATTTTTATTGGTAAAATAAATTAAGTAGCATTTGCTTAGTTTGCCACAATTTTAAAATATAATAATATATAAATTAAATTAACTATAATATAATAACATATAAATTAAATGACGCACTTTCTTGTAGGCTCTAGCCAGCGTCTGCGTCCAAGAGCCCCCGTAGGACCATCACATACGGGCTCTGGCTTAGACGATGATCTGTTCCAGCGGGTTGTGGCTGCCTTCTCAGAGAGGTTTGAGATGGATCCACTATTCAGTCGTCGGGACCTGCCCAGCCGTTCTCTCCTCCATCAGCTTGCGCAGGACATTGCAGCTGGCGCCATCGTTGAGAGTACGGGAATCCCTCCGGAGCAGTTCGTCGCTCTACGCGACAAGATTATTCAGATGAAGGTTACCTTACTACTGGACGCGTTTGGGCCGTTGCTGAGTCAGCCCTCGACTACTCAGGTATACTATTCATAATATAATTCTATTCTGCATGTTATGTAATTTTCATTTAATTAGTTATCTTTAACTATATTATATATATGGACTAATGAGTAACATTATATTATCTCAACAGGGTGGCGATCGGGCTGACGATGGTGATGAGCGGTTGGACGACGACAGCAGCCCGTGACATATATAGTTTTGTATATGATTTGTACATAATTACTTAGTTTTTAGCTTAATGTGATCGATGCAAATTTTAATAGTTTAGCTGATTTTTGACGTATTGTAGCTTTTATTTATCATTACTTTAGTGTGACATATCGACGGACTTTGAAATGCATATTTGATATACTTTAGTTTAATGTCATATTCAAGTTGGCCTTGGTAATTAATATTAATGTTGGCCATTATTGTTGGCATTGGATTATATTTGTGTGTTATGTGCTGTTGGGAAAAAAATAGGTTTACAGGTACAAAAAATGTGGGTATTATTACCCTGGTTATTGCCAAAATAGAAAAAATATTTTTATTAAAAAAAGGGTTAAAGTTGATGGAATAGCACTATCCTCGACGGAATTCCATCGAGATTAAGCCACTTCTGAATTTTTTGGGATTCCACGTGTCATGTTTATTATCGACCGACTATTCTCGATGGATTAATTCAGTCGACCATATGTTAATCTCGACTGAATATTCCGTCGAGGTTAAGCAACCTCTAATTTTTTATGGACTGCCACATGTCATGTTTAGTATCGACCGACTATTCTCGATGGATGAAATTCAGTCAACCATATGTTAATATCGACCGAATATTCCGTCGAGGTTAGTCAGTCGAGGATATCTATCTCCGACTAAAGAATCGACGAACATAATTTTGACGCGCTTATATCCGACTACATTTTCGACCGAATATTCCGTCGGAATTAACATAATCTCGACGGATTATGCTTAACTCCGACGGAATATTCCATCAGAAATAAGCCTTTTTGTTGTAGTGTGTATAGGATAGGGATATACATATACGCTGCATGTAATCTGAAAGAGAATATGTGCTTTAAATCATATTTAATTTTAATTCACATAGGGATATAATGAATTAGTTAAGTAGGGTGTTCATCTTAATTCTATCTTTTTGTAGATTTCAGTTGATTCATTTATGATGCATCGGGAGATAGTTATAAATATTTATGAGTTCTGAATTAATAATACATAATAATTACATAACTTAACAAGAAGTATATTAATTAAGTGAAACATTAAGGAAAATTGTAATATTAAGACTTTAGTATCTGAATTTAAACTTGTGGTACTTAGTATTAGTTTAGTAAATTATTTTATTTTCAAAACTATAATCACTTCTTTAAATAAACTTAATTTGGCTAAGAGTTAGTACTTGATAATTTTTATTAAATAATTCCTTGTGGGAACGATACTTTTCTTATCACTTTATTACTTGTTGACCGTGTATACTGACACGTATGTTTTGATTGCAAAATCAATCAACAGGAGACTTAATTCCTCCACGTGGACTATGGCCCAACGAATCATTTGGGCCCAAATAAACATGCCCCAACATTGCCCCCATTCTTTTATTACAATGTGACATTTAATGAAAGAGTTCAGAAATTAAAACCCAATAATTAAATATTAAATGAAAAAGCTCCAAAATCAAAGTCGAACACATTGGTTCAGTTTCCATTACTCATTATTGGACCTTATCATCATTACAATAAAAGCATTTAATGTGTCGTACTTAGGAAAACATGTGAAGATAAAGGGTCAATTATTTCAAAAAGACTCATATGCCCAAAATCAACCGCCACATTCTCTGATCTAAGTTTTCAAAAACATTAAAGCTTCCTTTGCATCATTCCTCACTCACCACAACCTCATTTTCTGGCAAAGCTTTATCCGATTCTTTGATTCTCACAATGGCTGTTCCAAACATCCCAACTTCCACCGTTACCACCTTCGGTCCCGCCTCCACCATCTCAAAAAGCACCCCTATCGTTATTTCTCCAATCCCCATCGTCTCCTCTATGACTATAGTCACTCCCACCATTAATATCGTCATCACCACCGAAAACATCACAGTTACCACTATCACCTCCTCTACCCCCCAATATTCAAGCCCATCCAAAGCTGAGATTGAAATCCAAAAAATGTAAAAAGAATATTCTTGTAACACCCCCTTCCCGAAAAGGAAAGGGAGGTCACGTGCAAAGCACAACAAATCTCAAAATAAGTGAACAGAGCACTAATAACTTCAAAATATTAATAGTGGTGATCCATTAATAAAGTACTAAATATAATTCTCCAAATAGAGTAAAAATAATCAAAACATAAAATCAAATCAACTTAGGTGGTCAAAGGCAACTCTCTTATCACACTAGCCCTAAATCACCCCTACAAACTTGCCAGAAGAAAAACACAACATGAACCAATTGCCCAGTATGAATATAGATAATATAAAGATGTATAACTGAAATATGAAATCAACTGAAGCAATATACTTAACAAAGCCTCAAGCTTAAAGACCGACGAAGATATGATATCCAAAGTCTGAATAGAATATATCCGAATTAACAGATTTAACGAAATAAACAGAAGAGTAAAAAATGAACTGAAGTAACTAACTCAATTAATTAAATTGAACAGAAACAAACAAAACTAATACAATGAAATAATAGGCTAAATCAAATGGCTGGGTGTTATTTCATATCGAGTGAGCTCAGAAATATATATTGCCACACAGGCAAGTCAAAACAATGCCACACAGGCAAGTTAAAATAATGCCACATAGGCAACCAAAATAATGCCACACAGGCAAATCACACATTGGACCGCGAATCCAAATGTATGCAAGTCGGATAGGTGTGTTTGGCACAACATCACAAATCCGCAGAATAAAAAACTAGGGTTAACCCATACGCCTCCCATAATAAAATACCAAATGGCCCACTTCCTTCGGAGCCCAAACGGAGACGCCGTGGACTAATCACACCGCCACGAAAAGTGTCATGCCTCTCGTGCCAAGACGACATGCCTGTGGTACCCCCACAGGTGGTTATAACTCTGGTATACCCTACGGTACATTCTAACAAAAATATCATATTACAACACATGCGACATAATAACATCAAAATAGGTATCGTGTCATAACACATGCGACATAATACCAATGAAAATAAGGTTTTAATATATATGTTGAACCAGATCAAATCATAATGTCTCCAAAAGAAGGTAACAACATATATCGCTCTACAAATATCAAAATAAATAATAGACATGATAACCTAATTCAAAGAGTACAAGTACGAGTCCAATGTGTCAACTCTAAAATGAAACAAATATATGAATTTCACAAGAAACAGTTATGTGAAATAATAACAGAATTCAAAACGAGGAAAAAATAAACAAATCAAATTTAACAAAAGTATCGCTGAAAGAGTACGAAATCCATACCTTAATATAGTACCAAAATAATTCACCGAAGCCAAATATCACCCGTTAGACTTCCTCAATCCGATCTAATTATCAAAATAAAATAAAATACATATAATTTATATTTTCATAAATTCAATAATTTTAATATACTATATTCAGTTTGTAATCAAAAGATACATTTTAATTGTAATAATAATATTATAATATTATTTATCACTTTTCCTTTTTAAATTTGTATAATTTATATATATATATATATATATATATATATATATATATATCATATATCCCAATTATAAATCAAAATTTCATTAACAAACTCAATTAATCAAGTGGCATAACAAATTTTTAAAATAGATTGCAAACATAACAAGAAAATAGATTGTAATTACTGTAGCAAAATAATTATTTTGTATTCAAAAATAGTCCAATAATTACCTTTGAGAAGAAGAATATGGTGAATAAGGTTTTAATGATCTTGCTCTTAAACCCTTTTTAATTACAGCCACATTCCCTCGTTCTCCTTCTCCTCTTTCTTTTGTTTTCATTCTATTCCCACAACTCATCAGGCGTAATGAAATATAACTTGGTTTTAGTTATTTAATTATTAATTAATATATTTTATTATTTCTTTTAATTTTATTAGGGTTTAAAATTATATAAATATAATTTAAACCCAATTAATTTTAATGGCCCAAATTAATGTAATATTTACTTATTATGGTCCAAATAAATTAACTACAGTTTGACCCAAATATCAGAAAAGTCCAATTTTACTAAGTTAATTATTCATCACTTATTAACACTTATTAGCCCAAATTAATTAAATAACAAATTTGACTCAAATAAAAGACAAAGTCCAAACAATATGGTTTAAGAATATAATTATTTTTTTTCAGGTATTACATTACCTCCCCCTTAAAAAGGATTCCGTCCCCGGAATCCAAAGAGTAACAAAGATTTACTTGACATTAAAGAGGTGATGATACTCTTGCCGAATAGTCTCTTACGCCTCCCAAGTAGCTTCGTGCTCCAGATAATTTTAGGAAAAATAAAATTAATATTTAATTATTAACATAAATTCGGATTATTACATAATGAGGAAAACATCACCAACATCTACACCATCTCCACAATCAACGACCACACCCTTGCCGAAATTTGTGACCAATATCGCATTCTGGCCACCTATGAACTTCGCACTTCCCTCCCCGAAGATAAAATATACTTTCACCCTGATGGGTGGTGTAGACACTCGAAATTTTGCATTCCTGTTACTAACCATGCAGGAGGGCGGAATATTTTTACAGAGACAACCCTGGAAGTCACATCCAGTTCCAATCCCGGAGATAACCCCGGGAGATCAAGTTTCAATCCAAGAGATAACCCCGGGAGATTCAGTTCCAACCCCGGAGATAATCCTGGAAGATCCAGTTTTTAACCCCGGAGATTACCCCAGGAAAATTAGTTCCAACCCCAGAGATAACCCCGGGGGATCAAGTTCAAAGCCCAAAGTCAACCTCGAGAGGTTAATTCAACCTCAGAGATAACCCTGAGGATAGTCAAAGTCAATAGCAGGCCAATCTCGGAGATAAACCTAAGAAAAGACGGCTACAACTGCGCCAAAGCCGAAGATAATCCCAGGTGGGGTAAAATGGTTATTTTGCCATCACAACCTTATCTCAACACAGTTTAACTCAAAATGTGCCATTAGATGTCCCACAAGAACCATAGCTAAAATCCCGAGTGACAACTGCACAAGACAACTCAACGGATAGACAACGAAGACTTGGAGATCTGGTCATAGACCCATCGTCCCAGATTCAAACAATGTCTAATCCCATGTCAGTGTATAACTCTCGTCAATGAATTTCTAAAAAGGTACAACACGCCTCCATCAGATGCCCAAATTGAAAGTTATGAAGGTTCGAGCGGAGAGCGCATAGCAAAAGTGCACGTACTTCGAAATAATGGGACCTGCAAAGCCCGGGGCAGCCCAGGCAGCCATAGGTAGACCTGCGGCCATCTGGCCTATATATATGAGCCCCCATCAGCTCATTTGAAAAAAAAAGAAGAAAAGAGAGAAAAAAAATGTCCATTTCAGCTCTTAACCTCTTCTACAGTGCTCCAAACTTCGTGATTCTTCTTTCTAAACACTTGTAAGCTAGTGTTCTACAACATACTGAAATTTAACAGGTGGAAATCGAGTTTTTAGGCCTCAAACGCTATATAAAGTCTTCTTGGCAGTCCACTGTAAGATTTTTCAGATTTTTAAGCTTTCTATTGCTTTAATATATATATATATATATATATATATATATAAGGTAAAAGCCACGGATATATATATATATAGTTATATATATAAAAGCGGTAAATGGCCACGAAGTGAACTCCAGGCCAGGCTCAACTATTCGAGTTCAACGATATACCTTTTCCAGTTTTGCTTGGAGTTTACTTCGTGTCCTTTTACTGCTTTTATACTTATATATATATATATATATATATATATATATATATATATATATATATTCCATTCCAAAGTCCTCGCCTCGATTTCAAATTGCGCGGTTGATCGTCTATATATATATATATATATATATATATATATATATATTTACTGCTTTTATATATATTTGCTTTAACTGCTTTCACAATGTAGATGTTTAATCTTCTAGCCTGTGGACTAGATTTATCTAAATTTAGCTATCTCTAACTTCAACCGGTTCAAAAGTGACTAAACTAGAACTGTTGAAGTTAGAATGGCTTAGATTTAATTAAATCTAGTTTTTTTTCTAGCGTTTGTACATATTTGTCTATCATGTGAGCCTAGGAGCCATGAGATCGAAGATTCAGCCTGTGAATCTAGATTTGATTCCCACGATAGACATTTCTCAGCTGCAGCCAGCTTGTAAATTATCTACATTGTCTGGATATCCTTAGAGTTCGGCACTGCTACGTATCTTATTTTCTTGAAGATGCTTCACATCTTAAAAATAAAATCAATCAAGCTGAATATAGAATAAAATGGAAGTATCAAAGGCCTCAATTACTACTGAGCATAAGGGGTTAAAAACTTGTTTTCCAAAACATCACTGCTATATCTTATTAAAATTGAACTTTTATACAAGTCAAACCCTTTGTATATAGGTGCAAATGAGACATAACACTACTTCCAGATAATTTCACATAGGTCCAATAAACACACACACACACACACACATATGCAGATAATTAGGGTAATTGAAAAGTTTTGGTAACTGTATTTTCACGGAAGTCGGGGGGTGCCTAACACCTTCCCACCGCTTAATGAAGCCCCCAAACTCAATGAATCTCGGTTTCTAAGGCCAGTTAAATAGTGTCCAACCATTGGGCCTTTGTGTAAACCTTTTCAAAATCGATTGAGTTGGTACAACCATTTCAAATTTACCAACTGGCAACTCTAATTTTCAAATCGTCGACATTCATATGTCGGACCTTTTTAAACTCGCCTTTTCAGATAAAACTCAACCAAATGAGAACACAAAAGGGCAAGAATAGAAAAGGACATAATTTTTCCGATGTCGACAGGTGGCAACTCTGCTGGGGACAGTAGAGGGCTTAAGTCGCTGTTCAACCTTTTCAAAAAAACCCCTTTTTTTATTTGCTTATGTGAATGCTGCATTTACATTGAATGGATGTGTACTAATGCTTTATTTACTGCACTTTAGTGCTTTGCATCATATCTGCCTATGATATTAGTGCTTCGCACTTGTCATCATCTCCATACAGTGAGACGCGACGTATGTGAATGTATGTTGTGTAATTCCTCCACTAGGAGGCAAACTCATCGGTGTTTGATTACTGAACTCAAGGGAGACTAATCTCGCGAGGCTCAAGAAAGGCACCACCCAGATTCGCTGTGACGCCCCCAAAATAGGTATACATCACTCATCTTGAGTCGCCAAATACATGGTACATAAATCAAATACAAACTTCTTTAATACAACAGTCGTGTAAAAATACGACAAAACATAGCCGAGAGTTTAAACAAGAATATTGCCTTCTAGACAATATCCACTCTCAATGGAGTACTCATTACATTTATTATCACACTATTTCACATAATAGTGAGGACTACTAAAACAACCATCCGGATAATCAATCCATTTCCACCGGGTCCCATTTATATACTCATTTCAAGAGAACAAAGAAAGAAAAGGGTGAGCTCAACTAGCCCAAAGAAGAAATATTATGACTAAGATAATGCGAGAATAAATTATCCTTAGCCTTCAACAAAGATAACAACCGATAGAATACAATAGACAATAAGTTTTAGATCAACAACCGCAATGAATAAGCAATCCATTAGAAGAGTCAAGTAGAGCATAAAATCTACTATCTTCTATGATTTAAAAAGTTTTTCATCAACTTTATCATTGAGACTCAAATTTTAATAAATAAAATCGAATCATTCCTGCACCACGGCCAAGGATATTCATGTAATCATTAATGGTCATGATTATACCGAATAATCCCTGGTCATAATCATACCAACAACTGTCCATCAATGAACTACAGGCCAATGAGGACTTTTACCACATCATTTGTTACATTACGGTAATGATTATACCGAATAATCCATGGTCATAATCATACCAAGTTCATCTATGCACGTAAGCTAAAGATGACTTTTATCACAATATAAGCATGATGATGCTGACAATGACATAATAATTCAATAAAATAAGTTCAAAGATAAATTTTAAAGATTTATAATTTAATTTATTCAGAAATCAATAACGTCCAAATTGTCAACATGATACTGCTTTATGGAGTAAAATTCAAGAATGCTCAGAAGAATATTTCCATGAAAAGATACTGGATGAAGCGCAAATATCAAGGATATTCTACTAATTTCATGGAATATAGAAGCCAAAACTTTAACCAATTGAGTATAATAGAATATATGAAACTGCAAATGGATTTTCACCCGCCATGCGATAATCCACGTAGACAGATTATTTCCACAATTTAATAAGGAATGAATATGAGGGGTCATTCACCATGCATACGGTAGTCCACGTAGACAGTTTATTCCAACAGAATAATAAAGAATGGAATAACAGAAGAATTCACCATGCATGCGGTAGTCCGCGTAGACAGGTTATTCTAACAGAATAATAAAGAATGAAATAACGTAAAGAATTCACCGTAAATGCATGCGGTGAGTCCGCGTGTAGACAAAAGTTATTCCAATGTAATAAAAAAAGAATGGAATAACGTAAGAATTCACCATGCATGCGGTAGTCCGCGTGATGCAGTTATTCCAATGAATAATAAAGAATGGAATAACGTAAGAATTCACCATGCATGCAATGAGTCCGTGAGCGGGTTATTCCAACAGAATATTAAAGAATGGAATAACAAAAGAATTCACCAGGCATGCGGTAGTCCACGTAGACAGGTTATTCCAACAAAATAATAAAGAATGGAATAACAACCTTTACGAGTATTGAAAGAAAATAACTCTCTTCATGAATACGGAAGAAATAATACCCCTTACCTTAGAAGAAAACTGAATACTGGAATAGTGAGGTAGCAAACTTCTCTTCTTCTTTCTCTCTATAATTTCTCTATAATAATTGCTCTTGTGAGACTTAGTGAATTGGTGAGAATGAAGAAAGAATGAGCTTCTATTTATAGGAAAATATAGTTTCGATAATTGCACGTTTCGGGGCTCGAAATATTACAGTATAATACCTTCCTCTTTTTCTTCATTTTTAATTTAGTCCTGCAAGTATTATCAAACTTGCACCACCTCCCCCAATAGTAAATCATGTGAATTAATAGTTCATTCATGTGACTCAATAGTATAATCATGTGAAAAAACTAATTACAGTATAGTACCTTCATCTATACCTCCATTTTTAATTTAGTCATGCAAGTATTATCAATCTTGAACCAACTCCCCTAATAGTAAATCATGTGAATCAATAGTACACACATGTGAACACATAGTTATAAGCATGCGAATTAATAGCAATTAATTGCTCATTTATCCGGTTAATTACCCGATTGGTCAATATAACCTCCAGACATCAATTATTATCGAAATAAATGTCGATTTTCACTAACACTAATAATTCACACACAATGGAACTATCAATTTCATCTTTAATCAACACGAACTTATTTATCATTAATATTATAACTCACAATATTTAACAACCAGGTCGTTCCTAGGAAAGAGGGAGCTTTCGATAAGATTTCTCCTATCAAGCGCAATGATTAGATTATCTAACCTCTTCTTGATGTAACTTCTAGACATTGTCAATATTGCAAATAATAATATGAATAACTTTGTCGTCTCAATTATTGATTTAATAATATAACATATTATACAGATGAAACTGTGACAATAATTGAATCAATAATATGGGAGATATGATGCAACAATTACTGTAGCAATAATTGAGTATAACTGAGTGACTTCTTACGTAAGCATCAATAATCAATACCGTAATGCTACTATGCAACCACGCATTCATCGCATTTTTACTACCGGTTAGTTCAACAATTTTAACGGTAACACTCGCCGTTATTTTTATAAAAAGATAATTCTGTCATTTTCTAACTACGACAATACTTCCATTGTGGGGTCCACCAATGATTGTGCCATCGTATGGATATTCCCGACAAAAAGAATATTCCCCAACCAAACGAATATTTTATAACAACTTGCTTACTTTGCAAAAAATTTTACATATCACCCTTAACTTTAACCTTTTATCAATTTAACCATTTACGAAATAAAATAATAATTATAAGAAAATTGAATACTTTTATTTCATAAAATCAGGGTCTTACAATCTCCCCTCCTTATAAAATTTTGCCCTCAAAATTTACGTACGTACCTGGTATGCCAAAGAGGTGAGGATACATTGACTTCATTTCATATTCCAACTCTTAAGGTATAACCTTTAAGTGTCGAATATGATCCTTCTTATCCAAGATTTTAACACGTATCTCCTCATATGTTAAATCTTCTGCTATCTCGTCTAGTTCTAATTCAATAATGTGGTTCGGGTCATCCACATATTTACGTAACATCGATACATAAAAAAAATGTTATGAACACGCAACATACTTGGCGGTAAAACGAGTCTATAGGCCACAGTTCCTACTTGATCGAGAATTTCAAATGGGCCAAATAAATCGAGGGTTGAGATAACGCCTTCTTAAACCTTCTTCTTCATATTCATCAGCTCCAGGTGTGTAGTTTGAGCGGCTTTAACTTTATCGATTAAAGTCGATTCTAATCGTATATTCATTATCTTCACGTGGGTCCCTAGAGTCTTTAACTCTATCTTCATCATTTATAAGTTATACGAAATGGGTTTTTGTGTTAACAATATCGCACTCATAAACGCATACGATCTTCTACTAAACGCGTCAGCTACCACGTTCGCTCTTCCACAATGATATTGAATGATATAATCGTAGTCTTCAACAGCTCGAGCCAACATCTTTGGTGCATGTTACGTTTGTTTTGGGTGAAGAAATACTTGAGGCTTTTAGAAATGGGTTTTGTACTGGGGTCAATACAAAATTCAATTTTACGCTCTAGGGTTAGGCTAAGAAGTCTTCAAGAATACACCAGGAAATTTATTAACAATAGAAATATCATTCAAAACTGTGACTCTCATCCCAAGACTTGGATAGTACGTCATATTGATACCTATCAACTTGCCATCGTCATTCACAGCGTCCCCTACGGATAGTCTGGCTTCGGTGTATTCCAAGACTTGGAAGTCACCAGATAAAGGCTCGGGGCTCTTTACTTATGGCTTGGTATGACAGTGATTGACTTTAGGGTTTGGTTGCTTGAATTCGCATAATAGGTTGGTTATGAATATGAAAGCTAACAACCTTACGAAAAGCTTGATGAGTAGTTAACCAATCGATTCCTAAAATCACATCAAAGGCAAGTATTTTCAAAGAGATAAGATCGACAAGTAACGTGAGGGTATTAATTTGAATCAAATAAGATTTATGAATAGTAGAGGTAACGAAGGTTTCTCCTAACGGAGTTTCAACCAATAAGTCAAAGTCTAATTTTTTTGGAGTCAAATTTAAACGTTGAGCGCAAGCAAGAGAGATAAAAGAATGGGTAGAACCCAGATTCAATAAGGTATAGACTTCATGAAGAATTTATAATTAACTAACCCATGCTAAATTCGTTCGGTTACTCGCTTTTGAGAAGTCACGAAAAACGCTCTTCTTGAAACCACCAACTTTGTTTTGTCTCAGATCCGCTTTGGTGCCACCGTCCCAAATTGGACTTGACTTTGGTGCACGACAAAATCGCTAGGTGACCTTCTTTCCATAATTGTAACATGCTTTGACCGCATCACGCAGCTTTGACCGATATGTCCCTCCCTCCGCATTTGAAGCATACAATTGGTGGTCGTTCTCCTTCCTTGAAAATGGGTGTTGGTGTTGCTGTCTTTCCATCATTGTTGAACCTTCTCTTCTTGAAATTTCCACTCCTATTATCTTGGTCATGATTACCACTGAAGTGGTTACCATTCTTGGCATGATAATTTCCCCCACGATGGTTATCATTGTTCTGATGGCCGTTACCACTGGTACGATTATTATCGTGTTGTTGCTCATTATCCTTTGGTTGAGATGGCTCATTATCGCGCTCCAATAACTGAGCCCTATTCACTACATCTGACTACAAACACAATTTGTGAGAAATGAGGTATTGACGTATTTCGGGTTTCAAACCTCTTAGAAACATTCGCGTCATTCGCTCCTCATTATCGACCAAATGGGATGCAAACCGGGATAACTCAGCAAATTTAGCCTCGTATTGTGACATGGTCATATTGTTTTGCTCCAAATTGATAAACTCCATCTCCTTCATGTGACGAATACTTTCGGGAAAGTACTTGTCGTTGAACAGCTCTTGGAGCTTCTCCCAAGACATCTTGAGTGCTTCAGGCTGGGTACATTTTACAAATTCCCACTAGTAATCTGCCTCTTCATGCAACATAAAGGTGGAAAAGGGAACCTTTTGCTCCTAGGAGCATCCCAAGACATCAAATATCTTGATGATCTACTTTAACCATGTCTCCGCCTTAAGTGGTTTTGGCTTTCCTAAAAACTCCGGTGGTCCCAGCTCCTTAAACTTCTTAGCAATGACCAGCCATGGGTTGCCATTGTTTCCACCTGTATTTTGAGCAGGAGTCTCTCTCGCCTGATGTTGCATGAATTGTATAAAGCCTCTGAACATCCCATCGTTCATCATTTCATCGGTGTTATTGTTTACCTGAGGATTATTGTCTTCCTGTTGCACATTATCCTGGATATTGATCGTTGGTGACTCAACGGTCTCATGTGCTTCATTACTTATCTTAACATTTTCGGATGCCATTTTCAAATACTACCACAAAATAAGGGTTAATTGACATGCCACATATTATCCCTATACTCTGACCGACCAATTAAATACCAAATAAACTTAGGTAGGTCATACTAGCGAATGAATTCCTCGTCTCTCCCCTCCTAGTTCTTGTCTCACATCTCAGCCAGGGATCATAACCCTAAGCTTTGATACTAACATGTATAGAACTATTGATTCACATGATTGAACTATTGATTCACATGATGTATTATTAGGGGATGTGGTGCAAGTTTGATAATACTTGTAGGACTAAATTAAAAATAAAGGAAAAGATGAAGATATTGTACTGTAATATTTCGAGCCCCAAAATGTGCAATTATCAAAACTATATTTTCCTATAAATAAAAGCTCATTCTTCCTTCATTCTCACCAATTCACTAAGACTCACAAGAGCAATTATAGAGAGAGAAGCTATAGAGAGAAAAGTTATAGGGAGAAAGAAGAAGAGTAGTCTGCTACTTCACTACTCCAGTATCCAGTCTTCTTCTGAGGTAAGGGGTATTATTTATTTCATATTCTAAAGAGATATTATTTTTCGTATTCGTATGAATATTATTTTCGTTTAATATTCGTAAGGAATATCATCTTCGTTCAATATTCGTAGGAATATTATTTTTGTTCAACAGTCGTAAGGGGTATTATTTATTTCATATTCTGAAGAGATTATTTTTCATACTCGTATGAATATTATTTTTCGTTCAATATTCATAACGAATATTATCTTCGTTCAATATTCGTAGGAATATTATATTCGTTAAATATTCATTGGAATATTATTTTCGTTCAACAGTTGTAAGGGATGTTATTTTTGTTCAATATTCGTTTGAAATAATATTTTCTTCCATACTTTGTAGTATGTAAGTAATATTATTTCATTTCAGATTTTGAATTCTATACTTATTTTGATGAAGTTTTAGCTTCTATACTCCATGAAATTAGTAGAATATCCTTGATATTTGCGCTTCATCCAGCATCTTTTCATAAAAATATTATTCTGAGCTTTCTTGATAATTATTGATCTTTTCATGATGGAATACTATTCATGAGTTACTATTTATGGTTACTATTCACCCGGTTACTATTCACTCAAATATTATTCACTCAGATATTCAGGGCACTTTTTATGCCGGAGTACTATTCACGAGTTACTATTCATAGGTTACTATTCACCCAATTACTATTCACCTGAATATTATTCATTCGCGTATTTGGGGTACTTTTATGTCGGGGTACTATTCACGAGGTACTATTGCTGAAGTACTATTGACAGGGTACTATTCACGGGGTACTATTTACACAAAAAATATATTTCTTTTCTGTCCAAATTATTTTTGGTACATGAATATTATTCTTGAATTTTACTCCACAAAGCAGTATCATGTTGACAATATGTATATTTTTAAACTCTGGATAAATTTAAAGTCTTTAATATTTATCCTTGATTTCGTTTGATTAATGTTTATATCATTGTCATCATCCTCATGCTTATATTGTGATGAAAGTCATCTTTGGCTTACGTGCATAGATGGACTGTTGATTGGTATGATTATGACCAGGGATCATTCGGTATAATCATGACCCATAATGTTACAAATGATGTGGTAAAAGTCCTCACTGGCCCGTAGTGCATTGGTGGACAGTTGTTGGTATGATTATGACTAGGGTTTATTCGGTATAATCATAACCATTGGTGATTACATGAATATCCTTGGCCCGTAGTGCATGGATGATTCGATGATATGGTTTATTTATTAAGCTGAGTCTCAACGATAGATTTGATGAAAAACTTTTAAAATCATAGAAGATAGTAGATATCATGTTATACTTGACTCTTCTAATGGATTGCTTGTTCCACTGCAGTTGTTGATCTAAAACTTATTGTCTATTATATTCTATCAGTTGTTATACTATTGAAGGCTAAGGATAATTTATTATGCATTATCTTAGTCATAATATTTCTTACTGGGCTAGTTGAGCTCACCCTTTTCTTTCATTGTTTTCTTCAGGAAATGAGAATATAGCTGGGACAAGTTGGGGAATGGAGTGATGGTCCAGGATAAGTGGCTTTAGTAGTCCTCACTATTCTGTGAAATAGTGTGATAATAATTGTAATGAGGACTTCATTGAGAGTGGATATTGTTTAGAAGGCAATATTCTTGTTTAAACTCTCAGCTATGTTTTGTCGTATTTTGCACGACAGTTGTATAATTAAGTTTGTATTTGATTTATGTACCATATATTTGGCGACTCAAGATGGGTGATGTATACCTATTTTGGGGGCGTCGCAGTTGGTATCAAAGCTTAGGGATATGATCCCTGGCTGAGATGTGAGACAAGAACAAGGAGGGGAGAAACGGGGAATTCCTTCGCTAGTATGACCTACCTAAGTTTATTTGGTATTTAATTAGTCGGTCAGAGTATAGGGATAATATGTGATATGTTAATTAACCCTTACTTTGTGGCAGTGTTTGAAAATGGCAGCTGAAAATGTTAACAATGGAGACCGTTGTGACACCTTTAATCACTAACCAGGTTAATGTGATGTCAGACGAAGAAGAAATTAGAGATATCTACATGGTGAGTGAAGAACTAATAGTTGCACCCGAGCTAGTTGCAGAGGTAGCAGCTGAGAGTGAGGAAGAAGCGGAAGAAGAGGAGAATTTATTAGAAGAATTTTATGATATAAATTTAGAATTACAAAATCGTATTCATAAGTTAGAAGAGCAGGCTAAAGAACGGAAGGTGGTCATGGAGAAAAGAGATGCAACAATTCAAAATTGTGTTGCCCGATGTGCGATGCTTGAACAGAAGAACTCTTTGGCAGAGTATAAGATATTAGAGCTGGAATCTGAGAATACTATGATCAAAGTTCTGATGAAAGAAGAAGCAACTGAACGAAGGAGAATAGATTATGCATGGGTAAAAGCCGCATGACGCGTTGATATTGTAGAAAAAGACGTTCGATCCAATAAAGTTAAAATAGATGAAATGGATATCGCTTTTTGGACAACAATTGGGAGAATCCAACATCGAGTTCGGAATTACCCTGTGCAGAGCAGTCAACCCCAATTCGATATGGATCGAAGAGTAATGATTCGAATCATGGATCAGGAATGTGATGAAGCAATTAAGGGTGGAATGTACTCTATAGAAAAGTTAAGTCCAACAGGGATGGTGAAGCCAAAGGATATCCTAGACAAGTCAAATTCAGTAGTTTAAGTGAGAGAGTTTATCGAAGAACCCGAATGAAGTTATCACGGGTAAGTTAATCATAAACTCTTGCGAAGTCTATATCTTATTCAATACCGGTTCTACCCACTCTTTTATTTCACCTAGTTGTGTTCAATGTTTGAACTTGGCTCTTGAGAAATTAGACTTTGACTTATCTATTGAAACTCTGTTAGGAGAAACCTTCGTTACATCCACTGTTTATAAATCTTGTTTAATTTAAATCAAAACTTTCACGTTACCTGTCGATCTTATCTCTTTGAAAATACTTTCCCTTGATGTGATTTTAGGAATCAATTGGTTAACTACTCATCATGCCAAAATTAATTATTTTTGTAAGGTTGTTAGCTTTCATATTCCTAACCAACCTGTTATGTGAATTCAAACAACCAAACCATTAAAGTTAATTACTGTCATATCAAGCCATAAGTAAAGAGCACCGATCCTTTTATTGTTGACTTCCTAATGTGAAATGCACTGAAGCCAGACTTTCTATAGGGGAAGCCGTGAATAACGGTGGCAAGTTGATAGGTATCAATGTGACATACTATCCAAGTCTTGGGATGAGAGTCACAGTTTTTTTTTCTATCGTTAATAAATTTCCTGACGTACTCCTAAAGACTTTTTGGCCTACCCTAGAGCGTGAAATGGAATTTTGTATTGACCCCAGTACAAAACCCATTTCTAAAATCCTCAAGTATTTCTTCACCCAAAATGAACATATAATGTGCCAAAGACATTGGCTTGAACTGTTGAAGATTACGACCATACCATTCAATATCATCGTGGAAAAAGCGAACGTGGTAGCTGATGCATTGAGTAGAAAATCGTATGCATTTACGAGTGCGATGTTGTTAACACAAAGACCCATTTCGTATAACTTACGAATGATGAAGATAGAGTTAAAGACTCTAAGGACCCATGTGATGATGTCAAATAATACTAGTAGAATCGACGTTAACTGATGAAGTTAAAACCGCTCAAGCTACACACCCAGAGCTGATGAATGCGAAGAAGAAGGTTCAAGAATGCGTTATTCTAGAAGCAAGACTTGATGAAGAGAGAAAATCTCAACCCTCGATTTTATTAGTCTATTTGAAATCCTCGATTGAGTAGGAACTGTGGCCTATATAATTGCTTTACCGTAAAGTATGTCGCGTGTTCATAACGTCATTTTCATGTATCGATGTTACGTAAAAATGTGGATGACCTGAACCAAATTATTGAATTAGAACTAGACGAGATAGCAGAAGATTTAACGTATGAGGAGATATGTGTTAAAATCTTGGATAAGAAGGATCATATTCGACGCTCTAAAGTTATACCTCAAGTCAAAGTTTTATGGAGAAACCACGATGTTGAGGAAATGGCCTGGGAGTTAGAATCTGAAATGAAATCAAGGTATCCTCACCTCTTCAACATACCAGGTACGCACCCTAATTTCGAGGACGAAATTTCATAAGAAGGGGAGGTTGTAAGATCCCAACTTTTATGAATAAAGATTAATTTCTATCGAAATATATTTTTGAATATTATGGTGTGGATATGATATAATGTTATAGTTGTGGGTAATATTTACAAATTTTGCAAAGTAAGCAAGTGGTTATATAATATTCGATTGGTCAGGGAATATTCATTTTAACAGGGAATATTCGTACGACGGCACAATCATTAGTGGACCCCACAACGAAAGTATTGTCGTAGTTAGAAAATGACAGAATTATCTTTTTATAAAAATAATGGCGGAAGTTTTACCGTTAAACTGTTGAACTACCTGGTAGTAAAAGTACAGTAATATGCGTGGTTGCATAGTAGCACACGGTGTTGATTATTGATGCTTATATGAGAAGTCACTCGGTTATACTCAATTATTGCTACAAGAAATTGATTGCATCATATCTCTCATATTATTGATTCAATTATTGTCACAAAGATCATCTCGCATAATATTTTATATTATTAAATCAATAATTGAGACGACAAAGTTATTCATATTATTATTTGCAATATCGACAATGTCTGAAGTTCACGAGGAGAGGTTTGGTCACCTAATTGCGCACCAATAAGGAGAAATCCTTATCGGAAAGCCCCCTCTTTCCTGGGAACAACCTGATTGTTAAATATTGTGAGTTATAATATTAATGATGAATAAGTTTATGTTAATTAAGGATGAAATTGATAGTTCCATTATTTTGGGATTATTAGTATTAGTGGAAATCAACATTTATTTCGATAATAATTGATGTCTGGAAGTTATACTGACCAATCGGGTAATTAATCAGATAAATTAGCAATTAATTGAAATTAATTCACATGCTTATAACTATTTGTTCACATGTGTGAACTATAGATTCACATTCATGTACTATTAGGGGAGGTGGTGCAAGATTGATAATACTTGCATAACTATGTTAAAAATAGAGGTATAGATGGAGGTATTATACTGTAATTCATATTTTCACATGTATAGAACTATTGATTCACATGATTGAACTATTGATTCACATGATGTACTATTAGGGGAGGTGGTGCAAGTTTGATAATACTTGTAGGACTAAATTAAAAATAAAGGAAAAGATGAAGGTATTGTACTGTAATATTTCGAGCCCCAAAACGTGCAATTATCGAAACTATATTTTCCTATAAATAGAAGCCCTTTCTTCCTTCATTCTCACCAATTCACTAAGACTCACAAGCGCAATTATAGAGAGAGAAGCTATATGGAGAAAGAAGAAGAGTAGTCTGCTACTTCACTACTCCAGTATTCAGTCTTTTTCTAAGGTAAGGGGTATTATTTATTTCATATTTTTAAGAGATATTATTTTTCATATTCGTATGAATATTATTTTTGTTTAATATTCGTAAGGAATATCATCTTCGTTCAATATTCGTAGGAATATTATTTTTGTTCAACAGTCGTAAGGGGTATTATTTATTTCATATTCTGAAGAGATTATTTTTCATATTCGTATTAATATTATTTTCGTTCAATATTCACAAAGAATAGTATCTTTGTTCAATATTCGTAGGAATATTATATTCGTTAAATATTCGTTGGAATATTATTTTTGTTCAACAGTTCTAAGGGATGTTATTTTTGTTCAATATTCGCTTGAAATAATATTTTCTTCCATACCCTGTAGTATGTAAGTAATATTATTTCGTTTCAGATTTTGAATTCTATACTCATTTTGTTAAAATTTTGGCTTCTATACTCCATGAAATTAGTAGAATATCCTTGATATTTGCGCTTCATCCAGTATCTTTTCATGGAAATATTATTCTGAGCTTTCTTGATAATTATTGATCTTTTCATGACAGAATACTATTCATGAGTTACTATTTATGGGTTACTATTCACCCAGTTACTATTCACTCAAATATTATTCACTCGGGTATTCGGGGCACTTTTCATGTCGGAGTACTATTCATGAGTTAGTATTCACGGGTTACTATTCACCCAATTACTAGTCACCCAAATATTATTCACTCGGGTATTTGGGGTACTTTTTATGTCGGGGTACTATTCACGAGGTACTATTCCCGAAGTATTCACAGGGTACTATTCACGGGGTACTATTTACCCAAAAAATATATTTCTTTTCTGTCCAAATTATTTTTGGTACATGAATATTATTCTTGAATTTTACTCCACAAAGCAGTATCATGTTGACAATTTGGATATTTTTAAACTCTGGATAAATTTAAAGTCTTTAATATTGATCCTTGATTTCGTTTGATTTGATTTCGTTTGATTAATGCTTATATCATTGTCATCATCCTAATGCTTATATTGTGATGAAAGTCATCTTTGGCTTACGTGCATAGATGGACTGTTGATTGGTATGATTATGACCAGGGATCATTCGGTATAATCATGACCTGTAATGTTACAAATGATGTGGTAAAAGTCCTCATTGGCCCGTAGTGCATTGGTGGACAGTTGTTGGTATGATTATGACCAGGGTTTATTCAGTATAATCATGACCATTGGTGATTACATGAATATCCTTGGCCCGTAGTGAAGGGATGATTCGATGATGTGGTTTATTTATTAAGCTGAGTCTCAACGATAGATTTGATGAAAAACTTTTTAAATCATAGAAGATAGTAGATATCATGCTCTACTTAACTCTTCTAATGGATTGCTTGTTCCGCTGCAGTTGTTGATCTAAAACTTGTTGTCTATTATATTCTTTCAGTTGTTATACTATTGAAGGCTAAGGATAATTTATTATGCATTATCATAGTCATAATATTTCTTATTGGGCTAGTTGAGCTCACCCTTTTCTTTCATTGTTCTCTTCAGAAAATGAGAATATAGCTGGGACAAGTTGGGGAATGGAGTGATGGTCCAGGATAAGTGGCTTTAGTAGTCCTCACTATTCTGTGAAATAGTGTGATAATAATTGTAACGAGGACTTCATTGAGAGTGGATATTGTTTAGAAGGAAATATTCTTGTTTGAACTCTCAACTATGTTTTGTTGTATTTTGCACGACAGTTGTATAATTAAGTTTGTATTTGATTTATGTACCATGTATTTGGAGAATCAAGATGGGTGATGTATACCTATTTTGGGTGTGTCATAGTGAGGACTACTAAAACAACCTTCTGGATCGTCAATCCGTTTCCCGACCAGTCCCAACTATATTCTCATTTCCTGAAGAGAATAGTGAAAGAAAAGGGTGACCTCAACTAGCCCAGTAAGAAATATTATGACTAAGATAATGCAGAATAAATTATCTTTAGCCTTCAACAGTATAACAACTGATAGAATACAATAGACAACAAGTTTTAGATCAACAACTGCAGCAGAATAAACAATCCATTAGAAGAGTCAAGTAGAGCATAAAATCTACTATCTTCTATGATTTAAAAGTTTTTCATCAACATTATCATCGAGACTCGACTTTAATAAATAAAATCGAATCATCCTCGCACTACTACAAAAAGGATATTCATGTAATCATCAATGGTCATGAGTATACCGAATAATCCCCGGTCATAATCATACCAACAACTCGTCCCATCGCTGAACTACAGAATAATGAGGACTTTTACCACATCATTTGTTACATTACTACCATGATTATACTAAATAATCTCTCGTCATAATCATACCAAGTCCATCTACGCACGTAAGCCAAAGATGACTTTCATCAAAATATAAGCATGAGGATGATGATAATGACATAATAATTCAATAAAACAAGTTCAAGGATAAATTTTAAAGATTTATAATTTAATTTATCCGTAAATCAATAACGCCCAAATTGTCAACATGATATCGCTTTGGGAGTAAAATTCAAGAATGCTCAGAAGAATATTTCCATGAAAAGATACTGGATGAAGCGCAAATATCAAAGATATTCTACTAATTTCATGGAATATAGAAGCCAAAACTTAAACCAACTAAGTATAATAGAATATATGAAACTGCAAATGGATTTTCACCCGCCATGCGGTAATCCACGTAGACAGATCATTTTCACAATTTAATAATGAATGAATACGAGGGGTCATTCACCATGTGACGCCCCCAAAATAGGTATACATCACCCATCTTGAGTCGCCAAATACATGGTACAAAATTTAAATACAACTTAATTATACAACAGTCGTGTAAAATACGACAAAACATAATCTAAGAGTTTTAATAAGAATATTGTCATCTAGGCAATATCCACACTCAATGGAGTCCTCGTTACATTTATTGTCACACTATTTAACAGAATAGTGAGGACTACTAATGCTATCATCTGGACCGTCACTCCGTTCCCCGACTAGTCACGACTACGTTCTCATTTCCTGAAGAGAACAATGAAAGAAAGGGTGAGCTCAACTAGCCCAGTAAGAAATATTATGACTAAGATAATGCAGAATAAATTATCATTAGTCTTCAACAATGTTAAACTGATAAAATACAATAGACATCAAGTTTAACTGCAGTGGAATAAACAATCCATTAGAAGAGTCAAGTAGAGCATGATATCTACTATCTTCTATGATTTAAAATGTTTTCATCAATTTTTATCGCTGAGACTCAACTTAATAAATAAACCACATCATTGAGTCATCCCTGCACTACGGGCTAAGGATATTCATGTAATCATCAATGGTCATGATTATACCGAATAATCCCTGGTCATAATCATACCAACAACTGTCCATCAATGAACTAAAGGCCAATGAGGACTTTTAACACATCATTCGTTACATTACGGTCATGATTATACCGAATAATCCCTGGTCATAATCATACCAAGTCCATCTCTGCACGTAAGCCAAAGATGACTTTTATCACAATATAAGCATGAGGATGATGACAATAATATAAGCATTAATCAAACGAAAACAAGGATAAACATTAAAGACTTTAAATTTATCCAAATATTATCCATCACTTAAATAACTCATAATCTAATATTGTTATTATTATAACAATATTTTAATCACTTCTTAAACTTATAAACAATTTAATTTAATAGTTTACACTTTACCAAATAATACATTTAATCATTCAAAATGTCATACTCATAAGATTTCATCACCAATGATCAAATCACTCATCAAAAATCTGCATATACCTTATATAGGATTTTCAAGCCCTAAAATCCTATTTACCAATTCTTCAACTTCACATAACATATTTAACTCATATGTTTGTAACTAAACCATTTTTATGAAAAATTACTAAATTAACTTATTATTTTTCTATCCTTTGTCCAAACATATATACATATATTTCTTACACAACAAGTATTTTGTTATAATTTTTCAACTCCCTTAAGTATTTTTCAAAAATCAATTTCTAATTAATTCCTTAAGAAATTAGCTACCTCAAGTTTAACTCCAGAAATTCCCAAATCTTGGCAGGATCTTACACATGTTAACGTGAGCTTCCAGTTTAAATTTCATGATCTTCGGAGTTATAGAACTCCAGTTATAGCGTTTTTCGTCGAAAAAACCTAAATATTGAAATAGTCATAACTTGCTCATTTTAAGTCAAAATGAGCTCATTTTTGGACAAGAGGTACTTTATACCATATATTTCCATGTCCCAAAAGGCCAGAATTTTTCTCACAAATTAAGTGGCCAAAATAGCCCTTACAAAATTGTGGGCAGTAGTTTTTTCTCTTTTTTTTCACTTTTTCATGCTTTGTTAAAAATAGTCCATACAAAAATGTACAACTCCTCTTTCAGTGATTCCACTCGGAGATGTTAGAAAACTTATCATAATATCCTTCCAAATTTTTCCAGAATTATTGATTGTCCGAAAAATTATGAAACTGCAAATGGATTTTAACCCGCCATGCGGTAATCCACGTAAACGGATCATTTTCACAATTTAATAAGGAATGAATATGAAGGATCATTCACCATGCATGTGGTAATCCACATAGACAAGTTATTCCAACAGAATAATAAATAATGGAACCAGGTCAGGCGTAATACATACCGACAGGATATTCCAACAGAATAATAAAGAATGGAATACTAATAGAAATCACCATGCATGCGATAGACAGCATAGACAGGTTATTCCAACAGAATAATAAATAATGGAACCAGGTCAGGCGTAATACGCATCGACAAGATATTCCAACAGAATAATAAAGAATGAAATAACAACAGAAATCACCATGCATGCGATAGAATCGCATGCAGAATGGTTATTCCAACGAATAATAATTAATGGAACCGTGTCGCGTATTATACGCACCGAAGCGTGATATTCCAATGTAATAATAAAGAATGGAATAACAGAAGAATTTCACCATGTATGCGGTACTTTGAATAGACAGGTTATTCCAACAGAATAATAAGGAATGGAATATCAATAGCTCTCTTCATGAATACGAAAGAAATAATACCCCTTACCTTAGAAAAAAACTGAATTCTGGAGTAGAGAGGTAGCAGACTTTTTTTCTTCTTTCTCTCTATAATTTCTCTCTATAATAATTGCTCTATAACTTTAGTGAATTGGTGAGAAATTAAGGAAGAATGAACTTCTATTTATAGAAAAATATAGTTTCGATAATTGCACGTTTTGGGGCTCAAAAAATTACAGTACAATACCTCCAACTTTTCTTTCATTTTTAATTTAGTCCTGCAAGTATTATCAAACTTGCACCACCTCCCCTAATATTAAATAATGTGAATCAATAGTTCAATCATGTGATTCAATAGTTAAAATCATGAGAAAATACGAATAACAGTATAGTACCTCCATCTATACCTCCATCTTTAACTTAGTCATGCAAGTATTATCAATCTTACACCAACTCCCCTAATAGTACATGAATGTGAATCAATAATACACACATGTGAACAAATAGTTATAATCATGTGAATTAATAGCAATTAATTCCTCATTTATCCGATTAATTACCCGATAACTTCCAGACATCAATTATTATCGAAATAAATGTCGATTTTCACTAACACTAATAATTTCAACACAATGGAACTATCAATTTCATATTTAATCAACACGAACTTATTCATCATTAATATTATAACTCAAAATATTTAACAACCAGGTCGTTCCCAAGAAAGAGGGGGCTTTCCGATAAGGATTTCTCCTTATTGACACGCAATTAGATGACCAAACCTCTCCTTGACAGAACTTCTAGATAATGTAAATATTGCAATTTAATAATATGAATAACTTTGTCGTCTCAATTATTGATTTAATAATATATCATATTATATAGATGATACTGTGATAATAATCGAATCATTAATATGAGAGATATGATGCAATAATTACTGTAGCAATAATTAAGTATAACTGAGTGACTTCTGACGTAAGCATCAATAATCAATACCGTGTGCTACTATGCAACCACACGACATTCTTCATTTTTACTACCGAGTAGTTCAACGCTTTTTAACGGTAACACTTCCGCCGTTATTTTTATAAAAAGATAATTCTTTCGTTTTCTTACTACGACAATACGTCCGTTGTGGGGTCCACCAATGATTGTGCTGTCGCACGGATATTCCCCGACAAAAAGAATATTCCCCGACCAAATGAATATTTTATAACAACTTGCATACTTTACAAAATTTATAAATATTACCCACAACTATAACATTATATCAAATCAACACCATAATATTAAAAAAATAATATTTCGAGAATTTTAAATCTTTATCCATAAAATTTGGGGTCTCACAATCTCCCCTCCTTATGAAATTTTGCCCTCAAAATTTACGTACGTACCTGGTATGCCGAATAGGTGAGGATACCTTTACTTCATTTCATATTCCAACTTTTGAGGTATAACCTTTGAGTGTCAAATATGATCCTTCTTATCCATGATTTTAACACGTATCTCATCATACGTGAAATCTTCTGCTATCTCGTCTAGTTCTAATTCAATAATGTGGTTCGGGTCATCCACATATTTATGTAACATCGATACGTGAAAAACATTATGAACACGCAACATACTTGGCGGTAAAACAAGTCTATAGGCCACAGTTCCTACTCGATCGAGGATTTCAAATGGGCTAATTAAATTGAGGGTTGAGATAACGCCTTCTTGAACCTTCTTCTTCACATTCATCAGATTCGGGTGTGTAGCTTGAGCGGCTTTAACTTTATCGATTAAAGTCGATTCTACTCGTATATTTGATATCACCACGTGGGTCCTTAGAGTCTCTAACTCTATCTTCATTATTCATAAGTTATACGAAATGGGTCTTTGTGTTAACAACATCGCACTCATAAATGCATACGATCTTCTACTCAATGCGACAGCTACCACGTTTGCTCTTCCACGATGATATTTGTAGACACTCGAAATTTTCTACATTCCTATTACTAACATTGCAGGAGGGCAGATTCGTCTTTTGGAGATAACCCTGAAAGACAACTTACATCCATTCCGGATACTATTTGAAGTTCAGCTCCAACCTGGAACACAAACCGGGGACATCATCTCAAACCCGGAACACACACCGAGAATGTCATTTCCAATCTCGGAGATAAACCCAAGGTACGCAGATTAAAAGACAGGTGACAACACCGGAGATGACAGTTCTGTCTCATCAATAACACCGCGACGCTCAGTTTCAGTCCCAGAGACAACACTGGGAGTAGCAACCCCATCCTTGGTGATAACCCCAAGAGATGCCATTGCAGTTCCGGCGATAACCCCGAAAATGCTTGTTTCAAACATATGCAATCAGCTTCAACCACAGACATCCTGTCGAGGAACACACACCTCAGACCCGGAGTTAACAACGGGCAAACAGGAACAACCACAGATGACAGAGAGACATACAAACAAGCAGCAGTCCAATCTCAGATGTAACCCTGAGCAACGTCTGCTTTCTGCTTAAATCGACGATAACCCCGGTAGTCACCACGTCATCTTACCATCTCAACAAGATGATATCGCGGCATACCAACAAATAGTCCAATCACAGCTGTAACCTTGAGCAACGTCTACGTTCAACTCAAACCGGAGATAACCCCGGCGAGGAGTCAAACGTCATCTTGTTCCTTCGACAATGGCACGTCGTCTCAACACTTCATACATACATACATCCAATAATGTCCCATAAGAACCGAGGATTGACAATCCCGAGTGACTATTACGTGTGACAGTACTTTGGATAGAATTTGAAGCTTGAAGACCATGGGCATAGACCCCTCTTCCTGACTTCGTACAACCTCTAATCCATGTCATTCCGTAACTCTCGACACAAGCGGTCCGAAGAAGGTCAGATATACCTCGTTCGGTTGCTCGAATTGAAGTTCTGCAAGTTCGAGCGGACATTACAGTGCATGAGTGCATGTACTACGAGACGACAGGACCCATGGCTTCGGATGCATCACGACCCGATGGCGGTACATTCATCTGCGGCTACTGCAGTGTACCGCGCCATCCGCTCTATATATACAAGCCTTGGGGGTCAGCCCATTTGAGAAGAAGAGGAGGAAAAAAGGCGAAGAAGCCTGTCCATTTTACTCTGCATACACATCTTTTGAGTGTTTCCTCACTTTTAAACACAAGTTAGCTCACATATAGCTATCTTTTATCCGGCGGGAGCTGAGTGTTTATCCATTTAAAGTCATAGAAGTCTACTTTGGCAGCCCACTATAAGCCTTCTTATATTCTATAAAGCCTTCTTCTCATATTAGCACACACTGTTATACACATTGAGAGTCGTGTTGTGTGCGTTTACCCAGACTTCGGTCCGTGGTTTTCATTTCTGTCTGTATATATATACTTATATATGTATATATTTCATATATGGACTAACGTTATTGAGTTATGCCTCGATTGAGCCTAGACTTCAGTCTGGAGCGTTTAATTGCTTTTATATATATACACTTATATATATGAATTGCGGTCAGACTTTGTCTGATGAGCCTGGATTTTATATCTGGTGCGTTTAATTGCTTATATATATATATATATATATATATATATTGTCAGACATATCTGATGAGCCTGGATTTACATCCAGTGCGTTTAATCGCTTTTATATATATATACATATATATAATTGATGTCGGACATATCCGATGAGCCCAGATTCACATCTTGTGCATTTATTTTTATATATATATATATATATATATATATATATATTTACATTGCTGTCAGTTCGAGTTCACTTCGTGGCCTTTTTTACAAGTTTATTTACATTCATCCTGCCTGAGTTTACTTACGTGGCGATTGATCGCTTTTACGACTTTATTTACATTTTCATCCCTTTGGAGTTTACTTATGGCGGTTGATCATGTTTTATATATATATATATATATATATATATATATATATATATATATATATATATATATTACGACTTTTATATATATATATATATATATATATATATATAACTTCGCTACTACTTTCCATACAAATTGCAAGATCATGTGAGCCTAGGAATCATGTGATCACGTTCAGTCTACTTAATCTAGATTCGGTTCCCATGATGGACATTTTTCAGCTGTAATTGTAGCGACACTGTACATTATTTTACAGTGTCTGAATTTCCTTGGATGGCTTTCATGCCTATGAGGAGCTTTCTAAGATCACAGATATTATTTTCTTGAGAATGCTTCGCATCTCAAAAATAAAAAGCAAACAAAATTTGAACATTTAATAATAAAATGGAAGTATGAAAAGGTCTCAATTCCTATTGAGCACAGGGTTTGAAAAACCTCTTTTACAAAACGTCATTGCTATATCTTGGTTAAAACTGA